>CM065712.1:5235425-5237925 GCA_017654935.2 Phymorhynchus buccinoides | reverse complement strand
TTCATTTCTACTATCTTCCTCCTCTTCCTCCTCTTTCTTCCTTCTTCTTTCATTTCTACTATCTTTCCTCCTCTTCTTCCTCTTTCTTCCTTCTTCTTTCATTTCTACTATCTTCCTCCTCTTCTTCCTCTTTCTTCCTTCTTCTTTCATTTCTACTATCTTCCTCCTCTTCTTCCTCTTTCTTCCTTCTTCTTTCATTTCTACTATCTTCCTCCTCTTCCTCCTCTTCTTTCCTTCCTTCTTCTTTCATTTCTACTATCTCCTCTCCTCCTCTTCTTCCTCTTTCTTCCCTTCTTCTTTCATTTCTACTATCTTCTTTCTTCTTCCTCTTCCTTCCTTCTTCTTTCATTTCTACTATCTTTCCTCCTCTTCTTCCTTCTTTCTTCCTTCTTCTTTCATTTCTACTATCTTCCTCCTCTTCTTCCTCTTTTTCTCTTCCCTTCTTCTTTCATTTCTACTATCTTCCTCCTCTTCTTCCTCTTTCTTCCTTCTTCTTTCATTTCTACTATCTTCCTCCTCTTCTTCCTCTTTCTTCCTTCTTCTTTCATTTCTACTATCTTCCTCCTCTTCTTCCTCTTTCTTCCTTCTTCTTTCATTTCTACTATCTTCCTCCTCTTTGTTTGTTTTGTTTGTTTGTTCCCATAGCGAAAGCGTTAAGGGACAGCCACACGTCCACTAAGCTCGCACGACTGTACAATACGATTCGATCACCGTCATCCCGCACTACTAAGCTTGCACGACTGTACGATACGATTCGATCAACGTCATCCCGCACTACTAAGCTCGCACGACTGTACGATACGATTCGATCACCGTGATCCCACACTACTAAGCTCGCACGACTGTACGATACGATTCGATCACCGTGATCCCGCACTACTAAGCTCCCACGACTGTACGATACGATTCGATCACCGTGATCCCGCACTACTAAGCTCGGACGACTGTACGATACGATTCGATCAACGTCATCCCGCACTACTAAGCTCGCACGACTGTACGATACGATTCGATCACCGTCATCCCGCACTACTAAGCTCGCACGACTGTACGATACGATTCGATCACCGTGATCTCGCACTACTAAGCTCGCACGACTGTACGATACGATTCGATCACCGTCATCCCGCACTACTAACTCACACGACTGTACGATACGATTCGATCACCGTGATCCCGCACTACTAAGCTCGCATGACTGTACGATACGATTCGATCACCGTGATCCCGCACTACTAAGCTCGCACGACTGTACGATACGATTCGATCACCGTGATCCCGCACTACTAAGCTCACACGACTGTACGATACGATTCGATCACCGTCATCCCGCACTACTAAGCTCGCACGACTGTACGATACGATCGATCACCGTCATCCCGCACTACTAAGCTCGCACGACTGTACGATACGATTCGATCACGTGATCCCGCACTACTAAGCTCGCACGACTGTACGATACGATTCGATCACCGTGATCCCGCACTACTAAGCTCGCACGACTGTACGATACGATTCGATCACCGTCATCCCGCACTACTAAGCTCGCACGACTGTACGATACGATTCGATCACCGTCATCCCGCACTACTAAGCTCGCACGACTGTACGATACGATTCGATCACCGTCATCCCGCACTACTAAGCTCGCACGACTGTACGATACGATTCGATCACCGTCATCCCGCACTTCTAAGCTCGCACGACTGTACGATAATAATAATAATAATAAATAATAATAATAACTCTTATATAGCGCCGTTCTCCTGGCGCAGCAGGACTCACAGCGCTTTACAAAAAACATACATACAATAATCATGAAGAAAAACAACATAATTATACAAAAGTGGAAACACAACCATACAAAAATCCATGAAAAAACCCAATTAGCCCATTATCGCACTGCACTCACACATAGTCCAACTCAGCAAAAACTCACAGAGGGTGAACTGAAGGGGAGAAGACACAGGAGATCAACAGAGGTATTTTTTTGAAGAGAACAGTTTTCAGGCCAGTTTTGAAAGAAGACAAAGATGGAGAGCTGCGGAGAGAGGAAGGGAGGTTGTTCCAGATGTGTGGTGCTTGGAAACGGAAAGCTCTGTTTCCAACTGTTTTGTATTTGGTGACAGGTGTACAAAGAAGTTTGAGGCTACTTGATCTGAGGTTGCGTTCTGGTGTGTAGGCAGAGAGAAGAGAGGAAAGGTAGTCTGGAAGAGAGCCTTCGAAGTAGCGATAGGCAAGAGTGGCCACTTTGTACTCTACTCTAGCGTCAACAGGGAGCCAGTGCAGCTGTCTCAGCAGGGGTGTCGCTGAATCAGTCTTACGCTTTCTGAGCACAACCCTGGCAGCAGCATTCTGGACTCTCTGAAGACGCTTGACAGTAGAGAGAGGGAGACCTGCAAGGACTGCATTGCAGTAATCAAGCCTGGATAGTATGAGAGAAACAGCAAGTTGTGTAGCAGCTTCAAGTGATAAGTATGAACGAATGGAACAAAGTCGC
>CM065712.1:5230492-5234925 GCA_017654935.2 Phymorhynchus buccinoides | reverse complement strand
CATTTCTACTATCTTCCTCCTCTTCTTTCTCTTTCTTCCTTCTTCTTTCATTTCTACTATCTTCCTCCTCTTCTTCCTCTTCCTTCCTTCTTCTTTCATTTCTACTATCTTCCTCCTCTTCTTCCTCTTTCTTCTTCTTTCATTTCTACTATCTTCCTCCTCTTCTTCCTCTTTCTTCCTTCTTCTTCCTACTTCTTTTCTTCTCCTCTCTTCCTTTCATTTCTCTTCTTCCTCTTTCTTCCTTCTTCTTTCATTTCTACTATCTTCCTCCTCTCTTCTTCCTCCTTTCTTCTTGTCCTTCTTCTTTCATCTTCTTCTATCTTTTCTTCTTCTCCTCTCTTCTTCCTCTTCCTTCTTCTTTTTCTTCTTTCTACTCCTCTTCCTCCTCTTCTTCTTCTTCTTCTTCTTTCTTCTTTCTTCTTCTTCTATTCCTCTTCTTCTACTATCTTCTTCTTCTTCTTCTTCTATCTTCTACTCTCTTCTTCCTCTTTCTTCTTTTCTTCATTTCTATTTCTCATCTTCTTTCTCTTCTTTCTCTTTCTTCTTCTTTATTTCTTCTATTTCTCTTCCTTCTCTTCTTCCTCTTCCTTCTTCTTTCATTTCTACTATCTTCCTCCTCTTCTTCCTCTTTCTCCTTCTTCTTTCATTTCTACTATCTTTCCTCTTCTTCCTCTATCTTCCTTCTTCTTTCATTTCTACTATCTTCCTCCTTTCTTCCTCTTTCTTCCTTCTTCTTTCATTTCTACTATCTTCCTCCTCTTCTTCCTCTCTTTCCTTTCTTCTTCATTTCTACTATCTTTCCTCTTCTTCTCTTCTTCTTTCTTCTTTCTCTCTTCTTCCTCTTCTTTCTTCCTTTTTTCCTTCTTCTTCATTTCTACCTTCTTCCCTTCTTTCTTCCTTTCTTCTTTCATTTCTACTATCTTCCTCCTCTTCTTCCTCCTTCTTTCTTCCTTCTTCTTTCATTTCTACTATCTTCCTCTTCCTCTTCTTCCTCTTTCTCCCTTCTTCTTTCATTTCTACTATCTTCCTCCTCTTCTTCCTCTTTCTTCCTTCTTCTTTCATTTCTACTATCTTCCTCCTCTTCTTCCTCTTTCTTCCTTCTTCTTCTTCTACTATCATTTCTTCTCCTCTTCCTCCTTCTTCTCTCTATCTTCCTCTTTCTTCCTCTTTCTCCTATTCTTCCTCTTTCATTTCTACTATCTTCTCTCCTTCTTCTTCTCTTTCTTCCTTCTTCTTTCATTTCTACTATCTTCTTCTTCTTCCTCTCTTCTTTTCTACTATCTTTCCCTTCTTCCTCTTCTCTTCTTCTTCTTCTTCTTCTTCTTCCTCCTCTTCTTCTTCTTCCTTCTTCTTTCTTTTTCTACTATCTTCCTCCTCTTCCTTCCTCTTTCTTCTTTCTTCTTTCTTCTTCCTCTTCTATCTTCCCCTCTTCTTCTTCATTTCTTCTTCCTTCTTCTTTTCATTTCTACTATCTTCATTTCCTCTTTTCCTTCTTTCTTCCCTTCTTCTTCTTCATTTCTACTATCTTCCTCCTCTTCTTCCTCTTTCTTCCTTCTTTCATTTTCTATTTTCCTCTCTCTTCTCTTCTTCTTCTTTCCTTTCTTCTCTTCTTTCTTCTTCTTCTTTCTTCTTCTTCTTTCATTTCTACTATCTTCCTCCTCTTCTTCCTCTTCTTTCTTCCTTCTTCTTTCATTTCTACTATCTTCCTCCTCTTCTTCCTCTTTCTTCCTTCTTCTTTCATTTCCTCCTCTTCTTCTTCCTCCTCTTCTTCCTCTTTCTTCATCTTCTTCTTCTCTTCTTATTTCTTCTTCTTCTTGTCCTTCTCTTCATTTCTTCTTCTTCCTCTTCTCTTCTTTCTTCTTCTTCTTTCATTTCTCTATCTTCCTCCTTCTTCCTCTTTTCTTCTTCTTTCTTCTTTCATTTCTACTATTCTTCCTCCTCTTCTTTTCCTTCTTTCTTCCTTCTTCTTTCATTTCTACTATCTTCTATTTCTTCTTCTCTTCCTCTTTCTTCCTTCTTCTTTCATTTCTACTATCTTCCTCCTCTTCTTCCTCTTTCTTCTTCTTCTTTCATTTTACTTTCCTCCTCTTCTTCCTCTTCCTTCTTCTTCTCTTCTTCCCCCTACTATCTTCCTCCTCTTCTTCCTCTTCTTCCTTCTTCTTCATTTCTTCTATCTTCCTCTCTTCCTCTTTCTTCTTCTTCTTCATTTCTACTATCTTCCTCCTTCTTCTTTCTTCCATCTTCTACTATCTTCCTCCTCTTCTTCCTCTTTCTTCCTTCTTCTTTCATTTCTACTTCTTCCTCCTCTTCTTCTTCCTTCTTCTTCTTTCTTTCTTCTACTATCTTCTTCTCTTCTTCCTTCTTCTTCCTTCTTCTTTCTTTCTTCCTTCTTCTTTCTTCTTCTTCCTCGTTCTTCTCTTTCTTGTCTTTCCTTCTTCTTTCATTTCTTCTCTTCTTCCTTCTTCTTCTTCTTTCTTCCTTCTTCTTTCATTTCTACTATCCTTCTTCTCCTCTTCTTCCTCTTTCTTTCTTCTTCTTCTTTCATTTCTACTTCCTCTTCCTCTTCCTCTTTCTCTATTCTCTCTTCTTCTCTTCTTCCTCTTCTTCTTCTTTCATTTCTACTATCTTCTTCCTCTTCTTCCTCTTTCTTCCTTCTTCTTTCATTTCTTCTATCTTTCCTCTTTTCCTCTTTCTTCCTTCTTCTTTCATTTCTACTATCTTCCTCCTCTTCTTCCTCTTTCTTCCTTCTTCTTTCTTTCTATCTTCCTCCTCTTCTTCCTCTTTCTTCTTCTTTCCCTTCTTCTTTCTACTATCTTCCTCTCTCTTCTTCCTCTTTCTTCCTTCTTCTTTCATTTCTACTATCTTCCTCCTTCTTCCTTCTCTCTCTTCTTCCTTCTTCTTTCATTTCTACTCTTCTTCCTCATATTTCTCTTCTTCCTCTCTTCTTCCTTCTTCTTTCATTTCTACTATCTTCCTCCTCTTCTTCCTCTTTCTTCCTTCTTCTTTCATTTCTACTATCTTCCTCCTCTTCTTCCTCTTCCTCTTTCTTCTTCTTTCATTTCTACTATCTTCCTCTCTTCTTCTTCCTTCTTTCTTCCTTCTTCTTTCATTTCTACTATCTTCCTCCTCTTCTTCCTCTTTCTTCTTCTTTCTTTTCTTCTTCTTCTTCTTCATTTCTTCTTTCATTTCTACTTCTTCCTCCTCTTCTTCCTCTTTCTTCCTTCTTCTTTCATTTCTACTATCTTCCTCCTCTTCTTCCTCTTCTCTTCTTCTTTCTCTACTTCTTCTCCTCTTCTCCTCTTCTCTTTCATTTCTACTATCTTCCTCCTCTTCTTCCTCTTTCTTCCTTCTTCTTTCATTTCTACTATCTTCCTCCTCTTCTTCCTCTTCCTTCCTTCTTCTTTCATTTCTACTATCTTCCTCCTCTTCTTCCTCTTTCTTCCTTCTTCTTTCATTTCTACTATCTTCCTCCTCTTCCTCTTCTTCCTTCTTCCTTCCTATCTTCTTATCATTTCTACTATCTTCCTCCTCTTCTTCCTCTTTCTTCCTTCTTCTTTCATTTCTACTATCTTCCTCTCTTCTTCTTCTCTTTCTTCCTTCTTCTTTCATTTCTACTATCTTCCTCCTCTTCTTCCTCTTTCCTCTTCCTTCTTCTTTTTGTTTATTTTGTTTGTTTGTTCCCATAGCGAAAGCGTTATGGGCCCGCCTCACGTCCACTAAAATCGCACGACTGTACGAAACGATTCGATCACCGTGATCCCGCACTACTAAGCTCGCACGACTGTACGATACGATTCGATCACCGTAATCCCGCACTACTAAGCTAGCACGACTGTACGATACGATTCGATCACCGTCATCCCGCACTACTAAGCTCGCACGACTGTACGATACGATTCGATCACCGTCATCCCGCACTACTAAGCTCGCACGACTGTACGATACGATTCGATCACCGTCATCCCGCACTACTAAGCTCGCACGACTGTACGATACGATTCGATCACCGTCATCCCGCACTACTAAGCTCGCACGACTGTACGATACGATTCGATCACCGTCATCCCGCACTACTAAGCTCGCACGACTGTACGATACGATTCGATCACCGTCATCCCGCACTACTAAGCTCGCACGACTGTACGATACGATTCGATCACCATCATCCCGCACTACTAAGCCTCGCACGACTGTACGATACGATTCGATCACCGTCATCCCGCACTACTAAGCTCGCACGACTGTACGATACGATTCGATCACCGTCATCCCGCACTACTAAGCTCGCACGACTGTACGATACGATTCGATCACCGTGATCCCGCACTACTAAGCTCGCACGACTGTACGATACGATTCGATCAACGTGATCCCGCACTACTAAGCTCGCACGACTGTACGATACGATTCGATCACCGTCATCCCGCACTACT
>CM065712.1:5210492-5212992 GCA_017654935.2 Phymorhynchus buccinoides | reverse complement strand
CGTCCTACTCTGACAGGGGCGCTGTCAAGTATGCCAATATACAATCACACCAGCCTCTCTCTGCTCTCCTCATCTACTCTCATAACTCATGGTCTCTTATGTTTATTCAGCGAAGTTTAATAACACATCAAAATAATATGAACAAATGTTTTCTTGAAATTTGAACATCTCAATCCTTCACTCTTATCTAATTCAATTGCTTAAATCTCTTCGTTTCAATTCGAAACTCAATAACATAAATATCTCTCTTTAAATCAAATGATCCTCACATTTCTTCGTCTAAAATTTTCCAGTGGGCAGTGTAAACCTCGCTACATCTCGTCTCATGTATTTGTCGTGCGTCTCTGCTCGTCTCTTCTCCCTCTCTCTCATTCTCAGTACGTTCTCCTAGGTCGGTCTTACATCGTGCTTAAAAACTCATTCTAACTCAAAAATCTCGTTACGAAAACTCTTGCTCAGCAACTAAAATCATACGATACTAAGCTCATCCTTTAACATCAAATACCTATGCTTGTTGTCTTACACTCTCATACACTTCTCTCCTAGACTCGCTCGGTGTCGTAGTCTCGCTCACTTACTCTTCTCACTCTCTGTCTTAGGCCTCTACCCCTCCTCTCGTACCTAACTTGTACTCTATCATCTCTACCATCTTCTAATCTCCCACTCTACATCCTCTCAAACACCAAACATATTCGTCTTATTCTTTCTCGCGAGCTCACTAAATTTCTTCCTCTATTTCTCTTACTTTTTCTTTTTTCTCATCTACATAAATTCGTTTCTTTTTTCTCATTGCCCTCTTCATTTTTTTTCAATTTCTTTGCTTCCTCTTTTTTTTTTTTTTCTCTTTTCTTTTCTGTTCTGCTTTCCTCTTCATTTTCTTTTATTTCCTCCACTACGTCAATTTTTTTTTTTGTCTCTCGATAATCCATCAAATCGTTTCTTTTCTCTCACCTCTGCGCATCGGCTTTCATCTTTCTCTCCTCTTTCGTTTTCTGCCTCTTTTAGTTTTCTTTTTTCCTTTTTTGCGTTTCTTTTTTCCTTCTTTTTTCTCTCTCTTTTTCTCTTCTTCTTTCTCTCCTCCTTTTCCCTCTGCATCTTTCTTTTTTTCTTTTCTTCTTTTTATTTTCTGTCTCTTCTTTCAACGCTTTTTCTTCTCTTTATTTTTTTTTTTTTTCTCTTTTTTTTTTTCTCTTTCCTCTTTTTTTTCTTTCTTTCTTTTGTTTTTCTTTTTTTTTTTTTCTTCTTATTTTTCTTTCTTTTTTTGTTTTCGTTCTCTTTTTTTTGTTTTTTTTTTTTTTCTTTTTCTTTTTCTTTGTTTTCTTTTTTCTTCTTTTCTGTCTTTTTCTCTTCTCTGGTTCTTGACCTCTTTTTTTTTTTTCTCTTTTTTTTTTCGTTTTTTTTTTGTCCATTTTTCTCTTGTCTCCGTCTCTCTCTCTCTCTCTGTGTATCTCTCTTCTCTCTCTCTTCTCTCCTCTCTCTCTCTCTCTCCTCTCTCTCTCTTTACTCTCTCTCTCCCCCCTCTCTCTCCCACCCCCCTCTCTCTCTCTCCCCCCCTCTCCCTCTCCATCTCCATCGTTCTCTTCTTTCTTCTTCCCCCCCTCTCTCTCTCTCTCCTCTCTCTCTCTCTTCCTCTCTCTCTCTATCTCATCTCTCTCTCACTCTCTCTGTCACTCTCATCTCTGGTCTCTCTCTCTCTGTCTCCCATCACCTTTCCAAACCGCATCTCGGCACGTTGCACAAACGAAAACACAAACACAGAATCCACCATTAAAGGAGACACGCAATGACAATGACGACTCTTCCCCCTCCCCAATACTTGTTAAACCAAACACTCACTACAGTGTGTGTGTTCGTGTGTGTGTGTGTGTAGTGTGTGTGTGCAGTGCGTGCGTGTGCGTGTGTATGTGCGTGTGCGTTGCGTGTGCGTGTGCGTGTGTTCGTGTATGTGTGTATGTTATGATGTATGTATGATGCAGTATGTATGTATGTATGTATGTATGTATGTATGTATGTATGTATGTATGATGTATGTATGTATGATATGTATGCTTATGTATGTATGTATGTATGTATGTATGTATGTATGTATGTGTATGTATGTATGTATGTATGTATGTATGTATGTATGTATGTATGTATGTATGTATGGATGTATGTATGTGTGTATGTATGTATGTATGTATGTATGTATGTATGCATGTAATGTATGTATGTATGCAATGTATGTATATATATGTATGTACTCGGCTCTTTACTCAAATGGCTTTTATCACTGGTGGACATTAGCCTGTAGAAAGGGCCAACAGTAAATGAGAGCTGTACTGTACATGATATTCTACAGTATTGGAATAATCATGGTACAGCTTAGTCTTTCGTGGAGGACTATGACTCTCCAACGAGGGGGCATTTGCACCGGCTCTGGTGCTGCAGCCAAAGGGATTGGTTGGCCTTTGGGGACCTTCCCCAACGCCAACCTCTCGTCCTCAAATCCCTTTGGCCT
>CM065712.1:5185492-5195492 GCA_017654935.2 Phymorhynchus buccinoides | reverse complement strand
TTGTTTCAGAATGATTTAGCATTAAGATTTTTAAATGTAATGTTTCTCTTTGAGGCCATTGTTTGTTTTGTTTGATTTTGTTTTTTGCGTGTTGTCAAGTGTCCGATTCAATTGGAAATATTTGCTACAAGATACGTGAGAATGCTAGAGAGTGTCATTTAAAAAATAAAATAAAATTCAAGTTCCTACACTTGATATTAGAAGAAAGTTCATTCATATATATCAATGTACAAGAACAATAGAAAGAAAAGAAAGACAATAAATGAAGCAGGAGTCTGTTTACAAGTATTGGGAAATAACACGCATTCTTAAACAGGGACGGTATTCATGTCGAGATAGCATGAGACTTAGCATGATGCTAACTTAGAAGCTCTTCCAAAAGTCCTATTAAATCCTATAGGACATTGGAAGAGCTTCTAAGTTAGCATCATGCTAAGTCTCATGCTATCTCGACATGAATACCGTCCCTGATCTGTATTTATTTATTTTTTGGTGTTTAAAGTTTGTCTCAAAGATGTTAAGATTTTTTAAATATTATTTTCGTATTCTATACTGACATAGCAGCCTTCGACGACGATCATAAAGAAAAAAACACACACAGATGCCTAGGAACCAATGTAATATTGAAGTCGATGGGTGTATTAAACACAGATCGATGTAGCTTTTGTGCCATCTCCAAAGATAGCATATTTCATGTTCTGGGAATGCCCAATAATCCAAAAGTTTTGGAAAGCACTGGCAAACTTAGTAAAAGAGAAGCGTGAAATTGTTATTAATTTAAATGTGACCAAATCATTAGTTATCGCTGGATATGATAAAAAAAAAAGGAAAGAGTTCGCGCTTTTTGACTGTCAAACATTCGCGCATTTTGTACATATACAGAAAGTATTTGCGCTTTTAGTATGTTCACTCAAATTGACGGTAGCCCGACGCACAACGGAAGAATATTAATCATCATTTATGCTCAACAGAATCTCAGGGATGGCCTCTTTATCCTAAGCTCGAGAGAACATGGAGACGGGTTTCTCTTCTGTCCACACGGGTGATTAATAGGCGTTGGGTTGATGGACAAAAGTGATGAGTTATCATCACAATTGTGTTTATTTATCACACTTCCCAGGCTTACTTGCTCCTAGGTGGGTTTTTCCTGCTTGTAAATAATCTATTATCGTCTCTGTAGTCTCTCTATCTGTCTCTGTATCTACCTCATAAATGTTTTGCCAGTTCCTATTATTTCTTCCCCTTGTACCGTCGTCTTTCTCTCTGTGTGTGTCTGCCTCTGTCTCCGTCTCTGTGTATCTCTCTGTCTCTGTCTCTCTCTGTGTGTTATTTCTCTCTCTCTCTCTCTCTCTCTCTCTCTCTCTCTCTCTCTCTCTCTCTCTCTCTCTCTCTCTCTCTCTCTCTCTCTCTCTCTCTCTCTCTCTCTCTCTCTCTTCTCATTGTCATTGAATATTGCAGTAGCTCAAACACTGACCAGTTTTCACTTCTTCCTCTTATCATCTCATCTGTCTTTTGTATGTCTGTCCATCTATCTCTTATCCCTCTGTCTGTCTGTCTGTCTGTCTGTCTGTCTGTCTGTCTGTCTGTCTGTCTGTCTCTCTCTTACTCTCTATCTCTCTCCATTTATTCCTCCTTAAATGTATTCTTTCTTAAGACCCAAACATAACATCTGAAACGCGAGACCCCCCCCCCCCCCCCGTGGGGATACTGGGGGTCTTTTGCATAAATATCTGCCCCACCTTCTGGAAGTTCTGTGCTTGTAACTTCCCCTAATCTGTCACTCTCTTTGACTCTGCCTTTTCCCTTTGCTCACTGTCATCTACTATCTTTCTGCCTTACCGGTCCATCCATTCTCCTGACTTTTTTCTCACGAAACGCTTTCAAAAACATTTCCTCCTCCAGCCGAAGTCGGACTTGCTGGGCCTAACTATTTCTTAGTTAGGCGCATAACGGCAGCATGACGCATCTGCGTTCATAATTGACAGGAAACTGTCTGAGCGATCGAAGAAGAAGAAGAAGAAGAAGAAGAAGAAACGCAAGACTATCAGCAACTTAATTTCTTACAAAGTCTTGAACATACTAGACTATTGTTTACCTAATGTGCAAGATCAACCCCCCAAAAACCAAAACCAAAAACAAAACCCCAAACAAACAAAAAACACCCACACACACAGAGAACCCCCAAAGACAAGATGTCTTCGGTTGAAATTTGGTTAACTTTTGAAAATTGTGTCTATAACAGAAATCGTGGGGGGAAACTCAAATATTTGACTACCTGTCCTCGCTACATTTCCAAGATAATAACTAAGGTTAAATGCATGGAACACTAAGTATTCTAATAATGTTTTGTGCACTTGCTGTATGCCCATCTCAGTGCGTCATTTGTTGATAGAATGCTCTATATTAGGGGAAGACGGGGTAAAAAGCGCATGGGCGGGTAAGAAGCCCACCCCAATTATCTCATGAAATGAAGCAAATTTCAGTCTCATTTTGCCCATGAGACGAGCGTTAATGTCTAGCATTCGTCTCATGGGCAAATTGACTGAAATTTTCTTTATTTAATGAGATAATTGGGGTGGGCTTCTTACCCGCCCATGCGCTTTTTACCCCGTCTTCCCCTAACTCCAATTCATAGAGACGACAAATCTATCGACGTTATCAACTTTCAAAATGACAGTCAAATATTATCCAGCCCTGACATCATTAATATTGCTACTGTGATTGCACAATCCCAAGTTGTAAAGTTGCTTTGATGTGTCATTTATCAATTTCAATCAGTTAATTTTATTGTTCCAATTATGACTTATGTTATTAATTGTTAGTTAGAGATTATCTTTACTACTATTGTTTTCTTCTTTTATTTTTCGTCTAATATCATCAATGGCGAACAGACGTTAAATAAACCACTGAACTGAACTGAACTGAACAAACAAACAACAACAACAACAACAACAACAACAACAACAACAACAACAACAACAAAAACAGCAACAACAACAACAACACACACACACACACGTCGTTTTCCTTCATTCGTGAGACTCTCCTATCGAAATTAGAACCAACTTCAAGAGCTTGATTAGATAGTGCACGTGGTGAGTTTGTGAAAACGTGACACTAAGATTTATGATGATGTCGGATAAAGCAACGATTCAATCTGGCACAAAAGAAGTGTAATCAGTACATGTATTTATTTTTTTAAATTCGTTTTTGTGTGTGTTTGTTGTGATTAGCAAGTTTTGGTGTTATAGTTAGGCAATGCTGCCGCTTTGAAAAACAACAACCCACACATGTAACTAAAGAAGATTAACCCCCTGACTGTCAGAGAATATTAAAGAACAAAATCATTGTACGAATCATGACATAAAAACAATAACCGACACTATCAGTTTAGCCGGATAGAGACCAATCTGGCTACAAGGTCTAGGGATATAACTCTCTTGACTGTGTTAGAGCAAAAACCTGCGCATCAGAGTTATTCCTTTGACGTCATCAGTGATGTCTTCAAGCCAGAACGTGATACGTTATATGACAGTCAATGGATTACTAGAGAACAAAAATGGGTGTTTTTGAAGGTGTTGGCGAGTCTTTATGAAATGCTTTCGTTCTTGATTAACTCTGGTATGGCTTGTACCCACGTGTCGTCACATCCGGCCACAAGGAGCGTGCCATATTATGGGAGACCGCCATCTTAGTCAGTAACTTTGTTTGAAAAATGCCAGATCGATGCTGTTTACACACAAATCTGACTAAGATGGCGACACTTCCGTTGGAAGGGTCGAGATGCGCACGCAGGTGGGGGTGGGGAGCCATAGTATTCACCTCTTGTGAGTGTGATTTAACCAAAATAATTCTTCTTTTCTATTTGTTGTTTTTGTTGCTCCTTTTCTTTCCATTCTGTCCTTTACTTCTTATTATCGTTACAGTGTTTTAATATAATTTTTTTTTAAATTAATATTTATGTTTATGTACTAATGTGTTGATCCTCGTTTTATGTATTTTAGCTTACTAGTATGTATTTGCTATCCTTTTTTACTGGTTTTTTTTAACCTGGATCCGATCAATAGAATAGAGTGGCTCCACGTTTCCAGCACTGTGTGGACTTATGTGTTATAGGGGGCAATGATGGAGGTGTCATGTTATGAATTGTACTGTATGTTTTGCTGTTGTCAGGTTGTTGAACGTTGGTCAGATATATTGATGAGTGTTTTGTACTAAGTGGTCGAACTTTACCTGGATCCGATCAATAGAGTAGAGTGGCTCCACGTTTCCAGCACTGTGTGGACTCATGTGCTATAGGGGGCAATGATGGAGGTGTCATGTTATGAATTGTACTGTATGTTTTGTTGTTTACAAGTTGTTGAACGTTGGTAAGATACATTGATGAGTGTTTTGTACCAAGTGGTCGAACTTTACGCGGTAACAGTCCTGAGATGACCGTAGCTGTTGACGGGACTGTAATGGAAAAAAAAAATCAAAAAAAAATCCTCGTTTGTCTATGTGTGACTGAAGATCATATTTGATGTTTACTATATAATCAGTGTTATGCCTACCGATGTGCTGTATTAATTAATGCTTGTATTTATTGCAGCTTTTTATACATGCGTTATCTTACGTGGTGCTTACTTATGTATCTTATTTGAATCATTTTGTAAAGCGCAAAGAGCTTTACAAGCAAAGAGTTTAACTGCGAGGTGTTGCGCTATATAGAAAAAAGGTCATCATCATCATTATTATTGTTGTCGCTGTTGTTGTTGATATTATTATTATTATTATTATTATTATTATTATTATTATTATTATTATTACTATTATTATTATTATTAATGCTATTATTACTATTCTTGGCGCCTTACGCTAAGCCAGTCATACACTTACTTGTATTATCTTAATACAAACCTGTATATTGCTATAAAAAAAATGGGACCTTACTGGCGCTGCACTGCCTCAGTGGGCAGTGCCTCCATGATCGCTCCCACCATCTTTATATCTACTAATGTCTACCTATACGTGTCTGTTCTTGACCGGAGGACGTTAAACGGATGTTCATTCATAAGGTAAATTGAATTAATTTTGTAAATAACCGAAACTGAAACGAAAGATAGGGTAACCAAGGAACTAATTGAAACAGAACCAGCCAGCCAGTCTACACACAAACATAACATTAAAAAACCCAGCAAAGTTGTAGCATAGACACCCCCCCCCCCCCCTGTAGTCTTCTTCTGCGTTCCCGGGCCATAAGGCCACAATGGATAAGGTACGTATGTGTCCGTCTTCCAGTTTTCACTGGTCTCCTCGCTGCACTCAGCCGACACATTCCAATAGGGCATTTGCCACGTGAGGACGACCTTGACATTAACTGAGTTGAATTTAGAGAGTTGAATTAGAACGGTCAGCGTAACTCGGGCAGAACGAGTGCGGGCAAATTAGTAGTTTAGCATAGAGAACGAACACTCGTGGCAAATGCCCTATTTTCGGAGGAGCTCAAAGGAGAAAGCTACATTGAAGATTTTGTTGGGGGAAAAAAGGCAGGAGAATGGGCCCAATAAGTCAGAAAGATAGTAGATGATAGAAAGCAAAGGGAAAAGGCAGAGTCAAAGAGAGTGACAGATGAGAGGAAGTTACAAGCACGAACATCCAGAAAGTGGGGGAACTATTTGTACGGAAGAACCCCCCCCCCGGTATCCCCACGGGGGGTGCCTCCTTATCAAATTTCTGCATTGAAATTTTCCACTGAGAAGTAAAGGATAGGGTTAGGATCAGCCTAGGGTTATTGTCATGAACCTGAAACAACCAGATTATGAGACTGAGAACGGGAGGAAGTGGGGGGATGCCTCGTGCCTCCGTACGGGGAGCTGGACGACACCCGCCTGCCCCCCCTCCACGAGTCTTTCCCCCCGTGGGGATACCTGGGGGGTCTTTCGTAAAAAACATAGTTCCCCCCACCTTCTGGAAGTTCTGTGCTCGTAACTTCCTCTAATCTGCCACTCTGTTTGACTCTGCCTTTTCCCTTTTGCTTACTGCCATCTACTATCTTTTACTGCCTTTTTAAACAAAAACATCTTCCAAATAATTGTTCTTATTTGAGCTCCTCCGAAATCGGAATGTGTCGGCTGTACGCAGCGGGGAGACCAGTGAAAACTGAAAAACCGGACAACATATGTACGTTACCCATTATGGCCATATGGCCTGGGAACCGCAGAAGAAGAAAGAAGAGACTGAGAATCGTGAACATGCGGCGGGGTGTCTTTTCTACAAAGGAGCCACCAAAAATAAAAAATCTAATAATTCGAACTATGTACAACATAATGACTTAATTAAACCAATTTTAACCAAAATAAATCAATTTTTGTTTTCAGTCTATGTAAACTATAACTAAACTGTGTTCATGCAAAAAAGTAATGTTCACACATTCTACACAAGCATTTCTAACACAAAATCTACATCAGGTATACACTCTATTTCTACTACTCCTACTACTACTACTACTACTACTAATATACTGACAGGCAGAAGTTCTGCACACACGCATTGCAAAAATCATCAAAGATGTAAATCAGATTCAAAATTAATTGTACTTTGGGTAATCCTAAATCATGCTGTGTGTACAATTGCATGATTTAGGATTACCCAAAGTAAAATTAATTTTGAATCTGATTTACATTTTTGATGATTTTTGCAATGCGTGTGTGCAGAACTTCTGCCTGTCAGTATACTATCAAACCCATGCAGTAGGCGTGACGTAAAATACAAGTAACTCAATCAACTCATTGACTCAAATTAGAGAAACAAATGGTGGTTGGTCCACTGCAGTCAAACATACAGAAAAAAAAGAGTTCGTAAATCAGATAAAAGTTTAATATATAACGTAAACAAAATGAATGGCATCAAATTAACCCTTTCACCGCCAATGTCGTATTTATGCACCACAATGGTTTAACACCCATGTCACTAAAAGGCATCAAATCAGGTCCTGTTATCCAAAGACCCTATTTTCTTAATGTCGGGAGGTAAGGATAGGCCTAATGTTACACATGTCACAGAGGAATTCACAATATTGCAGATGTTTTATTTTCTCTACCCTGTTAAGTTTAATGGTATTTTTTGGCTGAAAAATGGCTGGCGGCGAAAGGGTTAAAACGGCATACCAAACTAAAAGAAAATAGGTAAATCAGGGCGGACCAAAGTGATTCGTAGGGGGAGGGGGGGGGGGGGGGGGGGGGGGGGGGGGGGGGGGGGGTCAATCGGGGGACACAGGGAGCTGCATAGGTTCCGGGTTAAGGGGCAATGTCTTTATGGGGGCCCAGGGGGCGAAGGCCCTGCAACAGTTTGCAATGTTGTGAGTATTAAGGCAAACATCGAGCCATTTACTTACTTTTTACCCTTGCATAAGGTACATGCTTAGGGCTGGGGGGGGGGGGGGGGGGGGGGGGGGGTCAATCGGGGACACAGGGAGCTGCATAGGTTCCGGGTTAAGGGGCAATGTCTTTATGGGGGCCCAGGGGGCGAAGGCCCTGCAAAAGTTTGCAATGTTGTGAGTATTAAGGCAAACATCGAGCCATTTACTTACTTTTTACCCTTGCATAAAGTACATGCTTAGGGCTGAGGGGGGGGGGGGGGGGGGGGGGGGGGGGGTGTTCCGCAAACCAGGAAATCTCCCCTAAATTTGGGGGAAGTCAGGTGCGGGGTAGGAGGAGACACAAGAAGGATTTCAAGACAAAAGGTAGTGGATTGGAACTTAGGGTGGGATACGTTAGATAGTAGAGGGCATGGGGGTGAATGGCATGCGTGGAATGGGGGGTAGTAGAGGTTAGCTAATATTATATGGGGGTTGACTGTGGTAGATAGGTAGGTGGAGGGGGGAGGTAAAGCGTGGGGGGTAAGGTAATATGAGGGTGAAACACTTATCAAGGTCTGGAACGGGGAATGAATCTATTGGTTGTGTAAGATTTAAAAACGTTAGGGTAAGTTTCTTTCAAATATTTTATTAGGTAATTTATAATGATTTATTAAAGAAATAATGTAATTTTGAGCTGACAATGTAAACTTTCGCTAGAATTCGGAATACGAACCTACGTGTTTTTTCTATCTACAGTTTATTACAACTTTACTCAAAACTGAAACGCAACAAATCAATATACAAAAAATAAATAAATAAACAGAATGAAACAAAAAGAAACCAATAACAAACGAACAAGAAAGTTGAGTGCGAGAGAGGAGAGAGAGAGAGAGAGAGGCAGCAGAGAGAGAGAGAGAGAGAGGCAGAGAGAGAGAGAGGAGAGGAGAGAGAGAGAGATGAGAGAGCAGAGATCCAGAGAGAGAGATAAAGAGAGACAGAGAGAGAGGTATGGGAGAGAGAGAGAGAGAGAGAGAGAGAGAGAGAGAGAGAGAGAGAGAGAGAGAGAGAGAGAGAGAGAGAGAGAGAGAGAGAGAGAGAGAGAGGCAGAGAGAGAGAGAAGAAGAGAGAGCAGAGAGAGAGGGAGAGAGAGAGCAGAGAGCAGGAGAGAGAGATAGAGAGAGAGAGAGAGAGAGAGAGGAGGCAGAGAGGAGAGAGAGAGCGAGAGAGAGAGAGTGATGGGAGAGGAGAGAGAGGAGAGAGAGAGGAGAGAGATAGAGAGAGGAGAAGGGAGAGAGAGAGAGAGAGAGAGGAGATAGAGAGAGAGAGACTAGAGAGGAGAGAGAGAGTGGGACAGAAGAGAGAGAGAGACGGGAATTTGAGAGAGAGAGGAGAGAGAAAAGAGAAGAGAGAGAGAGTGAGAGAGAGAGAGGGAAGAGTAGAGAGAGAGAGAGAGAGAGATAGAGAGAGAAGAGAGAGAGAGAGAGAGAGAGAGAGAGAGAGAGGAGAGAGAGAAAGAGGGAGAGTGAGAAGAGACCAGAGAGAGAGAGCAGGGAGTGGAGAGGAGAGAGAAATGAGAGACAGTGACGACAGAGAGAGAGAGAGTGGGAGAGAGAGAGAGAGAGAGAGAGATCTAGGAGAGCGTGAGAGAGAGAGAAAGGGGAGGAGAGATAGAAGAGAGATGTAGAGATATAGCGAGGAGAAGAGATAAGGGGAAGAGAGAAAAGAGAGAGAGAGAGAGATGAGGAGAGAGAGAGAGAGAGAGAGGAGAGAAAGAAAGAGAGAAAGAAAGCGAGGCAGAGACAGTGAGAGACATAGATACAGAAACACACAGAGAGAGCCACAGAACGAAACAAAACACTATACAGATCAACCACAAAACAACGCAATACAACACAAACCAACATGTTTGATTGATTGACTGATTGATGGATTGATTGACTCATTGATTGACTCATTGATTGACTCACCCATAACTGAAGCAGAGCCCCCTCTCTTTCCGAAGCGGCCCTGGGGCCTCCAAGATGGCGCCGCTGTCGTCTGCTGGAAGTGTGACGTCATCACCATCATCAGACAGGCCGCGAGCACGATTTGGGCGATTCTCAGCATCTGGTGACATCACAGTCATAATGACGTCATAACATTTCGTCTCATTGAACATCGTCATCGGTATCATCGTCGTCATCGTGCTAGGTCATGACTACGATTTACGTGGTTCTCTGGTGCATCTGGTGACATCACAGTGATAATGACGTCATAACATTTCGTTTCCTAGAACATCGTTATTGTCGTCATCATCATCATCATCATCATCATCATCATCATCGTCATCGTCATCGTCATCATCATCATCATCATCATCATCATCGGTGTCGTCGTCGTCGTCGTCGTCATCATCATCATCATCATTGTCGTGGTCGTACGTCATCATTCGTCATCATCATCGTCATCATCATCATCATCATCATAATCATCATCATCAGGCATTAAAGAAAAAGAGACTTATGTCAATGAAGACCCACCACCAACTCTGGGAAGAGAGAGAGAGAGTTAGAGAGAGAGAGAGAGAGAGAGAGAGAGAGAGAGAGAGAGGGAGAGAGAGAGACAGAGAGAGAGAGAGAGAAACAGAGAGAGAGAGAGAGACGAGAGAGAGAGAGAGAGAGA
>CM065712.1:5165492-5170492 GCA_017654935.2 Phymorhynchus buccinoides | reverse complement strand
TCTCTCTCTCTCTCTCTCTCTCTCTCTCTCTCTCTCTCTCTCTCTCTCACATACATAAACATAACCCACTCATAGTTTTCTTTTTCCATTGCTTATATATATATAAATATATTCCCCCCCCCCCCATGGGGCTTTTTGGGAAATAAAAAACCCTTGAAAACTCTACTTCTAGCTCTAAACCTAGTGATGAGTTTAAGAGTATAATAATAATTATTGGTGGCTCGCCTCTGGCTGCGACGCCGCTCTCCGGGTGGACGTGGGAGCAGCCCGAATTTCAATTCACAGAGACGCCTTTGTGACTATGAAGATCCAAATACCAAAAGAATACCAAGTAATTCTCTGCGGGAGAGGATTTTCTTTTTTTTCTTTTTTTCTCTCAGGCAGGTCACTTCATGAACTGGCATCAAGTTGCCTGAATTCAGGGTTCAGTCACACCCACATAGTACACCCCCACCCCACCCCCCTGTCTATAGGCTTACTAAATGTCTGTAATTCCTAGCTGGAGATTTTGTCTCGCTTTTCAACAAAGAACGAAGAGATCTATGCAAGTAGGCCTACATTCTTTTTATATAAAAAACACACCCACACAACATCGATATCTACTACTAAGAAATGCGTTTTTAATGCACCACCTCCATATTTTCTTTTTCGTTTCTTGTTTTTGTCTGTATCTTTTTTCTTTCTTCTTCTTCTTCTTCTTCTTCTTCTTCTTCTTCTTCTTCTTCTTCTTCTTCTTCTTCTTCTTCTTCTTCTTCTTCAAAAGTTATCGTCATTCAAAAGTGAAATTAAGGCGTACATTTTTTTTATGCGTAGGACTAGGTTTAAATGACCTAACTTGCAGCTGCATTTTTCAAAAAAGAAATGCGTGACTATGGATGCATGCGTGCGTATGTATGTGCGTGCGTACAGGCATGGGTGTGCTTGTGAGTGCGAGTGTGTCTGCATGTGCATATGTATATGGGTACGCGCGAGCGTATGTGTATCCGTGTCTGTGTGCATGTGTGTATCTAGAGAGAGAGAGAGAGCGAGAGAGAGAGAGAGAGAGGAGGGAGAAGAGAGAGAGAGAGAGAGAGAAGTAGAGAGAGAGAGAGAGCGAGCGAAGTAGAGAGTCGGAGAGAAAGAGAGAGATTGGGAGAGTTGGAGAGAAGAGAGAGGTTAGAAGCTTAGAGAGAGAGAGAGAGAGAGGAGAAGAGGAGAGAGAGAGAGGAGAGAGAGAGAAGAGAAGAGAGAGAGAGAGAGTTCCTTGTTTGGCTATTTGCATGAATTGTTATTAGTATTTTTATTTTTTTTTATTTTTTTTTTCCGCCGTTACGTTTTATTTCTCATTATTTCAATGGGCGGATTTGTAAAAAGGCCTTAAATGCGCCTAAATCTTTACCCATTAAAAAGAGTTCAATCAATCAATCAATCAATCAATCATCTTCTTCTTCTGAGTTCCCAAGAGGCCACAAGGCCATAACGGGTAATGGACATTATTATGTGTTTCGGTTTCCAGTGTTCACTGGTCTCCCCGCTGGGCATACAGCCGACACTCCTATTCTGACTTTGGAGGAGCTGAAAGGAGAACATGTTTCGGAAGATAAACAAACAATGGCAGGAGAGTGTGGGGCCAATAAGTCAGAAAGGATAGTAGATGACAGACAGCAAAGGGAAAAGGCAGAGTCAAAGAGAGTGGGAAGATTAGAGGCATAGTTACAAGCACATAACTTCCAGAAGATGGGGAACTATTTGTACGGAAAGACCCCCGGAATCCCCCACGGGGAGAGACTATAGGGACACACACACAGACACACACAACGACTGCTCTCTCTCCTTCTCATCTCTCAATCTCTTCTCTTCTCTCGAATGCTCTCTCTCTCTCTCTCTCTCTCTTACACACACTCTCTCACACAACCGCACGACACAGGGGGACACACACTCTTTCTCTCTCTCTAACACACACACTCTCTCTCTCACACACTCTTACACACAACCCACACACACACACCAGCACACACCACACACACACACATCACACCACACACACACCACACACACAACACACACACTTTGTCTCTCTCTCTCTAACCACACACACTCAAACAATCTCTCTCTCTCTCTCTCTCTTCTCTCACACTCACACACACACACACACACACACACCACACACACAGCACACACACACACACACACACACACACACAGTCACACTCTGAGTTCACACATCGACACACACACACACTCTCTCTCTCGTCTCTCTCTCTCACACACACACACACACACACACACAGACACACACACACACACACACACACACACACACACACACACACACACACACACACACACACACACACACACACACAAACAAATCTAAGCACAATAACCTTCCATATTGTGACGGTCGGTGAAACCGAAACGAGCAATAGGTGATCTCCCTTTCCCTTCTCGGTTCATTTAGAGGGCGCTGGGTGTGTTACAGACCGGATCGTATACAAGAATGAATGCATAAAAAGATAGGGAAGAAAGGAAACATATGAATGAATGAATGGATGGATAGATGAATGGATGGATGGAAGATTTATTCCACACGGGATAACCTCGCTACGTCTGAAACCTATGCATACAGCGTGATCGATGACCTCGGAGCAATGAATAGAAAGATATGCATGCGAGCAAGACATTAAATTATTCACAATTACGTAAGGGCACGCGCCGCGTCCCGCGCGCGTGCACGTGCACACACGCACACGACGCACAAGCACACACACAGACAGACAGACAGACACACACACAGCACACACACATACACAACACACACACACACACACACACACACACACACACACAGAGACACACACACACACACACATCACACACACACACACATTCACATTCTCTCTCTCTCTCTCATTCATTCATTCATTCATTCATTCATTCATTCATTCATTCATTCATTCATCATTCTTCATTCATTCACAGTCATTCACTCTCTCTCTTCTTTCTTTCTCTCTCTCTCTCTCTCTCTCTCACACTCACACACACACACACATACACACACACACACACACACACACGACACACACACACACACACACACACACACACACACACACACACACACACATATACACACACACAACACACACACACACACACAGCACACACACAGACAGGACACACACACACACACACACACACCACACACACACACACACACACACACACACACACACACACACACACAACACCACACACCACACACACACACATATACACATGGCTTCTCATTTGAGAGTCATATGCCGTTTTCGAAGTCAAGTAAGTGAATAATTATGCCACTTCACAAACAAAGCTAAGACAAGTTTAAGCACCTTTTTGTCTATCTCACCGTCCGTCCGTGCCGTCAGTTGTCTCTCTCTCTCTCTCATCTCTCGAGATCTCTCTCCTCTCAGTCTCTTTCAGGTCTCTTGCTTGTCTCTCTCTCTCACATTTTCTCTCTCTCTCTGTCTCTCTTCTGATCTCTCTTCTCTCTCTCATCTCATCTGCTCTCTCTCTCTCTCTCTATCATCTCTCTCTCTCTCGATCTCTCTGTCTCTCTCGGCTCTCTGTCTCTCTCTCTCTCTTCTCTCTCAGACTTGGTGTTTCAATAATTGCATGCCATCGTTTAAGATTCAGACATGTAAATGATAATGATTTGATTTGTAGTCTGTGTAACGCAGCAAGAGAAGACGAAGTGCATTTTGTTGTTCTGCTGTCCGGTCTTGAACGATCTTAGAATGACATTCATAAAGCCAAAGTTCTATTCTGACCCATGCAACTTTCGGATGATTCTATTGCTGGCATCAAAACATGAAAAAACTCTGTTGGATTTAGCTTTGTACATCTACGAAGCTAGCAAGAGAATTCATAATGCATTGTCCTAGGCATATACATTCTATTGCTGGCATCAAAACGAAAAAACTCTGTTGGATTTAGCTTTGTACATCTACGAAGCTAGCAAGAGAATTCATAATGCATTGTCCTAGGCATATACTTTGATTTATTGCGTAGTGCTGCATTTTTGTATGCACTATTTCAATTGTGATGTGTTTGCTTGTTGTTGGCTTCTTCCTTCTTTTTCTTATACAAATTTGTTTATGTGAACTTCATCAGTTTGGGGCTATGGCCTTGACCTGATTAAACATTCGTATTCGTATTCGTATTCTCTCTCTTTCCCCCCCCCCTTTCTCTCTCTCTCTCTCTCTCTCTCTCTCTCTCTCTCTCTCTCTCTCTCTCCTCAACCCCCCTCTTCCCCCGAAAAAAAGAAGAAGCTTATATTGGAGTTAAACGCCTTTACGAAATCAGATTCAATGAAGATGCATTTTACGAACAATGTTCAAACAAATTCGATTATGTATGAAAACTGTCAAAGATCATGTGAATGCAACAAGCAGTAGACGGATTTCCATTGAAGGGGAGAGAGAGAGAGAGAGAGAGAGTGGGGAGAGAGGGAGAGGGAGAGAGGGAGAGAGGGAGAGTGAGAGAGAAGAGAGAGAGAGATAGAGAGAGAGAGAGAGAGAGAGAGAGAGAGAGAGAGTCTCGACAGAGAGATGAGCAGTAGACAGACACTGGCAGAGTAAAGAAGAATTAGAGAGACAGACAGAGAGACAGACTCAGAGACTCAGACAATACTTTATTTTACAAAGGATGCAGGCTGGGCCTATTCTTCTCCGATTCACTGTCCGTACTGTTGGCTAAGAGGAGAAGATAAGAGACTCATAAATTGTGAGTAAGTGAGAGAGACCGCACTTTCTTTATTTCTTATCTACACCCGCCCCCCCCCACTCTTCCCCCCTCCCTCTCACCTAACTCAAGAGAAGAGAGAGAGAGAGAGAGAGTTAATTGCTGGACGCCATCTAAAGAACGCCGAGTAAGGGAGTTGTCTGTTTGAAGTTCGATTTGTCTCCCGGTCAGCAGAAAGACCGAGGATCTCCCTTCACCCCCCCATCGACTCTTTCTACCGAGAGAGAGAGAGACAA
>CM065712.1:5154577-5157492 GCA_017654935.2 Phymorhynchus buccinoides | reverse complement strand
TTTGTTCCAGCGATCGTTGCAGTCTGTTTCAGTTGTTCCTTGTACACAGTCAAGTGAGACCCGTTAGAGAGCTGGATGAGGGTGATATTCCTCCCAGACCAATTTTTCTCAGTAGCGCGATCTGGTATTCTATTATTTTTTTAGTTTTGTCTTTTTTCATGACATGATTAGCCCAATTAACTTTTTTTGTTTAATTTTCTTTGTCAGTCAAGGGGTTTTAGACCCCCGACGTTTGTGAGAGGAATATTTACCTAGCGCCACCTCGTCACGACGAGATGGAATTATAAGGCCACATCATCTCTTGATATATCGGACACCTCGTTTTTTCATTCGGATTTAAATCGAAAAGTGTTTAGTGCTTTTTGGATAATCTCTTTGTCCTGTTAAGCTTTCTCAACCTTAAGTGAGCCAATTATTGAAGAAGCACTAATAAGTGGTTTCGCGTTTTGTGTGTAAACGCCGCACGTGGCTCACGTTGCACACATTGATACGTTGTGTGCAAGCACGTTGTGCTATCAATTCACGGTTTCGTTGTTGGGGTCTGTCTGTCTGTCTGTCTGTCTGTCTGTCTGTTCTGTCGCTGTCTGGCTCTCTCTTCTCTCCTCTCTCTCTCTCTCTCTCTCTCTCTCTCTCTCTACTCTTATTACAAAATTGGCTTATTTAGTGCCCGCTGGTCATTATGTAATGTAGGACGGTAATGACTTTGGTTTGATGAAAATATGCGCGGCTGAGGTAATATTTTGTACTAGTATTTTTAGTATGTGTCTTTTCATACTCACATTGAGATTGTGTGGAAAGTAATGTTGATTTATTGTACTGGATTATTGCGTTCTGCATTTTTCCTTTATTTCATTACACCCCCCAATGTCAATGATGGCGATGTAGCTAATGACATTAATCATCAATTTGTCAATGTGTCAATCTCTCTCTCACACACATAACTCTCTCTCTTAAAATATTGCCTGATCATAATGTCAGGAAGACCCACCATTCCAACAAAGGAACACACACACACACACACACACCCACACCACACACACACACACACACACACACACACAACACACACACACACACACCACAAACAATCACACACACACAGAGACACACAACACACCACACACACACCCAACACCACACAACCACACACCCACACACACACACACACACGCACAACCACAATCACACACACACACAAATCACCCCCCACCCCTTTAAATGGATTAACAAACTTTTTTTGGATACAATAGTCTCTTAATTGTAGTAACCAAGACGTTTGAACTGACAGATATATATATCGTCTTGTACGTTGCCTATGAGAACGAGGGAAAGAGAAAAAAAAAAAAAAAAAAAGAATTTTATTATTACGTCAACCCCCGTGGGTAGGGGCGATACCGGGGGGTCTTTGTATAAATAGTTCCCACCTTCTGGAAGTTATGTGCTTGTAGCTTACCTTTAATCTGCCACTTCTTTGACCTCTGCCCTTTTCCCTTTGCTTTACTGTAATCTAGCTATCTTCTAGCCTTACCAGAGGTCCCCTCATCCATTTCTCCTGCCTTTTTTGTTTTTCCAACGAAGAGCACTTTCCCCAAACATTTCCTCCTCCCAGCCGAGTTCGGACTTAGTGCTGGGGCCTAAACTATGTCTTTAGGCCTAGGGCATGACGGGCCAGCATGACGGCATAGCGCTTCATAATTGACAGGGAAACTGTACTGACGCCGATCCGAAAAAGGAGGAGGGAAGGGGGGGGGAGATCAGTATTCGTGCACATTTAATGAAATCAAAAAAAATTGAGATCAGTAGGTCGTGCACATTTAATGAATCAAATGTCCGACAATGTGAAAAGGGAGATATTGACGACAATGGAAAAAAAAATTGGCCGCCAGAAAACTATTGATGCCCTCCACCCTTCCTCAATGATGTCCATTATGCAGTTACCCCAAAGCGATCACTACTAGAAACAAAAACGATGTAGTTTGCCCAAAACAAATTAAGTTGTCTATTAAGAGGGCTCTTCTTTTTTTTTTTTTTTACGTCTAATTTAGACGCTAAACCAGCCATTGAGAGAGAGAGAGAGAGGAGAGAGAGAGAGAGAGAGAGAGGGGGGTAGAGAGACATAGAGCGGGCGGGGGAGGGATAGATGGAATAGGAGGATTGAGATGGCGAGATAGAGAGAGTCGGGATATAGGGGCGGATGGGGGAGGGGGAGATGGGAGATGAGGATTTTATAGGGGGGAGAGGGGGGGAGATGGAGATGAGGGGAGATGAGATTAGGGAGGGGAGGGGGGGGAGGGAGATAGAGCGAGAAAGGAGAGTATGAGAGGAGAGAGAGAGAGAGAGACGAGGGGGGGGAGTGATTAGTGATTTAGAGAAGGGAGACGCGAGAGGAGGGGAGATGGGAGATGGCGAGAGATTAGGGGGGGAGGAGATAGCGAGGGAGGAGGTGAGGAGGAAGGAGAGAGATTAGAGAGAGAGAGGAGTGGGAGAGAGGAGAGGGGGGGAGATGAGAGAGGGAGGGGGAGATAGATGGGAGATAGGGCGGGGAAGGTAGATGGGAGATAGTAGATATAAGGATAGAGAGGAGTAGATTAGAGAGATGAAGGAGTAGAAGAGAGAGAGAGAAAGAGAGAGAGAGACGAGAGGGAGGAGAGAGAGAGGGGGGAGAGAGAGAGAAGAGTGAGAGATAGAGCGAAGGCAGGTAGAGAGAACGGAGAGAGAGAGGACGAGAGGAGAAGGAGGCGAGACCGAGAGGTGAGACAGGAGAGGAGAGAGAGAGGAGAGGGAGAGGAGAGATGGAGGAGAGATGAGGTCGAGTGAGAGGAGAGAGATGAGAGGGAGGAGGAGTGCTGTAGTGAGAGGAGTCCAGTGTGCCGAAGTGTGAGAGAGTTGAGGGGAGAAAGTGGCAGTTGAGAAGT
>CM065712.1:5139577-5147077 GCA_017654935.2 Phymorhynchus buccinoides | reverse complement strand
GTATACGGAATGGGTAAACCCCCATAGAATATGCATAAATGACATCTGCTATTGCGTCGGGTGTCTGTGACTATACACACGGCTTTGTATTGACCGAATGAAGACCTTCTGCTTTGTGTATAGTATGTAGAGAGAAGCGTGTTCATACATGCACATTCATAACACTGGGAATTTGTGCTAGCTGGTAGACTAGCGAAACTCTCTGTCTCTGTCTCTCTGTCTGTTTGTCTGTTTGTAGTGTGTGTGTGTGTGTGTGTGTGTGTGTGTGTGTGTGTGTGTGTGTGTGTGTGTGTGTGTGTGTGTGTGTGTGTGTGTGTGTGTGTGTGTGTGTGTGTGTGTGTGTGTGTGTGTGTGTGTGTGTGTGTGTGTGTGTGTGTGTGTGTGTGTGTGTGTGTGTGTGAGTATGACGGTGATGGCGGTGGACGCACTGATGACGGTGTACTTGTTGGCATAAGTAAGTCTTGGATATAAACATTATCTGTTTTTTTGTTTGATTCCCTTGACAAATCCGGATGGATTTCTGTTCTTTTCTACATCGCGTACGTTTTTGAAAGTTTGAATGACATGTACTTGTTTATTGTGTTTTCTATTTATTTTCATATTGGATGATGTCCCTACCCCGCTGTCCCCTTTGACATGGGCAGATGGCCCAGTTCAGTAAAATACTGTTCATTGTTCTCTGTCTGTCTGTCTGTCTGTATATATGTCTGTCTCTCTGAATCTCTCTGTCTGTCTGTCTCTCTGTCTCTGTCTTGTCTGACTCTCTGTCCTCTCTCTCTCTGTCTGTCTGTCTGTCTTTCTGACTCTCTCTCTCTTTGTCTGTCTGACTCTCTGTCTCTCTGTGTCTGTCTGTCGAAGAAGAAGAAGAAGACAGATTGTAAGAATAGGTCTTGCCTAAAATCTCAAAAAGTGTTCAAGTGTCAAGTGTCTGTCTGTATGTCTGTCTCTCTGACTCTCTCTCTGTCTGTATGACTACAGACAACAACTAACTAATGAAAATACTGTTAAGAAACTGTCTTTGTATGTATATAAAGCATTTAAAGTCCGTAAGGATATGATTGCAACTTGACCTAATTTTGTAATAGGATATGTTGTTTGTTATATATGTACCCCCTTCTAAGGGGCTATGGCCTTTAAGAATAAAAAGTCTGCGTCTGCGTCTGCGTCTGCGTCTGCGTCTGCGTCTCTGTCTGTATGCATGTATGTATGTATGTATGCATGTCTCTCTCTCTGTCTCTCTTACTCACATATGCACGCGCGAGTATTACAATTATGCATGTAAGTTTTATAAATCCACATTTCCACCTATCTTTGCATCATAATATCATCTGCTTTGCTCGTGTTCAGCTATGTATGTGTAATAATACTATGTATTGCCACGTTTGTGTTCTATGTTTGTATATGTATGTATCAAGGACAAATTGGAAGAATACGCGTCGCCTAAAATCTATATCCTTGGAATACAAACTTTAAGCTTTCATGTTTTGAAAGTTTTCATGCTTATGAATGACATACTAATAGCGTTGGGATAATTATAAGTTTCCAACAAAACAACAAAAGACATTACATTAATTGTAAAGTGTGGAGATACTATTATCATGTGTATTGATTGTTGATGACGAGATGCATTCCAAATTTTGTTATTCGATTGACTGCTGATAAGTTAATGATGGTTATTGATCTAAAGAGCTCTCTCTTCTCTCCTCTCTCTCTCCCTCTCTCTCTCTCTCTCTCTCTCTCTCTCCTCTCGCTCTCTCTCTCTCTCTCTCCCGCCTCTCTCTTCTCTCAAACTCGCCTAGCTCTCTCTCATCTCTCTCTCTTCGTCGCCCTCTCTCTCTCTATCTCTCTCTCTCTCTCTCTCTCTCTCTCTCGCCCTCTCTACACACACATCTCTTTCTCCTCTCTCTCTCTCTCTCTCTCTCCTCTCTCTATTCTCTCTCTCTCAACGTCACACTCAGTGTCTCTCCTCTCTCTCTCTCTCTCTCTATCTCTCTCTCCTCTCTCCCCCCCCCCCTCTCTCTCTCTGTGATTTAAATGTGCACATTTCTAAGTTGATGTAATTAATTTTAATGATAATTATTTGGTTGGTATAATTTTGATTTCACCACGTTTCATTAATGTTCTTTCAGTTATGTTGTATCTCTGTCATGTTGTTGCACCTAACCAGAATGTCTCTTTTGGAGATATTGAAGCATTCTTGAACTTGAACTTGAACTTGAACAATTTTATGAATGACACGGCAGCTTTTACAATAAAGTTTCAAACGCCATTTTCCTATTTAAAAAAAAGCACCTAACCTGAATTTCTCTTTTGGAGATATTAAAGTATACTTGAACGTGAACTTGAACTTGAACAATTTTATGGATGACGCGGTAGCTTTGACAGTAAAGTTTCGAACGCCATTTTCCTGTTTGAAAAAAAAGATCAATTCATCAACCATTTGTTGTTGTTGTGCATAACATGACATAATGTTTCTTTTACGAGTTAGTTCTTTCGTGTTTCAACTCACATTGCGCATGCTCGTAGAAGGAGGAAGGAAGGAAGGAAGAAATCCCGTGATGCAATGCTGCTAAACCCTCTCTCCGTCGCCATTTTGAAAAGCCAGTTTGAGCCGAAGCGACAACAATGGTCAACCTATGGCGATACTTTTCACGCCAGAGGGCAGTCAATGCACTAGGGGCTTATCACGCGATTTTCTTACTTGGGCGTAGTGGGAGAGAGAGAGTGATGTAGGACTAGGACCACTCACTGTCTCTCTCTCTCTTTCTTTATCCCCAACTAATAATATAGAGAGGATTAGCCCCACACGAGCGTCATGCCCTCTGGCGTGAGAACAATCGCACTAAGTCTCTCATTGCATTTATAACAATACAAGTGCAAAAGTCACGAGGGAAAAAGCTAAATCCTGCCACGAAGCTGGCATGAAGTAAAGAACGCTACCTCATTCAAACAAATCACCTCATTTTTATTGGTGTGTGGTTCTAGAAATCTTTCCGAAGCCATGTTTTGAATTGAGTGGGTGAGACATCCGTGTGATCCAGAGAACGATGCCCTTGGGAGGGGGATTCGAGATTAGGTTAATTTAATTTCGTTCACCTTATAAGATGTGTTTTGCGAGCTGAAGGTTTTGTGTTTTCAGCATTTATACGTATTTGCAAAGGCAGTTGTAGGGAAGAGGATTCTAGTGGATTTTTTTCTTGAAGAGGTTTTTTTTTCTTTCCACAAATTACTTTTGAATGATGAGAGTGATTTAGTATTTGGCTTGAGAGCTGCAGGGATCAAGAGGTCAAGTTTGTATTGGATTCTGAAAATTAATGGTGAAGGGAAATAAATATATTTCCATTCATTTGAAAGAATATAACTCCTATTAAGGGCATCTTAAGCATTAAGCTTAGATCTTAAGCCACAAAGGAAAACATGTGCAGAGTGTTGTTCAATTTAAGAAAAAAATCTAATTTATTTGTAATAATTTGAATAAGGAAGTGGTGTGTGTGTGTATGTGCATGTGTGCACGTGCAAGTACACACATACGCGCGCGCGCGCACACATACATGCACACACACGCGCGCACACGCATACACACACACATACACATACATACATACACACAGACACACAGACACACATTTTTGTTATAAATCCCAGAAACACACACACACACACACACAACCACACACACACACCACACACACACACACACACACTCTCTCTCTTTCTCTCTATCCCTCTCCCTCTGCCCTTCTCCCTCTCTCTTCTCTCTCTCTCTCTCTCTCTCTCTCTCTCTCTTTCTCATATCCACTGTCTGAGTGACTAGGCCTTTCTCTCTCTGGTTATAAGGTGAAGAAACCCCACAACATTCTTTTTACGCCGACTTAATCTGCCTGATAAAAGTTTGTGCGTTTGGTAAACATTGGATTAACAGAGAGAGAGAGAGAGAGAGAGGGGGAGGGAGAGAGAGAGAGAGAGAGAGAGAGGGAGAGGGAGAGAGTTGGATCCCTGAGAGAGAGAGAGAGAGAGAATATACGGGACAGGTTGATGAGTGGAGAGAGAGAGAAAAGGGTGGGGGGGTGGATTGATAGAGGGAGAGAGAGAAGAGAGACAGAGAGAGAGAGGAGATAGAGAAAGAAGACATGAGAGAGAGAGAGGGGAAGAGAGAGAGAGAGATGTGGGGGGAAGAGAGAGAGAGAGAACGAGAGAATGAGGAGAGAGAGAGAGAGAGAGATAGAGATAGAGTTGAGAGAGAGAGAGAGAGAGAGAGAGAGAGGAGAGAGAGAGAGAGCGAGAGAGATGGAGATGAGAGAGGAGAGCGCGGGATGTGAGAGAGAGCCGAGAAAGAAGAAAAACTTCAACATTATTTTCCCAGGATATATAGATTTTAGGCAAAACGCCTCAATTCTTTCCCAATCTGAGGAGACGCCAGAGATTGTCAAAGGACGAGGGAGCCGAGAGAGAGAGAAGGAGACGAGAAGAAGGCTAGAGGGAGATTGAGAGAGAGAGAGATGGAGGGAGACCGGACGAGAGCTCTCGAGAGAGCGAGAGACAAGAGAGAGAGATAGAGAGATGAGCGAGAGATAGAGAGAGAGTTACGAGAGAGAGAGAGAAAAATAACACGAGACAAGTAGAGAGAGAAAAACAACAACATGACCAACAGACATTATAGAAACACAGAGAGGACAGGTGGGGGGGGGGGGGGACAAAACCAGAGAGGGGGGGATCATTTGACAAAAAAAAAAGAAGAAAAAGGGGGAAAACGTCAGAAAGACCAAAGGACTACTGATACAAATCAGAACATGAAAGAAGCTGCAAAACTTTTCCCTTTCTTAAAAAAAAAAAGAGAGAAAAAAAGGATGTCCTTTAAAGTAATTAACTAGTAGAATTTCACAACACTCCTACTCACTACGTATTATTAAAATCACGCAAGCAGCGCGAGACATCTGTGATCAATGAAGAAGTACAAGGCTTGGGACTTAACTATAAAAAAAGAAAAAAGAAAAAAAGAGTACTAACGGGTTCGCGCGTTGGTTGGGTACGGGCGTAGTACCCCCCCCCCCCCCCTCTCCCCTTGAAATCGTAGAGATTGTAAAGAAATCGCGTCATGCTTGCGTCATTTTGAGGGGTGCGCAACCACCTTTGGTACTCTAATTCATTGTTTTGATACTGAAAAGTTATCATAATAAAAGTAATAATATAGAGAACTTACAGGTCAGCGCGTTGGTTGGGTCCTCCTGCGCGGTACGTACCCCCCCCCCCCCCCCTTGAAATCGTAAAGATTGTAAAGAAATCATGTCATGCTTGCGTCATTTTGAGGGATACGCAACCCCCTTTGGTACTCTAATTCATTGTTTTGATACTGAAAAGTTATCATAATAAAAGTAATAATATAGAGTACTTACAGGTCAGCGCGATTGGTTGGGAATCCTGGGATGCAGTAGCGCGCAGGTTTTCACTACCCCCCCCCCCCCCCCTTGAAATCGTAAAGATTGTAAAGGAAATCATGTCATGCTTGCGTCATTTTGAGGGGTGCGCCCACAAGAACCACCTTTGGTTACTCTAATTCATTGTTTTGGATACTGAAAAGTTATCATAATAAAAGTAATAATATAGAGAACACTAACAGGTCTGCACGTTGGTTGGGTACTTATGTGCTTAACCCCCCCCTTTAAATCGTAGAGATCGTAAAGAAATCACGTCATGCTTGCGTCATTGGTTTTGCGTCATTTTTTTGAGGGGTGCGCAACCCCCTTTGGTACTCTAATTCATTGTTTTGATACTGAAAGGCTATCATAATACAATTAACCATATTGTATTTGAAAGTGGAAAAGCCACTTACGGTAGGTATGGAAATGGCTATTCCAAAGTTGTTGTTGTTGATGTTGTCCTACGCTGGCTTAAAGACTCCAGGGATCACCCCAACAGCCGAAGACTTGAACACTATGGTACAAATGCAACCAGCTAGGGAGGAGAACATTACCGTGTGCGACCGTTTTTGGTTACCCCGCCACGTGGGTAGACACACTCCGACTTCGGAGGATCTGGGACTGATGATGTTATGCTAGGAGCTTGCCATGGCTAAAGACCCCCCCTCCCCGCCCCGCCCCGCATAACTATCCAGAACATGACAACATTTTGATGTAGCCTTGGTGTTCTAGCTTATGTCATTTGATCCGACACAGCCTTATGCCAAGGCCACGTTATAAAGTAACTGACAGAACATTCTTCTTTTTTTTCTTTCGTCCTCGATCGCTCAGACAGTTTCCTGGTCATGAAAAAAAAAATACGAGGCAGATGCGTCATTGCTGCCGTTATGCGCCTAACTAAGAAACACACTTTAGGCACCGGCATTACATGTGCGTGTTTGGCTGAAGAGAATCTTTGGTAAAGGTCAAGATTGACCTTTACCAGAATCTTTTTTGAAAGAGGGCTTTTCGAAAGAAAACAGAGCTCTGAGGGAACGGGGGGATGGGGGGATGGGGGATGATGGGGGGTGGGGGTTGGGGGGAAATCCTGCAACACAGGGTTTAAGAAACCTCACAATTTTGATTAAAATAATGATGGTGTGTGTGGTGTGTGTGATTGTGCGTGTGCGTGCGTGAGTGCGTGCGTGTGCGCGCGCGCGGTGCTTGTACATGTGTGTGTGCGCGCGCGCATGCATGGATCTGTTTTTGTTTGTGTGTGCGCGCGCGCGTGCTTGTACATGTGTGTGTGTGTGTGTGTGTGTGCGTGTGCGTGTGCGTGTCGTGTGCGAGCGCGCATGCATAAATGTGTGTTTGTGTGTGAGCGCATGTGTGTATGTGTAATAAAAACCCTCTACGGGTTTCATGTTACATTCGTTAGAACTAAAAATGTCATTCGGTTTCTCTCATATCGATAATTATGCAGTTATGCTCTCTCTCTCTCTCTCTCTCTCTTTCTCTCTCTCTCCTCTCTCTCTCTCTCTCTCTCTCTCTCTCCTCTCTCTCTCTGTTAAATGATAGAATTTGTAAGGAGAGAAAGAGTGAGTGAGAGAAAATTTGATAACCAAGGAAAATGTTGGTTGTTTTTTTACAATATTATGAGTTTGTTATTATGTATTATATTGTAATGCATTGTAATGTTATTTTCCACTTTCTGGTTAGCCTTATTAATTACAATGTTTATTATTTAAATTTGGTTTTGCAGTGAGAATGATGCTTATCCCATGTTATACGAACTTTTTGTTATTGACATTAAAGTTTAACAGTCAAAGCGTCAAAAGCGTCTCTCTCTCTCTTCTCTCTCTCTCTCTCTCTCTCTCTCTCTCTCTCTCTCTCTCTCTCTCTCTCTCTCCTCTCTCTCTCTCTCTCTCTCTCTCTCTCTCAAATTCCTGAAAACAAACCTGAAAGACCCTTTATATTAGTCTTTTTTTTTAGTGTTTGAAATATTACTCTCGCAGGTTGCGCCACCTGGAGGAGAAAAGTCTCACGATGCAAGCAGCAGGGGAGATAAATATCTTATTACAGTACTTAATTCCCCTGCCTGCGT
>CM065712.1:5109577-5124577 GCA_017654935.2 Phymorhynchus buccinoides | reverse complement strand
GTGAAGAAGAAGAATAAGAAGAAGAAGAAGAAGAAGAAGAAGAAGAAGAAGAAAAAGAAAAAGAAGAAAAAGAAAATAGAGACCAAGTAAAAGAAGTTGAACCTGGCTCGCAACCGTAACATCAGTACATGTATATGATAACAGTTTTTTTCTTTTCTTGTTTTTACGTGGTAAAGGCAGATTACATTTGTTTTTGTCTGATCATATCTTTAGAAGAAGAAGAAGAAGAAAAAGAAAGAGAGGGGGTGGGAAGAAGAAGAAAACAAAGAGACCAAACCCTGCCACCAAAGCCTACTGGCTTCCGCCACATACACGTCAGTATGGAAACATATAAGCCTCCATGTTTCCTTGGCACCACGTTATGAAGAAGGAGGAAAAGAGAGAGAGGAGTAGAGAGAGAGAGAGAGAGAGAGAGAGAGAGAGAGAGAGAGAGAGAGAGAGAGAGAGAGAGAGAGAGAGAGAGAGAGAGAGAGAGAGAGAGAGAGAGAGAGAGAGAGAGAGAGACAGAGAGACAGAGAGAGAGAGAGAGACAGACAGACAGACAGACAGAGAGATATTCACACACACACTTCACACTTCACAAAGTTTACTGATCCAGGCCTTCTGCCCATGTCAGAGGGGAGGGGGTCACGAAAAGGAAAAACAACAATGACAACAAATTATCAGCAAAGAACTCTATTATAAGCGAACATAAGAGACTGAGAGAGAGAGAGAGAGAGAGAGAGAGAGAGAGAGAGAGAGAGAGAGAGAGAGAGAGAGAGAGAGAGAGAGAGAGATTCACAGAGTTTACTGATCCAGGCCTTCTGCCCATGTCAGAGAGGGGGACGAAAAGAAAACAAAAGGAGACAACAAATTATCAGCAAAGAACTCTATTATAAGCGAAAACATTAAGAGAGCTGAGAGGAGGGAGAGAGAGAGAGAGAGAGAGAGAGAGAGGAGAGAGAGAGGAGAGGAGAGAGATAGAGAGGGGAGAGAGAGAGAGGAGAGATGAGAGAGAGAGAGAGAGAGAGAGAGGGAGTATTCCTTGTTTGTTTATTTTCATGCATTGTTATTAGTATTTTATTTCTTTTATTATTTTTTTCTCCCTTGTTACGCTTTATGGTCATGATTTAAATGGGCAGATTTGTACAAAGTCCTTCAGTTATGTTGTAAGCCATTAGCGCTGTGCTGAGTCTGTTTATGAAGATATAATGTGAGGCCTTGAGGTGGACTAAAGTCTAAAGAAAACCCCCAAAACGAAGACAAATGATTTTGGGGCATTCGTATTATAGAAACAGTTAGGTTCGGGGAGAGGAGAGAGAGAGAGAGAGGGGGGGGGGAGAGAAGAGAAGAGAAGAGAGAGAGAGGGAGAGAGAGAGAGAGATAAGAGAGAGAGAGAGGGAAGAGAGAGAGAGAGAGAGAGAGAGAGAGAGAGAGAGAGAGAGAGGGAGAGAGAGAGGAGAGAGAGAGAGAGAGAGAGAGAGAGGGGAGACAGAGAGAAACTCTGAAACTCTGAAAATGTAATTGTAATGCCACCGGCCTGTATACAATGGCTACACGTTCATGAAACAAAAGGGGAAGTAATTTGCTTCTAAAGACACAAAGCAAGCACTTGCAAGGGAGAAAATTTGAATTCAGGAACCAATAACTTCAAAAGGACAGCAACACGCTATAAAACCGACTAATTTCGTAAGTGAAATCCATGACAAAATATACATTTAATTATCATTTAAAAGTTCATATCTAGTTTTGAGTGCATTAAAAATATACATGGCCAAATTTCTTAGGATCAAGACGTTTTCAGACTGCAACATATGAACCAAACATTCCTGATCTAAATATGAATAGTATTTTCGTATATATTTTCCACGTAAACTTGAGTACTTTTGGAATTCAAACAAAAAATGAAATTCGTTTTCTATTTTGCTACAAAATGGACATTTGTTTGGTTTTTCGTTGTATCTGTTATTAACATTTAAATCACATAGTCCTAAGCGAAACCTTGAAAGAGCATAACGAAATTTACTAATTGTTATAACTGAAAGGTACTTTTCTGGTTGAAATACAGATTTAAAAGATCTATACGTATTAAATCGATCACTTTCATACAGTTTAGCATTCCAATCTTGCATAAAGCAATCCAACATTCGCTGCTTTAGTTCTTTCAAAAACATAAATTCATTTCCAACCCCTCCATTTATCCAAACCTCTGAAAAACCAAAAATATCAAAACATTTTTTAATGGAATATGACCAGTTATGAAAATTAAAATGACCACGTGAGAACTCGGGAATCTTGTTCAAAATCATGAGGTGAGCCTGTTTTGGGAATCTCTCAATAGACATATTTTGAAGTTTAAACCAATATTTAATAGACTTGGGGGTGCTGTCAATACACAAAGGGTATCGACCGGTTTCACCATAAATCATTGTGTTGGGACTTTTGGGACTCACACCTAATAAACGTTTGCATGCAAACAACTGAACTGCTTCTATAGACTGAAATGTCGTTAATCCCCAAAGCTCAGCAGCATACAATAACATTGGCTTGACCTGACAATCGAACAGTTTAAAAAATATTGACATATCCATATTTCCTAAAGCCCACATTGTTCTAAAGATGTCCGTAACTTTGTTTTTTGCTGGGAGACAGAGAGAGAGAGAGAGAGAGAGAGAGAGAGAGAGAGAGAGAGAGAGAGAGAGAGAGAGAGAGAGAGAGAGAGAGAGAGAGAGAGAGAGAGAGAGAGAGAGAGAGAGGAGACACAGGGGGAGCAAAAGAGGGGAGGGGGTAGAGAAAGAGGGAGAGAGGGGACGAGAAAATAGAGAGAGAGAAAAAATAGACAGAGAGAGACAGACAGACAGAGACAGAGACAGACAGACAGAGACAACAGAGACACGAGGCAAAAACAAGAGAGCACATAATTTGCTTGGGATAAAAAAATCTTTTGCTTAGAGAGAGTTTTTTCCCCCCAGTTTACACACACTAGCTAGTATACTGGTCTCCAAAATTTAAGGGCCGGAAGAACGATCTTCTCTCTTCTGTCTTGGAGGCATGCTTATTGAGAGCTCTGGTTGCCGCCCTTAAATACACATTCGTGTCTAACTTTTGCTCAGCAGTGTTCACTACAGTCATGCCTTGCACGTGCAATAGGCAAGAAACCTGCATCAGCCCTGATTCTTCAGCGAAAAGAGACCAAACGTTCGTGAATTATCGTGAATTTGCCACATTTTAAGCGTACCTGAAAACGCTGTTGCTGTACTGCAATGTCTGCAAAACTGGTTCAGGCACGTGCAACAGGAAGGAAAGTTATTGAGTAGCCTAAGTTTTGCCATTTTCTTCATTGTTGTCTTAGTGTACAATAAATAGATATCAAGCTACTGAAAACAGAAGCCGGCCCTTAACTTTTGGAGACCAGTATAGGTCATTCATACATAAAAAAATGACGCTAAAAAAAATAAAAGAAAAAAAGGAAAGTCCAAAAACTAGACCGGCAATAGCTGTTAAGCTAAATCCATTAAGTGAATTATTAATCCCGCGCGAACAAATAGGACACAATAGCGATTTGCACATGAAAACCCAAAACGGCGAGAGAGAAAAAACATGACCTATGATTATGAATGAATAGCTGGGATAGTGAGCGAGAGAGACAGAGGGAGAGAGAGGGAGAAGAGAGAGAGAGATAGGGAGAGGGAGAGAGAGAGATGTCAAATGACAAATGAATGATTTAATGTCATCAGCAAGGTACATGCTATTTGACACACTCAAAGAGAGAGAGAGAGAGAGAGAGAGAGAGAGAGAGAGAGAGAGAGAGAGAGAGAGAGAGAGAGAGAGAGAGAGAGAGAGAGAGAGGGAGAGAGAGAGAGGAGAGAGAGAGAGAGGAGAGAGAGAGAGAGAGAGAGAGAGAGAGAGAGAGAGAGAGAGAGAGAGAGAGAGAGAGAGAGAGAGAGAGAGAGAGAGATTCTGAGAACTGAGATCTGAATCTATCTCTCTCTCTCTCTCTCTCTCTCTCTCTCTCTCTCTCTCTCTCTCTCTCTCTCTCTCTCTCTCTCTCTCTCTCTCTCTCTCTCTCTCTCTCTCTCTCTCTCTCTCTCTCTCTCTCTCTCGGGGTGGTCTGTGAACTCAACTAGCTACAAGACATCTCTCTCTCTCTCTCTCTCTCTCTCTCTCTCTCTCTCTCTCTCTCTCTCTCTCTCTCTCCCTCTCCTCTCTCTCTCTCTCTCTCTCTCTCTCTCTCTCTCTCTCTCTCTCTCTCTCTCGGGGTGGTCTGTGAACTCAACTAGCTACAAGACATCTCTCTCTCTCTCTCTCTCTCTCTCTCTCTCTCTCTCTCTCTCTCTCTCTCTCTCTCTCTCTCTCTCTCTCTCTCTCTCTCTCTCTCTCTCGATGCTCGTACACCAAATGATCTTGTTTATGCAGAGCTAGGAAGGTTTCCGATATATATAAATTCTTTTTTCCCCAATGCTGATTGTAAAGCGCTTTGTGCTCGATAAAAAGCGCTATATAAATATCCGTTTATTATTATTATTATTTTATTATTATTATTATTATATAAAATGTATTAAATATTGGTTAAAGTTAACACGGATGAATGAAAATAGGTTGCCCTTGAAAGCATATAAAACGTTATATAATCTGGATAATAATGGTAAAAAGACATGGGTTACCAGTGTTCGTCAGTGTTTGAATACACATGGTTTTGGTTTTGTTTGGTACAATCAGGGTGTTCAGTGCATTGCAGGCTTTGTAAAAGAGTTGAAGCAAAGATTGTTTTTGATTGTAGATTTCAGGACTGGCATGATCATACGTTCAAATGTGATGGATTTGCTCAGTACAGGTTGTTTAAAACTTCATGTTATTTGGAACCATATGTGGAATTACACATGAATAGATATGTCAAAAGTGCATTAACTAAGTTCCGTTTTGGTGTTTCTGATTTACTTTGTCATAGGTTAAGATACAGAATATCAAATGATCATGGAATGAAATGCCGACTTTGTAATATAGGTAGAGAAGATGAACTACATTTCCTTTTTATTTGTCCTGTGCTGCATGATCTAAGAATGAAACTAATTCAAGCAAAGTATTATAATAACCCTTGTTTGTTTCGTTTGAATATCTTAATGGCATGTCAAAATGAGAAAACTATTGTGAACTTGGCTATGTATGTTTACAAAGCCCAGAAAAGGCTACAGTTAATGATTTCTTAATAGGCTTGAATTGTCTTCTGTTTTATGTTTGTACAAGTAATTAATTCAATGCTTCGTGATTATGGTTGTTTATGTATTTATATCAACATGCTTTGTATTACTTGACACCCCTTCAGTGAGGGGCCTAGACCTGAACTGAATAAACATTCGCATTCGCATTCTCTATCTGTCTCTCTGTCTCTCTCTCCCTCTCTCCCCCCCCTCTCTCTCTCTCTCTCTCTCTCTCTCTCTCTCTCTCTCTCTCTCTCTCTCTCTCTCTCTCTCTCTCTCTCTCTCTCTCTCTCTCTCTGTGTAGATATACCTAGCTAAATATATTGCACAATCTCTGAATATTAGAACTAAGCAAAAGCAAATCCAAGAAGAACATAGACAGATTTCTTTTTAAAGGAAAGTCTTGAATAATTTATTAGGGTATAAGTGTGGGAATCTGATAGGCTTCATTTGAATATGACTGGATGGTCGAGACAGACATTTGTTTTTCTTTTCTTTTTCATGCCTCTATTGATTTTATTCTATTGTTCCATTATTTTGTTCTATTTCGCACCCCCATGTCATCGAAGCTATGTAATCCAATGACATTAAAACAGTTCAGTGTTCAGTGTTCTCTGTGCGCGCGCGCACGCACGCACGCACACACACACACACACACACACACACACACACACACACACACACACACACACACACACACACACACACACACACACACACACACACACACACACACACACACACACACACACACACACACACACACACACACACATCACACACACACACACACACACACACACACACACACACACACACACACACACATACACACACACACACACACACACACACACACACCACACACACACACACACACACACACACACACACACACACACACACACACACACACACACACACACACACACACATCGATACACAAATAATGTATCATTTCTTCGTCCAGGTGTGGCGGTGTATTTTTACCTCTATGAGATAAGTAGTCCTAGCCGGAAGTAGTCCTAGCGTAGCCAATCAGAATCGTTTGTTTGTCCGCCATTGTGAATTTTACGAAACTAAGTGCATGGATTTGTACATCGATTTCTCGGCAAATATGTAGATTTACACCCTCCTGCTCTATTTCTTGGTTCTTTCCGTGGTTAGGGATAGGGTTAGGGTTAGGGTTAGGGTTAGGGATAGGGATAGGGTTAGGGTTAGATGGGTACAGTTCGCATGCGAGAGGTAGATATTTAATGACAGGTACTTATTTATCATGACACCGTCTCATGGAATGAAATGTATGCATGTTACACACTGTTGTCTCGTAAACGCATGAACATTTGCTTTATTGTAAGCTGAGACTGATAAACATTGCTCACCACATTTGTTTTTGTGTGTGTGTTGCTATTTGCTATATCTTTCATTTTAATATAGTTATCCTTCTTGTGTTCTTGTACCGTTTGTTTGTTCGATTATGTTTTGCATTATATTAATATGCATAGCCCATTTTGTAAATTAAGATAGCGTTTAATTACTTTGCTTAGTCATCCGTCACACAATTTTGTCTGTGTATTGGGTTTTTTCTTTAAGATAGGGCTTTATATAACTATTATTGCCCTATCTAACGAATACTGATTTTTGTTTGGCTTCAACAACTTTGATTTTATTCAATGTCAAGTAACAACATACATAATGAATACCGTTAGAGCAGCAACAAGCTTAGAGCTTCTAGTGTGCTCATTAAAGATACCATTTTCACATCTAACTGGACGGCTGCATCGGATAAATTATACATACATACATACATACATACATACATACATACATACATACATACATACATAGATTATAATAGAAAAACAACCCACTGCATCTCTTCTCAGACCTTTTTATTTTTAACGTTTCGCCGTAAGGCTTTTTCACTGAATGACTAAGTCTGGCTAAGTCTACATACATACATACATACATACATACACACACACACACACACACACACACACACACACACACACACATACACATACATACATACATACATACATACATATACATTCAAATAAAGAAGAAGAAACAGAAACAGAAAGAAGAAGAAAACAAATGAAGTGAAACAGAATTTGAAGAGAGACAGGGAGATTATAACTCCGCAGCATTAAGCAATCTACATGCTTACACTTTGGAATACAATATTTAACAATGGAACAAAATATGAACATTACAAATAATGATGCTAATCTGAAAACCTACCGCTTTCGGAAATAAATGTGTGGACAGTGTCAAATAATAATATAAAGTTTGAATGGATAGGCAGATCTGCTTTACCGTTCACAAAAATATGAATTTGAATATAACCCAATGGAAGATCATGTATACTATTTGAACGGACCCCATTGAGTTTAATTCTAAAGAAAGGCGCTATATAAATACTATGTATTATTAATATTATTATTATTGAATAAAGGACATGACAATAAATAGTGTTCAGCTGTCTCAGAGCCCGTCAGGTTCGTCTGATCGCTTCTCGGCCTTTTGGCTAAGACAGTGATTCAGGAACATAAGTTTTTGTTTATACCCTGGTTGGTTTGTCTAGCCCGTCGTACATGGCGAAAGCCGATGCACGACGTTAAACAGAACTTCCATCCAGAGCCCGTACCACAAGTGCACATAGGATCATCAATCAAATGGCGATTAAACAAATCGTTTAAAAAAAAAAATCACTCATACCTAGACGAAGGCGACACTGAATTAGGGGAAGACGGGGTAAAAACCGCATGGGCGGGTAAGAAGCCCACCCCAATTATCTTATGAAATAAAGAATATTTCAGTCAAATTTGCCCATGAGACGAATGCTAGACATTAACGCTCGTCTCATGGACAAAATGAGACTGAAATTTGCTTCATTTCATGAGATAATTGGGGTGGGCTTCTTACCCGCCCATGCGCTTTTTACCCCGTCTTCCCCTATCTGTTCTTTTCGAATCCCAGAATAAAAGTAGGGAAGGTACAACATAGTCACCAATATTAAACAGTATGCATTTTACTATACATCTGTATCGTTAAAAATTCGGGACTTTCCTGGAGTTGCACTGCCTCCGGGCATTGCCTCCAGGATCGTTCCCACCATCTTTATATCTACTAATGTCCCATATGTGTCTGCTTCAGACCGGAGGACGTTAAACGTCTGTATCGTTAAAAAATCGGGACTTTCCTGGAGTTGTACTGCCTCCGGGCATTGCCTCCAGGATCGTTCCCACCATCTTTATATCTACTAATGTCCCATATGTGTCTGCTTCAGACCGGAGGACGTTAAACGGATTTTCATTCATAGTCACCAATTGACAGATGATGTTTTAAAGAACTCAGCGAGCTACAGTTTTTGATATTATCAGGAAGGGAATTCCATTTAAACGTGGTGGAAGGGATGACGGATTTTTGATATATTTCTGTATTGCATCTTGGGATGGGGGTCTTCTTCTATGATATGGGTTTGTGTCAGAGACAAGGGGAGGTAAGAGATTAGAAAGATAATCAGGGCACATACCATTTATCATTTTATAATAATATATAATTTTGTGTCTTCTCTTTTTCTTTAGAGAACAAAATCCGGACTCTACATCTAATTACTGGTGGCTGGTACCGCGAACTGCACCAACTATAATTCTGATTAGCTTCTTGATGCAATTGTTCTAGAGAATTAGATAAAAACAGAGTTCACAATTGAATGTTCTTCGAACTAAAAAGGTTGCATAATGTGAGGCGCTTTTTAGGCGTTAATTAATACAATGATAATTAAATCTAAGCGAACGCAAGGCTAATACTATCTTTTTTAATTGTTAGTGCTTACCAATAGGGTTCAGCAGTCACCACCTTGTTTCTTCTTATTTATTTATGTCTCTCTCTCTCTCTCTCTCTCTCTCTCTCTCTCTCTCTCTCTCTCTCTCTCTCTCTCTCTCTCTCTCTCTCTCTCTCTCCATCCTTGTTTGTTCACCAGTTGCTTGTCCCTTTCCAAAGCTGATGTGACCAATCACAACATAATTATGCTGCACTGACACACACACACAAACACAAATATCCCTGTCTCTCTCTCTCTCTCTCTCTCTCTCTCTCTCTCTCTCTCTCTCTCTCTCTCTCTCTCTCTCTCTCTCTCTAATGAGAACAGTATAATCGTCAATAATGTTGCCACACACATTTATGTCCATAAATCCTTGCAGTTAAGACGGTTATCGTTAATGACGTCACTAGTTATTGTTGATCTGAGATCTTTCGTTATTCATGTCTTTGTGTGCTATGTCATTTTATATTTATGACAACTACAATTTTTCTCTTTCTCCTCTTTGTATCTCACCTACAGTGATATGGGCCAAAGGCCTAATCATTAAACAATGTGTTCATTGTAGTTGTTAATTTGTTCTTTGTTCTCTCTCTCTCTCTCTCTCTCTCTCTCTCTCTCTCTCTCTCTCTCTCTCTCTCTCTCTTCCTCCTCCTTTCTTTTTTTTCTTTCCCTTTTTTTCCTTTTTTCATTCTTTCCTTCCCTCTTTCTAATCCTTCTTCTTTCATTGTTCTTCTTTCTTTCTTTCTTTCTTTTTTTCCTGGTTTCCGTCTGTCTTCCTTTCTCTTTCTCGTTTCATTTTTTTCTTTTTTTCTTTTTTTTAATTGAAATTTTTGTGTGCATTTGACAAATTTCATGAACGCAAAACAAACACACACACACACACACACACACACACACACACACACACACACACACACACACACACACAGTGACATAATAGTTATAATAAAAATGATGACTTTCTTGTTTCATTTTTTTCTTCTTTACTTCTTTTCTTTTTTCTTTTTTTCTTTGTTTCTTTCTTTCTTTCTCTCTTTCTTTCTTTCTTTCTTTCTTTCTTTCTTTCTTTCTTTCTTTCTCTTTCTCTTTCTTTCTTTCTTTCTCTTTCTTTCTTTCTTTCTCTCTTTCTTTCTTTCTTTCTTTCTTTCTTTCTTTCTTTCTTTCTTTCTTTCTTTCTTTCTTTCTCTCTTTCTTTCTTTCTTTCTTTCTTTCTTTCTTTCTTTCTTTCTTTCTTTCTTTCTTTCTTTCTCTCTTTCTTTCTTTCTTTCTTTCTTTTTCTTTCTTTCTTTCTTTCTTTCTTTCTTTTTCTCTCTTTCTTTCTTTCTTTCTTTGTTTCTTTCTTTCTTTTTTCTTTCTTTCCGTTTTTCGGGTCTTTTATTTCAAATTTCTTCGCGAGATAATAATCTGTAAAGTGTGAACTTAATTAATTCGGGTCTTCATTCTTGAAAATAAATCAGAGATACATATTCAAATCATTGTCTTTGTCTATCTAATTTGCATTTCAGTTTGAGTTTTTGAAACATCCCCTTCAAATCCTTTCAAATATACTGCGATGGCTTGGAGTCAAAGCGGACTATCTTTAGATAGTCCATTGACGTATTATTGGATTTATTACAAAAACTAATACCTTGTATCAAACAATGACTGCAGAAATATAAAAAGGGGGGTTTTGCTTTTTATATTTCAGCAGTCTTTTTTTTTATATACAAGTTATTAGTTTTCGTAATAAGTTCAATAATATGTCAATGGACTATCTAAAGATAGTCCGCTTTGACTCCAAGCCATCGAATTAGACTAGTTTTTTTTTCTTCTCCTCTCACTTTGCACTAGGCCTTACGGGTCTGAACGTGGGAGTCTTTCCGGGATGAGACGCTAAACCGAGGTCCCGTGTGCCCATGCACTTAGCACACGTTAAACCCAGAAGCAACGAACAAAAGTTGTCATTTGGTCAAAATTTACTACCCCCCCCCCCCCCCACCACCCCTTCCTTTCTTTCCTCATCAGCCACACAAAAATGGCATGCATAAAAACTAAAAACTGGTTGGCGCGCCTCTGGCTGCGACGCGTTCTCCAGGTGGGAGCAACCCGAATTTCACAGAGACGCCTCTGTGACAATTAAGTATCTAATACCTAATACACACAACCCGTCATAAACATAAGTCATAAGTTTCTTTATTCGTCCATTGGCATTGTACAACGCACATGGAAACTTGTCTTCCACCGTGTAAAAAAATAAAAATATTAAATAAAATGGGTTTCTTGAGAGACCAAAAAAATGGGGGGGGGGGGGGGGGGGGGGAGAGAGAGGGGGGGGGGGGGGAGGGGGGGGGGGGGGGGGGGGGGGGGGGGGGGGGGGAGAGAGAGAGACAAACAGAAAAGAGAAAGAAGGAGCGAAGAATAGAAAGAATGTTTTTTGTTAACCCTTTCACCGCCAGCCATATTTCAGCCAAAAATGTCCATTAAATTTACCTGGGTAGAGAACAAAATCCATCTTCAGTATTGAGGATTCTTCTGTGACATTATATAAAACAAGGTCTACCCTTACTTCCCAAAACTAAGACAATAGGGTCTTTGGATGATAGACCCCAATTTGATGCCTTTTGGTGACATAGGTGTTAAATCACTGTGGTGCTAAAATACGACATTGGCAGTGAAAGGGTTAAACGTGGGTTTTTGTTTTGTTTTGTTGTTATTCTTATATACATAGAAAACGCATGAAAACAAACGCATAAACGAACAAGTGAAACATAAATATGTTAAAATAATCTTAACCCTTTCATCGCCAACCATAATTATTTAGACCAAAAATTTCCATTAAGTTTTACCTGGATAGAGAACAAGATCCGTCTGCAGTATTGGGGATTCTTCTGTGACATAATATATATACAAGCGCGAAAATCGCAATAGTTTGTGGCACGCGGTATAGTTTTACCACTCCAATCATGAGTTACCTCCCCTGGCTTTTCGATAATTTTAATCTGTAAACCAGAATGTTATCTCTGCAGCATTTCGTAACTTTTTATATCTTTTGGAAAACATTTAAAACTATGTATCCTACTTATACTCATCAAAAGAAGCACCGCATACTCGTCGTGTCTGTTGTAGTGTCTGTATTACGTATGTTTATTATTTTGTACGCTTTTAAAATACATCATTTTAAAGAGCGGCCTCAATTAATTTTGAAGTGTAGCCTCGATTTGAAGTGCGACATTTTGTCAAAATGTGCGACAATTTTGGACCGACAGACCGACCGAACGACCGACAAAGTGAGTTATAGGTTTGTGGCTTGAGCCACAAACAAAAACCAAGTCTATCCTGACTTCCCAAAACTAAGACAATAGAGTCTTTGGATAATTATAGGACCCCAATTTGATGCCTTTTAGTGACATAGATGTTAAATCCTCGTGGTGCTAAAATGCGACTTTGGCGGCGAAAGGGTTAAACAACAAAACAAAAAAACAAACAATTTTTTTTTTTTTTTAAATCTAAAAACTTACCTTTTTGGTTTGGAGGAAATAAAACTTGGTTGAAGTTGGGTTGGTGAATTGGTGGATTGGCTAGGCAAGTTGGTAGACTGGTTGGTTGGCTCCTGGGCTGGCTAGCTGGCTTGGTGGGTAGGGTAAGGGTAGCAGGGTAGTTTGTTTCTGACTGGGCCGCAGGATCGAAGTGGCCGAATCTGGAGTTTCGTCCTCTTTTTGTACTAGAGAAGGCACGCGCGCGTGACAAGCGTCCGGCGATCTGATTGGTCCAGAAGGAGAGGGGGTGGAAGAAAGAGAGAGAGAGAGAGAGAGAGAGAGAGAGTGGGGAGAGAGAGAGAGAGAGAGAGAGAGAGAGAGAGAGAGAGAGTCAGAGCTGTTTTGTTGAGGGCACGTGCAAAACAAAGACACACGCAAAAAGAGGCGGGCGCACGCGCTACAATTGGGGGGGGGGGGGGGGGGGGTGGAGAGACTGGGGGGGGGGGGGAAGGGGGGGGGGGGGGAGGGGAGGTACAGAAAGAGGGAGAGAGAGAGAGAGAGAGAGGAGAGAGAGAGAGAGAGAGAGATGTCAATGGCGCACTGAAATCGCATGCTGCCGTCTGACGAATGGTGAATGAGTGCAAATCTGTTTAAACGTCCTCCGTGGGAGGCGTGGAGAGAGAAAAGGGGGCGAGGGCAGGTAGAGAGGAGAGAGGGAGAGAGAGAGGGGGGGGGAGAGAGAGAGAGAGGGGGGAGATGAGAGAGAGAGAGAGAGAGAGAGAGAGGGAGGAGAGAGAGAGATAGAGATGTGAGAGAGAGAGAGAGAGATAGAGAAAGAGTGAGAGAAGAGAGAGAGAGGGAAGAGAGAGTTGAGAGAGAGGCTGTGAAAGAGAGAGAGAGGATAGACGGAGAGAGAAGAGAGAGAGAGGGATAAGATAGGAGAGGGAGAGAGAGAGAGAGAGAGAGAGAGATAGAGAGATAGAGATTTCAATGACGCACTTGCTGGCTGCGCTGACGAATGGTGAATGAGTGCAAATCTGTTTAACGTCCTCCGATCTGGAACGGATGCATACGGGACATGTGCAATATATAAAAATAGTGGGTCGATTCTGGAGATATTGCAATAACCAGGAAAGACCCGTATGATTTAAATTAATAAAGAGGGTGGATGAGCGCGCTTCAAGCCGCCTCATGGGAGACCACTCTAGTGGCTTACATTACTTCCCTTTGTTAAAACGGAAAGCAAAATCGTATTTTTTTGTGCCACCTTTTTTTGCGAGAATAGCGCGCTCGCGCTCCGGCGGGCTTGAGTAGAGCGAGAGAGAGAGAGAGAGAGCGAGAGAGAGGAGAGAGAGAGAGAGAGAGAGAGAGAGAGAGAGAGAGAGAGAGAGAGAGAGAGAGAGAGAGAGAGAGAGGGAGAGAGAGAGAGAGAGATAGACAGAGACAGAGAAAGAGAGAAAGAGTGAGTTTGTTGTTGCTGAGAAGCTGCCTTCAACTGAAACGCTACTTGGTGTCAAGGACTAAGTACTATAACGCCGCCTAAAGAGCTTATTTTTATTAGTAGCAGATATATTCTTCTTTCTTTATTCTAATCCTTTTTCTATGTGCAGGTGCATTATTATTATATTCAATAATCGTGGTTTCTTTTCACATGTCCTATATAAAGTTTCAAAGTGTTGGGTATTTAATCTTAGTCCTCGAGCCGAAGGTTCGGGGAGCTAGTGTTTTTTTGTCTGGTCCGTCCGTCCGTCCGTCCGTCGTCCGGTGTCCGTCCGTCCGGTGTCCGTTCCGTCCGGTGTCCCGTCCGTCCGCGTGCCTCCGTCCGTCCGTCCCGTCCGTGTCCGTCCGTTCGGTGTCCGGCGTGCCTCCGTCCGTCCGGCTATTCGTCCGTTTTTAAAAAAAAAAACTATTCAGTCTCAATCATCATCAAATTTGGTATACTAGTCTGCCAAGATGCAAGCTATCCACTGATGTATTTAGTTTTACATTAAGGTCAAGGTCGCGCCAGTTACGGGGTTCAAACACCAGAAACACAAAATCGCTAATCGCTAATATCTCGCGAAGTTTTGCATGTATTTTAATGCAGGTTTTTTTCACAACATTTCTTGATGAATGGTCTATAAATATAAATGGGTCTATAATGGGCTATATATAAAAATAACTATTCAGCTTACGTGCTGTTTTGAATGCCTTTTTATTTAGTTAACTTAGTTTACGTGGCTGTTTTGAATGCGTTTTTTTTTTTTTTTTATATTTTTATGTGTACCATTTTTTTTTTTTTTTTTTTTTTTTTTACATTATTTTTTTTTTTTTCCGATGTAAGGGAGTAACCAAAACAAAACCAAGATAGTGTACCATCCAACCAACAAACACAAAGATATAAAATATACGGAGTATAACGAGACACGGCATCAGACTTTAACACATAGGGTGGATTTAAACACACGCTCGGCGCAAACCCAAAAACATCCCACAGCCGCCACCTTGCGGAGTACATCGGGTGGGGGGATAATGTTATTTTTTTGCTGCGATGTAC
>CM065712.1:5099577-5104577 GCA_017654935.2 Phymorhynchus buccinoides | reverse complement strand
TGCTAGAGTCGAATGCCCTTGGTAGATGACTGGAGTACTGACCAAACAAGGGAGTAACTCTCGCCAATAACCCTATTTTGAGGCCACTAAATGGCTGCCTTTTGCTAGAGTGAATGCCTTTGGTAGATGCTGGAGTACTGACCAAACAAGGGCGTGGACTCTCGCCAATAACCCCTATTTTTGAGGCCACACTAAATGGCTGCCTTTTGCCAGAGCGAATTCCCTTGGTAGATGCTGGAGTACTGACCACTAAAACAAGGGCCTAACTCTCGCCAATAACCCTATTTTGAGGCCACCCTAAATGGCTGCCTTTTTTTGCGAGAGTGAATGCCCTTTTGGGGTACTGACCAACAAGGGCTTCACTCTCGCTGTCAAGGGCGTTAATAACCCTTGTTGCAGTGGCCACGAGCTTCAGACAAAATATTAACAATGATAATTTTAAAAAAACACCATTCAGTAAAAGAGCAAGAGAGGGAGGGTTGGGCTGTGGGGGTGGGTGTGGCGGGTGGGGGGTGTGTTGGGTTGGGGGAGGGGGGTGGGGGGTGGAATTATTATTCATGAACTTATATTAGTCAGAAAACGTTTGCCTTCTGGAAACCATGACAGGCTCTTTTTCGTGATCCTTTTCTCCTTGGTATTGTGGTGGTGGTGGTGGTGGTTTAGCTGCAATTTTGTGTACGGATTGAGTGAGGGTGGAGAGAGGAGGAGAGTGGGTGGTGTTAAGTGTGTGTGTGTGTGTGTGTGTGTGTGTGTGTGTGTGTGTGTGTGTGTGTGTTGTGTGTGGTGTGTGTGTGTGTGTCTGTCTGTCTGTCTGTGTCTGTGTGTGTGTCTGTGTGTCTATGTGTGCGTGTATGTGGGCCCGAGCGCGTAGATGAATATGTTCATAAGTCTGTGGGTGTGCGTACGTGCGCGCGTGTGTGTGTGCGAGCGTGCATATGCGTGTGTGTGTGTGTGTGTGTGTGTGTGTGTGCAGTGTGTGTGTGTGTGCGTGACTGCGTATGCATGCGTGCACGTATGCGTGTGTACGTGTGTGCGTGTGCACGCGCGCGCGTGTGTGCCTGCGTCTGTGTGAGAGAAAGAATGAATGAATGTGCGCGCCTGCGTGCAATCCGTGTTTCCATGTATGCGTGCGTACGTGCACATACATGTGTGCGTATGCTTGCAGTATGTGTGCGTGCGTGCGTGCGTGCGTGCGTGTAGTATCAAAACACAGAGTGTGTGGAACACGAAATGGGTGTTTCTGGATTTCTTGTCTTTGATGCCAAGTTAATCTTAAAGACCCGAACTGGACCTCGTCTCACTCTGACAGGGACTTTGACATTTCTGCAGGATTCCAGAGTTGTCTTGGTACTGATGAGGGGCGTCTGGAACACGAAGGATAGACCTACCCCCATGATATGATCAAGACAAAATGTACTAGAATGCATAATGTCATTATGTGCATGTAAAGCTATTTTTTCTATGTGTGTGTGATGTCAGTGTGTGTTTGTCCGGACTTTGACATTTCTGCGGGATTCTAGAGTTGTCTTGGTACTGATGAGGGTAATCTGGAACACGAACAATAGGCCTACTCTATGATAAGATAACGTCAGTGAGCACCGTACATACGGGTGTTGCATCTTTATCTATATACACTTATATGTAACCATAGCAACTTTTACCCCACACCAAGTGCGTTGAGGAAACCTTAGCTTAAATTGAGTAGATTCAAATCTTACCTTCTAACTCCATGAAGGTTGATCTCTTTTGGTTGAAAAAATTCAGCCAGAAGAAATAAACATCATTGGAATAATTGAAGCAATCATGACGTGATTTCTTTATAATCTCTACAATTTCAAGGGGGAGTAGGCACTGACCCGACCAATGGGCAGACTCCTCAGTACTCTATAATGTCATCTAGCATGTTATAAACTTTTTTTCTTCTTTTTTTCTTTCTTCTTTTCTGTCTTGTTATAACATTTTTTATTTCCCTCTCTCATCCCCCCGTTCTACAAAACTATTTTTCTTTGTGTTCGTTGGTCAGTTTGTTCATCCAGAAAAATTGGGAGATTCTCCATAATAAAGACGAAAAGTATTAGAATGCATAACGTCATCTATGCACACAAAGTTGTTTTTCTTTGAACATGAGCATAAGAGTAGAGTGGCACAGTGGTAACGCTTTCGCTTCGTGTCAAGTAAACCCGAAGTTCGAACCTGGGTACAGGGGATTTTTCCTCTCACTTTGCACTAGGCCTTACGGTCTGAATGTGGAGTCTTTTGGATGAGACAATAAACCGAGGCCGAGCCCATGCACTTAGCACACGTTAACCCAATGACAATGAAAAAGTTATCATTTGGTCAAAATTTAACCCACCCTACCTTACCTTCCTCATCAATAACACAAAAAATCGCCTTCAAAAATCACAGAAAATGGGGTGGCGCGCATCTGGCTGCGACGCGCTCTCCAGGTGGGAGCAGCCCGAATTTCACAGAGATGCCTCTGTGATTATAAAGTACCTAATGCCTAATGCCTAATAAGAAACAGCTCTCTGTTCCTTATTTTAGCTAAGCGCTGACAGTTGTCCGCGAAGCGAAAGGTAACGGGGCACAACCGCTAGTTAAGAAAACTTATATTCTGGAAAATGTTTGAGCGTCAGTAGTTAAGTATTATAGTTGGTTGTTTGCAAGGGGTACCATTGTCTGGTTCAGCATTTCAATATCAACTGGAAAGTTTTTGCTTAAAAAGTCGTTCGATTACTTATTTTGCAAGGCGTTAGGATGAAAGTTAGTACATATTAATAGTTTGTAGCACATTTCTTCATAACCTTTCTTACTTACACGCTATAACAAATAGTACTGCGACAATGAAAACCCGACCAGACTTTTGTTTAATATGTTTGCAACCAAGCAGTCTTCTTCTTCTTCCGCGTTCCCAGGCCATATGGCCCATAATGGATAAGGTGTCCGGTTTTCAGTTTCACTGTTTCACTGGTCTCCCCGCTAGCGTACATTCGACACATTCCGATTTCGCAGGAGCTCAAAGGAGAAGCTGAGAAACATTATTTGGAAGATTGTATAGAAAAAAGGCAGGAGAATGGACCGGTAAGAAAGATAGATAGTAGATGACAGAAAGCAAAGGAAAAAGGCAGAGTCAAAGAGAGTGACAGATTAGAGGAAGTTACATGCACAGAACTTCCAGAAGGTGGGGGAACTATTTTTACGAAAGACCCCCGGTATCCCCATGGGGATTCAACCAACGCAGTCAAATAGGTTATATTAGTACAGTATGCTTGCTTGTCAAAAGGGGCAGTCCTCTTGTTCTTGACTTTGCCCAATACCTAGTTAGTTCCCTTTGATTGCCTTGAATAAATAAGCTATCGAACTCTCAAACTGAAATCACGGCCACAAACAAACCTTTCATACCACATTCTATCCATCTCTTAAAATCATGATCTCATCTACTCTCTACCCCCCCCTCTCTCTCTCTCTACTCATCTCTCTCTATCTCTCTCTCTCTCTATCTCGCTACTCTCTCTATCTCTCTCTCTCTCTCTCTCTCTCTCTCTCTCTCTCTCTCTCTCTCTCTCTCTCTGTTTCAAATGTGCACATTTCTAAGTTCATGTAACGAATTTTAATAATTTTGTTTCACACGTTTGATTAATGTTCTTTCAGTTATGTTGTATCTCTGTCATGTTGTTGCACCTAACCTGAATTTCTCTTTTGGAGATATTAAAGTATACTTGAACTTGAACTTGAACTTGAACTTGAATTTGTATACGGACCAAAAAAATTATCTTTAAACAACACAAAGAACCAGCAAGAGCACGGTTATCAACAGGAATCTTCCGTTTTCTCTTGCGTACCCTTCTACCAAATGTGATCGAAATCCGTCCAGTAGTTTTGGAGAAAATTGATACACAGACGGGTATGCATACACACCTACACACCTACATACATACATACATACATGCATACATACAAACAGAAAGACCAAAAACAATACCTTCCACAGTCTTTGTCTGGTCAGGTAGAAAGTACATCTAAGTGAATACAGTGGGACCTCCCTTAGGTTAGGTTAGGTTAGGTACATTATAGTCACAGAGGCGTCTCTGTGAAATTCGGGTTGCTCCCCCTGGAGAGCGCGTCGCAGCCAGAGGCGCGCCACCCATTTTTGTGTGGTTTTTTTTGCATGCGATTTTTGTGTGACTGATGAAGGAAGGGAGGGGGGTAAATATTGACCAACTGACAACTTTTTCGTTGCCACTGGTTTTAACGTGTGCTAAGTGCATGAGCACACGGGACCTCGGTTTATCGTCTCATCCTTAAGTACGTTCTGTGTAGGCTGCATTCTTTCCCAGTTTGGAATGTCTCTGGCACTCAGCATCCTAGGAAAATGGTAACAGTTCTCCTATTACAGCGTGCATTCCAGCACGTATGCCAACCGCCAGCATTCAAACTGAGATCCATAACAAAGTTAACATGTCCCTACGTGTTACTGTGGTGTTAGTTTCTCCTAGAGCGATCATGGAAAAGACAGGGATTTTTTAAAAATTGAAACCACCACAGGCGGTTGCTACGTCTCCGCATGAGGACCTTCCCTGACACCATATGTGGTGGTCACGTCGGACGAAGAGATAGAAACAAGAACCACCGCATGATGTGGTTACGTCTGGAAAGTGTTATCAGACCTTAAAAAATCACCCCAAATGAGGTCTTATAAAGGAGGGGTCTTATAAGCTGGAGGTACTTGTAATACTTGCAAAGACGGGCAATGTCTCAGAGAAGAAGGTCTTACGTGGGAGGGGAGTCTTATAATGGGAGGTCTTTTAAGGGAGGTTCCATTGTAATATATATATATATATCTGAGTGCTGGTTTGGCTTTTTGTGTTTTTTGCTAATATACAACAGGGGAAACCCTTCCCACTGTGGAAGGACCTTGGTGTTGAGGTGACAAAATCCCACATGACTTGGGTAAGATCCCAAAGCAGTGTTCACCTGACGAGATCCTCACCGGATCGAAA
>CM065712.1:5084830-5086577 GCA_017654935.2 Phymorhynchus buccinoides | reverse complement strand
GCAGTAGTGAATAAGCCTTTGAGTATGCTGGAGTACTGACCACAAGGAGGGTGACTCTCGCCAATACCCCTATTTTTAGGCCACTACATGGCTGCCTTTTGCAGAGCGAATACCCCTTGGTAGATTCTGGAGTACGACAAACAAGGTAGTAACTCTCGCCAATAACTCCTGTGTTTGAGGCCTACTAATGGCTGCCTTTTGCGAGAGTGGTAATTTCCCTTTTGGGGTACTTGACAACAAGGGGATCACTATCTCTGTCAAGGGCGTTAATACCCGTGTTGCAGTGGCCACGAGCTTTCAGACAAATATTAACCAATTATAATTTAAAAAAACACCATTTTCAGTAAAAGAGCAAGAGAGGGAGGGTGGCTGTGGAGGGTGGTGTGGGGGTGGGGGTTGTGGTTGGGTGGGGGGGGGGGATTATTATTCATGAACTTAATTAGTCAGAAACGTTTGCCTTCTGGAAACCATTACAGCTCTTTTTCGTTGATCCTTTTCTCCTTGGTATTGTTGTGGTGGTGGTGTTTAGCTGCAATTTGTGTACGGATTGAGTGAGTTGGAGGAGGAGATGGGTGGTGTAGTGTGTGTGTGTGTGGGTGTGTGTTGTGTGTTGTGTGTGTGTGTGTGTGTGTGTGTGTGTGTGTGTGTGTGTGTGTGTGTTCTGTCTGTCTGTCTGTGTGTGTGGTGTGTCTGTGTGTCTATGTGTGCGTGTGCGTGGGCCTGAGCGCTTAGATGAGTAGTTCTAAGTCTGTGGGTGGTGCTACGTGCGCGCGTGTGTGTGTGCGAGCGTGCATATGCGTGTGTGTGTTGTGTGTGGGTGTGGGCGTGTGTGTGTGTGCGTGTGCTTGTGCTTGTGCGTGCGTGTGCGTGACCTGCGTGTTCATGCGTGCACGTATGCGCGTGTGTCTTGTGTGCGTGTGCACAGCGCGCGCGTGTGTGCTGCGTCTGTGTGAGAGAAGAAATGAAATAATGTGCGCGCCTGCGTGCAATCCGTGTTTCCATGATGCGTGCGTCACGTACGCACATACATGGTGTTTGCGTATGCTTGCAGTATGTGTGCGTGCGTGCGTGCGGGCGTGGTGCGTGCGTGCGTGCTTTAGTTATAAACATCAGGTGTTTGGAACACGAAATGGGTGTTTCTGTATTTCTTGTCTTTGGTGCAAGTAATCTAAGACCCGAGCTGTGACCATCGTCTCACGGACAGGGACCTTTGACATTTCTGCAGGATTCCAGAGTTGTCTTGGTACTGATAGGGGCGCCTGGAACAACGAAGAATGTCCGACTCCATGATATGATCAAGACAAAATTGTACTAGAATGTATAATGTCCCATTCTATGCATGTAAAAGCTATTTTTTCTATGTGTGGTGTGATGTCAGTGTGTGTTTGTCCGGACTTTGACTGTCTGCGGATTCCAGATTGTCTTGGTACTGATGAGGCCGTCTGGGAACAGGAATGATAGCCCGACTCCATGATATGATCAGACAAATGCTCTAGAATGTATAATGTCTTCTATGCAGTAAAGCTTTTTCTCTTGTGTGTGTGTGTCAGTGTGTGTTTGTCCGGACTTTGACATGTCTGCGGGATTCCAGAGTTGTCTTGGTACTGATGAGGGGCGTCTGGAACACGAAGGATTGTACTACTCTATGATAAGCTAACATCAGTGAGCACCCTACATACGGGTGTTGGTGGATCTTTAATCTTATATAGGGGAAGATGGGGTTAAAAGCGCATGGGCGGGTAATAAG
>CM065712.1:5054830-5057330 GCA_017654935.2 Phymorhynchus buccinoides | reverse complement strand
AGAGAGAGAGAGAGAGAGAGAGAGAGAGAGAGAGAGAGAGAGAGAGAGAGAGAGAGAGAGAGAGAGAGAGAGAGAGAGAGAGAGAGAGAGAGAATGTTTAAGAGAGCATAGGCCAAGGCCCCTTACTAGAGAGAGAGAGAGAGAAAGAGAGAGAGAGAGAGAGAGAGAGAGAGAGAGAGAGAGAGAGAGAGAGAGAGAGAGAGAGAGAGAGAGAGAGAGAGAGAGAGAGAGAGAGAGAGAGAGAGAGAGAGAGAGTCACGAATGTTTAATAAGCATAGGCCAATGCCCCTTACTAGAGAGATAACTCGAACTCGAACTCGAATGTTTTAATTGCACAGACAAAGTCCTTACAATATCCGAAGACAAATAAACCAAATTGAACACAATAATTTTTGTAAACAACATAATAATAATAAACGGATATTTATATAGCGCTTTTTATCGAGCACAAAGCGCTTTACAATCAGTATTGAAACACTCACACACGCACACACACGCACAACAGACACACACGCAAAACAGACACACACGCACGTACGCGCACGCACGAGCGTGAACGCATTCTTGCACACAGACATACACACACATACCCACACACATTTCATCAAACACACAGAAAACACATTCTCACTGAAACGCACACAAACTTACTCAAACACACAGAAAAACACATTCTCACTGAAACAAACAACACACACACACACACACACACACACACACACACACACACACACACACACACACACACACACACACACACACACACACACACACACACACACACACACACACACACACACACAACACACACACACACACACACACACACACACACACACACACACACACACACACACACACACACACACACACGCGCGCGCGCGCGCGCGCGCGCGGCGGCGCACACACGCACATGGAGATGGGGGGTGTTATTGGAAAGACTGCCAGAACAGATGGTTTTTCAGGTTTGTTTTGAACGATGCTAAAGATTGACTATGTCTGACAGCAGAAGGCATTCCAGAGTTTGACTGCTGATGATGTAAAAGCTCTACCGCCGTGCCTACACGTTTAAATTTTTGTATTCGAAAGATCCTATTGTCACTGAGCGGAGAGATCGAGATGGAACGTAAATTTCAAGAAGCTCAGAGAGGTATTGCGGTGCTGTTCCCGATATGATCTGATAGCAGAGACAGGCAGCTTTGTAGTTTATTCTTTGTTGAACGGGTAGCCAATGTAACTCTTTAAGTAGAGGTGATGTGTGTTGAAGACTTGGCTTTGAAGACATTCTAGCAGCAGAGTTTTGAAGTTGTAAGGGTTTGAGAACGCCTGTGGGCACAAGTAGAAGGGAGTTGCAGTAACTAATCACAAAATGTATGAACTGACAGCGTTTTGGTTGCCTCGGTCGTGAGAAAGGGGCGTATAGACTGATTCGCCTGAGTTCGATGTATGCAGCCACAGATCATAGTGATATGATGTTGCATGGAAAGGTCTTCATCCAAGAAAGCACCAAGGTTGCGAACATGTTCATAAAAATGGATGTTGGAATCTCCAAGGGCAATGGTGGAGGGCAGAGAGCTAGAGTCAACAGATGGGGGAAGCACTCTGAGTGCTTCAGTCTTGTCATCGTTTAGTTTAAGCTTATTGTTTGACATCCATGTTTTCACTTCAGACACACATAAATCATGCAAAGCTATAAACCTCTCTCACACACACACACACACACACACACACACACACACACACACACACACACACACACACACACACACACACACACACACACACACACACACACACACACACACTCACACACACAATCACACACACAATCACAAACGCACACGCACACACAGCAGAGAGAGCACACGCAGACACACGCGCGCGAGCGACGCACACACAAACCTAGCACAATATGAAAAGTAAGCCACTCTAGAGAGAGAGAGAGAGAGAGAGAGAGAGAGAGAGAGAGAGAGAGAGAGAGAGAGAGAGAGAGAGAGAGAGAGAGAGAGAGAGAGAGAGAGAGAGAGAGAGAGACAGAGAGAGAGAGAGAGAGAGAGAGAGACAGAGAGACAGAGAGAGACAAATCATTCTTGAATGTAATTTCCCAGTCCCTGGCATTTAAACTGCAATACGCGTTTCCCTGAAATACCCCTAACCCGTGTCGTTTCAAAGACCGGGTATTTCACAAACCAGTAAATTCTTTGAGAAGTCAGTTAGTCCGTGTCAAAGACAAAACAGAGAAAAGCAAAGTGTGCGGCGCTGTCTACCACATTCAGTGCTCTGATTGTTGTGAGGACTAAATCGGCGAAGCAGAAAGACCGGTCTTTCAAACAACACGGGCTAGAGGTAGTTCACAAACTACTTGTGGCGGTGCCATAGCCGATGAGGTTTAACCGAGGCGTGGTCACCGCTACAGCTATCTGTATTAATTTTTTTAATAAATCGGGACTTTACTGGTTTCGTACTGCCTCCGGGCATTGCCTCCAGTATTGTTCCCACC
>CM065712.1:5047330-5049830 GCA_017654935.2 Phymorhynchus buccinoides | reverse complement strand
CGCCTATCTTTCTCTCTGTCTGTCTTTCTGTCCCTATCTTTCTCTCTGTATGTCTTTCTGTCCCTATCTTTCTCTCTGTCTGTCTTTCTGTCCCTATCTTTCTCTCTGTCTGTCTTTCTGTCCCTATCTTTCTCTCTGTCTGTTTTTCTTTCTTTTTGCTCTCTTAAAAAAAAGGGAAAAACATTGAATGTAACAGCAATTTTATTTATGTTTCTTTGAATGTTAATAATTATGTATAATATGCATGTTATACAAAATGTGTTCGAGGATGAAATGTATCTATGCACGTTCAATGATTAAAAAGAAGTTCATTACAAAAAAGACAATGTGAGTTATTTGCTCTGCTTAACCTTTATCCAAGTTTAGTTGTGTGGTGTGTGTATGTGTAATGTGTGTGTGTGTGGTGTGTGTTCGATGTGTGGTGTGTGTGTGTGTGTTTGTGGTGTGTGAGTGGTGTGTGTGTGTGAGTGATAGAGTGTGTGTGTTGTGTGCTGTGTGTACCTGTATGTGTTTGTGTGTGTGTGTGTGTGTGTGTGTGTGGTTTTTGTGTGTGTGTGTGTGTGTGTGTGTTGTGTGTCTGTCTGTCTGTCTGTCTGTCTGTCTGTCTGTCGTTGCGCTGTTCAAAGATTTCAGTGTGTGCCATCCTTTTCATTTGCTTTTAAATACATTGGATTGTTTTCATTATTTCTATGCCTGTTCACATTTTATGAACACATTTACTTCTGTATCTATGCGTGTGTGTGTGCGTGTTCGTGCGCAGCGCCGCTGCGGCCTGGTGTGTTGTGTGTGCGTGCGTGCTTGTGTGTGTACTGAATAGCATTACTTTATGATATTTTACTGTTTGCTGTGATGTTATCATTACGATGTTCTTTATTATTAATATGTCCTTGTTATGAAGAATTATTGTTGTTATGGGATTTTATATATATATTTTTTTTAAGCTAAAGGAGAACTATTACATACTTTGTTCACTTAGTTGTGTGTGTGTGTGTGTGTGCGTGTGGGGGGGGGGGGGGGGGGGTAGGTGGGAGTGTGTGTGACAAACTTAACTGGTCTATGTGAATAACATGTGCTTTTATGCATGTATTTTATGTCTCGTCAGTTGTAGATTTAAGTGCACGCTGAAAAAAAAAGATTTTCTTCATTTGAAGACAATAAAGAAATTTGAATTTGAATTTGAATTTGAATTGTTTTGAATTTGATGTCGATAAAGGTGCTTTCACCGAAATATCCAGTTGCATTTGTTGTGTCTCTTGTGAATAAAATAACGTCACTTTACACTCGTCGTGTGCTTGCTTGCTTTGTTTGTTGTATTATATTCGGCACACGTTTTATTTCAAAGGAGGAGGAGGAGGAGGAGGAGGAGGAGGAAAAGGTGCCACCCCCTGCATTTCTCGGTTAATTCTATTTTTCCGTTTTTGCCTTTCTTACCATACATAAAGCTGTATTTTAGGAACATTTTCAGCTAATAACCTTTTTGGAATACCAACCCTAGGCCCTAACCCTAGCCCTAAACCTAAACCTACCCCCCACTATGTACTGCAGTACACAGCGAAATTATAAATTGTTATGCTCTCCCCTGGATGTCAGATGCCAGAAGTGGTTACTGCCAATGTACCGACTACAGATACAGATAGGACCTCGGCCACCGTCTTCACCTGCCCTTCGTTAATCTGTTTCTCTATACATAAAGCTGTATTTTAGGAACATGTTTAGCTAATAACCTTTTGGGAATACTAACCCTATCCCTAACCCTAGCCCTAAACCTAACCCTACCCCCCCACCCTATAAGACGGAAAAACGCAACGAACCACAACTGTGACAAATCGCGGGGTACTGCAGTACATAGTGGGGGGTAGGGTTAGGGTTAGGGCTAGGGTTAGGGCTAAGGGTTAGGGCTAGGGTTAAGAGGCTAGGGTTAGTATTCCAAAAAGGTTATTAGCTGAAAAAGTTCCTAAAATACAGCTTTATGTTCCTATGGTAAGAAAAGCAATAACGGAAAAATAGAATTAACCAATTAACCGAGAAATGTAGGAGGGGTAGCACATCTTGACCTTTACCAAACTTTTTTTTGGAGTTGAAAAACCTAGCACAATTAAGGCCTTTTTATAATCTGCTCCCATAAAGAAGAAGGAGAAAGAAGAAAGAGAAGGAAAGAAAGAATGAATGAAAGAAAGAAGAAATGCAACAGAAAAAATCACCGTGGGGATACCGGGCGGGGGGGGAGGGGGGGGAGGGGGCTTTTGTTGTTGGTTCTCCCTCGTCTCCTCCTCCCAATGAAAATTCAATTTATAGTTTCGTGCAACCTAAGCAGGCCTTTGTTCTAAGAAGCAAAATCCACGCTTTTTTCTTTCTTGCTTTCTTTCTTTGCTTTTTCTTTTGATCATTTAACTATTCTTTTACTTGTGGGAAAATATTAGGATATACCCTACCCACACCTTGTTATTCGAGCAAGTAGTAGTTATTGTATTTTCGTTTCTTTGTGTGTGTTTTAAAATAA
>CM065712.1:5039830-5042330 GCA_017654935.2 Phymorhynchus buccinoides | reverse complement strand
AGCCAAGCTACTATATGATGAAAACCTTAGTATTACTACTAACCCATGAAAAGACTACTATTATTTTCATCAGTTAGTAGTATTACTACTAACTGATGAAAATAATAGTAGTCTTTTCATGGGTTAGTAGTATTAGTAAGGTTTTCATCAGATAGTAGCTTGACATACGTGGACCCCCCGAGGAAGTTGCAGCGTTAAAGGAACTCACGAAAAATTGGAGGGAAATCCATTTCAGTCTGTTCGTGTGACTTTCGCGTTAGTGTAGGTTGGTATGTAGTGGAAATAGGGGTTTCGCTCAATATGATCGCTAAAATTGATTTTTTTCGTTTTGTTGCATTGAAATTGAACAAAGGGTGAATATGGCTGGTACCCACGTGTCGTCATATCCGGCCACAAGGAGCGTGCCATATTATGGGAGACCGCCATCTTAGTCAGTAACTTTGTTTGAAAAATGCCAGATCGATGCTGTTTACACACAAATCTGACTAAGATGGCGACACTTCCGTTGGATGCGCACGCAGGTGGGGGGGGGGGGAGCCATACTCTCTTTCTAATTAACTCCCCTCCACCAAAGTTGATTACGATTCTTTGATTAATCAAACTTCCTTTCGAGGCTTACCAGTTTGTTCTGTGTTGTGTGTTGTTTATGTGTAACATATTCAAGGTTAGAAGGCTATGCCACTCTTGGATAGATGTTGATTTGTTTGTCAATCAATCAATCAATTAAATCAATTTATTGTCTTCAAAACAGAAGAAATGTGTTGCCCAGCTTGCGCATAAAATACAGAATAAATAATAAAAACGTTTCATTAACTGGTCAGTTACACAACATACATTGAAGAAGACAATTCTACACAAACAATAGGCACAAGTAGATAACATGGAAACAATGAAGGTTAACAGGAGTGCACACACACACACACACACGCACGCACGCACACACGCACACGCACACACACACAACACACACACACACACACACACACACACACACACACACACACACACACACACACGTACAATATTTAGACAAAAGTAAACAGGGTCATAAAGAACAAAGGTCAATAGGCATTAAAAGGGGTGTCAATCAAATATTCTGCTAAAAACATAATTATAATGACAATGTAATACCACAATCTGAAGTCTTCAGAGCACACACACACACACACACACACACACACACACACACACACACACACACACACACACACACACACACACACACACACACACACACACACACACACACACACACACACACACACACACACACACACACACACACACACACACACACACACACACACACACACACACACACACACACACACACACAGTGTAAAAGCATTTGTATGTTGTCCTCTCCACCATTGTTGATGTGTACTGTGTGTGGGTGGAGGGTCATAAAGGCGAACTTGGCACATTCTTTTTTTGAGAATGATGCTTTGTTTGTCTCACTTTGGTTCTGACCCACGCACTGCTAGGTGATTAGTATCGTAATCAACTTTGGTGGAGGGGAGTTAATTAGAAAGAGAGTATTCACCCTTTGTTCAATTTTGTGATCTCTCTTGGCCTCACTATTTCATTTTTGTTTTTTGGGGTTATGGTACCCCAAACTTACAAAAACAACATAGGGCTCAAATTTTCCAAGCCCCCTGTCCTCTTTTGGGGAGGGGGCAGGTGGGGGGGGGGGGGGGGGGGGGGGTCCGTCCTTTGAAAACCTTTTACCGGACTGAATTAATTTTAATTTTAATTTGAATTTTCCATACTCTTGCTTAATGTTTGCAATAGGTTGGTACATTTGTATGTTTGGATGGTGGACGTAAAACACTAACATTTCTTCTATGTTTGAATGGTTCTGGATAGGATAGGAATTATTTGATCGGCCCCGTGTGTGTGTGTGTGTGTGTGTGTGTGTGTGTGTGTGCGTGCGTGTGTGCGTGCGTGCAGTGTGTGTGTGTGTGTTTGGCATGGACTCTGGTGCCTTTGCCTCCGCTGCCAGTAGGCCAGACATCACCATTATTAAAGTGGCAGTGCCTTTCGATGCCTTCATCGACACCTGCTATACGTACCTCCCACTGTGATATAATTATAAGTACCTCCCACTGTGATATATAAGTACCTCCCACTGTGCATGGAAGTAAGCTCCTTTGGCTTTTCCTGCAGGATTGTGGTGCTTATCTTTGGCAGTCTAGGTAATGTGCATCGGAGGGTGCTTCCAGGCTTGCGACTGATCGGTGTCCGGTCCTACTCGGCAAAGTGGCTGGCAAAATATTTGAGCATCAGTGCCTTAACTGGGTCTTTCAGGGTGTGGCAAAGGATGGAAGTTCAGTTTAACGTCGCGTATCGGCTTTCGCCATGTACGACGGGCTGAACAAACCAACCAGGGTATAAACAAAAAATTATGTTCCTGAATCACTGTCCTAGCCAAAAGGCCGAGAAGCGATCAGAATTCATATAATTAGTAAAAAATAAGGGTGTGGCAAAAGCGCTGTGCCGA
>CM065712.1:5030747-5039330 GCA_017654935.2 Phymorhynchus buccinoides | reverse complement strand
GACGGATGAGCTTTTTGCAAGAACACGTCGAGATCACCAGAAAGACAGGCCTTTTCAAATGATCGGAACACTCCACTTTGCTCTGGTTTCTTAAAAATTAAGCCATCAAAACGGCGATTCATCCTTGGCGGATATGCCGGAGAGAGTGGGTGGGGGGAGAGAGTAGCCATTTTGGATAGGGTGGGTGGAGGTTCACTCATTGTGGTTGAAGCGTTTTTCCCTTTTCTTTTAGTGCAGTAAAAAAAAAAAAAAAGAGTGTACCTACTTTCCTTTGTTGTGAGCGAAAACTCCCTTAGATAAACTGTATACATTTAAACAAATAAATACATAAACAGGCTTGTACTGCGAAACGTTTTGTGCAAACGATTTGGTCTAAAACTCAGGCGGCCATTTAAAAAGAGGAAGGCCCATGCCTTCTCTTTCACTGACATAATTTGACTTCCAGCACCTCCGCCAAGGAGGAATCGCCTTTTTTGACCGGTTTGATTTCTGGGAAACCTGTGCGAAGTGAGTGTTGCGATCTTTGTAAAGTGTGTTTTCCTTGTGATCTGGACATGTTTTTTTTACAAAAAAAATTCATCCGTCAGGGTGGCCCTTTAATGTGTTGCAACTAACCAGTGAGAGAGGTTATATTAGTAATAATATAGACAATGCTTGTTAAAGGGACAGTATTCTTGCTTTACTCTTTGCTCAATGTCGAGAGTTAGTTCCCTTCGACAACTGACAACGTTTAAACGTTAGTGCTCAAGCAAAACAAAAATCTTAAAAATCGACATTAATCAGTATTTCTTGCTTTGCTCTTTGCTCAATATCGAGTTAGTTCCCTTTGACAACTGACAACGTTTAAAACGATTAGTGCTCGAACAAAACAAAAATCTGAAAAATCGATATTAACCAGTAAGGTTAATACTATCAAAAAACAAATCTTCCTTTGCAAGATGCCTAACCCGTTACCAATATTTAAAAAAATTTCGTCCAGTATTTTTTTTTCTCCAGAAAATTGACAGTCAGATGGCTGACGCACAGATACAATGCTCCGTTGCAGATTCTGTGAGTCTGGTCCGGTATATATATATATATATTAAAAAAAAACAGACTGAAAGAAAAACAAGAACAGAAAAATAAAGAGAGGTTTAAGCGGAAAATCAGAAAGACAGAGAACTGCAGAGAGAGAGAGAGAGAGAGAGAGAGAGAGAGAAATGGAGAGACAGACAGACAGATAGAGAGAAAAAGAGAGCGAGAAAGACAGGAAGACAGAGAGAGAGAGAGAGGGGGAAATGAAAGAGAGATGGAGAGAGAGAGAGAGAAATGAGAGAGACAGACAGACAGAGAGGGAGAGAGAGAGAGACAGTGACAGGGAAAGAGAGAAAGGGGGAATGAAAGAGAGTGAGAGAGATATGGAGAGTGAGAGATGGAGTAGAGACAGACAGACAGAGAGGAGAGAGAGAGAGAGAGACAGATAGACAGACCAGAAACAGAGAGAGGGGGAATGAAAGAGAGTGAGAGAGAGAAGAGAAATGGAGAGACGACAACAGACAGAGAGAGAGAGAGAGAGACAGACAGTGACAGAGAAAGAGAAAGAGGGGGAATGACAGAGAGTGAGAGAGAGAGGAGAGAAATGGAGAGACAGACAGACAGAGAGAGAGAGACAGTGACAGAGAAAGAGAAAGAGGGAATGAGAGAGAGAGAGAGAGAGAGAGAGGAGAGAGAGACCGAGAGATGATGAGAGAGAGAAGAGAGAGAGAGAGGAAATGAGAGACAGACAGACAGACAGAGCGAGAGGAGAGACAGTGACAAGAGAAAGAGAAAGAGGGGAATGAGAGAGAGAGAGAGAGAGAGAGAGAGAGAGGAGCCAATGGAGACGAGAGAGAGAAGAGAGAGAGAGGATGCGAGAGAGAGAAGCGAGAAGAGAGAGAGAGAGAGAGTAGAGATAGAGAGAGAAAGACAGTTCCAGAAAAAGAGAAAGAGGGGGACTTGAAAGGAGTGCTCGAGGATGACTGAGAGAGAGAAACAGACAAGAAAAGAGAGAGAGAGTGGGCGTGTTTTGTGTGTGTTTGTGTGCGTGAGTGCGCGCGCGGTGTGCGTGGTGTGTGTGTGTGTGTGTGGTGTGGTGTGTGTGTGTGTGTGTGTGTGTGTGTGGAGAGAGAGAGAGTGATGTACTCCTCTACATACAGAGATGAGAGAGAGAGAGAGAGGGGGGTTGAGAGATGAAAGAAAGAGAGAGAGCTCCCACACAGAAAGAGAGAGAGAGAGACGAGAGAAGAGAGAAGATCTAGAGAGAGAGTACGAGAGCAGAGAGCTAGGAGAGAGAGAGAGTGTTTGAGAGATAGAGAGTGGTTGAGAAGAGAGAGAGAGAGAGAGAGAGGGTGAGGGGGGGGGGGGTTACAGACCGACAGACCTAGACAGACAGAGACAGCCAGCTAGAAATGGGTGCATCAGAGAGTAATGGACATTTGATGTTCCGACTCCGCCCTTACTTTCCCTCTTGTTCCCTGTGCAATGTTTCAACAAAAACACACCCAAAAAAGAGAACATTAGTGAGCGTGTTAACTTTAGTGAGTTGGTTGCAATATTGCTGGCAATTTCCGTTTGAACATTTCACTTGTTAAATTAATCCACTCTCCAGGACTGTCACCTCATTTCTATTCACAGATTGGATGGTCGAGGGGAGGTATTGTTTTTTGCTGTTTCTTGTTATCTTATTGTCTGTGAAATCATTTACATTTGATTTTACACACAGTACTTGTTTTGTACATCCATTTTTACCTTGGGTTGTTGTCAATTAATTATTTGTATGCTTGTTTAATATCAGACTTATCATTTTTATGCAAAGTGTGATATTATTTTCCATGTACAAACAATGTCATTTATTGCAAGCATCAATGTATGGTTTATGATGAAACAGTTCAAGCTTGGAATCCCTATGCATCATTGTTTGTGTAACTTATTAACAGGTACTTGTCACTTTAACTGGTATTTTTTGGGTGTTATTTTTCCTCCTACAAATATTTATATGGCTTACGTAAGTTATGATTATGCAGTGCATTCTTCAATGCCCACTTTAACTTCTCTGTATGTCTTTCTGTCCCTATCTTTCTCTCTGTCTGTCTTTCTGTCCCTATCTTTCTCTCTGTCTGTCTTTCTGTCCCTATCGTTCTCTCTGTCTGTCTTTCTGTCCCTATCTTTCCTCTCTGTCTTTCTTTCTGTCCCTATCTTTCTCTCTGTCTGTCTTTCTGTCCCTATACTTTCTCTCTGAATGTCTTTCTGTCCATATCTTTCTTCTCTCTCTTTCTTTCTGTCCCATATCTTGTCTCTCTGTCTGTCTTTCTGTCCCTATCTCTGTCTCTCTGTCCCTGTCTTTCTGTCCCTATCTTTCTCTCCCTATCTTTCTCTCTGTATGTCTTTCTGTCCCTATCTTTCTCTCTGTATGTCTTTCTGTCCCTATCTTTCTCTCTGTCTGTCTTTCTGTCCCTATCTTTCTCTCTGTCTGTCTTTCTGTCCCTATCTTTCTCTCTGTGTGTCTTTCTGTCCCTATCTTTCTCTCCCTATCTTTCTCTCTGTCTGTCTTTCTGTCCCTATCGTTCTCTCTGTATGTCTTTCTGTCCCTATCTTTATCTCTCTGTCTGTCTTTCTGTCCCTATCTTTCTCTCTGTCTGTCTTTCTGTCCCTATCTTTCTCTCTGTCTGTCTTTTTCCCTGTCCCTATCTTTCTCTCTGTCTGTCTTTCTGTCCCTATCGTTCTCTCTCGTGCTGTCTTTCTGTCCCTATCTTTTCTCTCTGTCTGTTCTTTCTGTCCCTATCTTTTCTCTCTGTCTGTCATTTTCTGTCCCTATCTTTCTCTCTGTATGTTTTTCTGTCCCTATCTTTCTCTCTGTCTTTCTGTCCCTATCTGTTTCTCTGTCTGTCTTTCTGTCCCTATGTTTCTCTCTGTCTGTCTTTCTGTCCCTATGTTTCTCTCTGTCTGTCTTTCTGTCCCTATCTTTCTCTCTGTCTGTCTTTCTGTCCCTATCTTTCTCTCTGTCTGTTTCTGTCCCTATCTTTCTCTCTGTCTGTCTTTTCTGTCCCTATCTTTCTCTTTGTCTGTCTTTCTGTCCCCTATCTTTTCTCTCTTGTCTGTCTTTCTGTCCCTATCTTTCTCTCTGTCGTTGGTCTTCTTTTGGTCCCTATCTTTCTCTCTGTCTGTCTTTCTGTCCCTGTCTTTTTCTCTCTGTTCTGTCTTTCTGTCTGTCTTTCTTTCGCTTCTCTCTGTCTGTTTTTCTGTCCCTATCTTTCTTCTCTGTCTGTCTTTCTGGGGTCCCTATCTTTCTCTCTGTCTGTCTTTCTGTCCCTATCTTTCTCTCTGTCTGTCTTTCTGTCCCTGTCTCTTTTCTCTCTGTCTGTCTTTCTGTTCCTATCTTTCTCTCTGTCTGTCTTTCTGTCCCTATCTTTCTCTCTGTCTGTCTTTCTGTCCCTATCTTTCTCTCTGTCTGTCTTTCTGTCCCTATCTTTCTCTCTGTCTGTCTTTCTGTCCCTATCTTTCTCTCTGTCTGTCTTTCTGTCCCTATCTTTCTCTCTGTCTGTCTTTCTGTCCCTATCTTTCTCTCTGTCTGTCTTTCTGTCCCTATCTTTCTCTCTGTCTGTCTTTCTGCTCCCTATCTTTCTCTCTGTCTGTCTTTCTGTCCCTATCTTTTCTCTGTCTGTCTTTCTGTCATTCTATCTATATTTATCTCTGTCTGTCTTTCTGTCCCTATCTTTCTCTCTGTCTGTCTTTCTTTCTTTTTGCTCTCTTAAAAAAAAAGGGAAAACATTGAATGTAACAGCGATTTTATTTATGTTTCTTTGAATGTTAATAATTATGTATAATATGCATGTTATACCAAATGTGTTCGATGATGAAATGTATCTATGCACGTTCAATGATTAAAAAGAAGTTCATTACAAAAAAGACAATGTGAGTTATTTGCTCTGCTTACCTTTCTCCAAGTTAGTGTGTGTGTGGTGTGTGTGTGTGTGTGTGTGTGTGTGTGTGTGGTGTGTTTGTGTGTGTGTGTGTGTGTGTGTGTGTGTGTGTCTGTGCTGTCTGGCGTGTCTGTATGTTCAAAGATTTCAGTGTGTGCCAATCCTTTTCATTTGCTTTTAAATACATTGGATTGTTTTCATTATTTATATATGCCTGTTCACATTTTATGAACACATTTATTTCTGTATAATTTGTGTGTGTGTGTGTGTGCGCGTGCGCGCGCGCATGTGTGTGTATGTGTGTGCGTGCGTGCAGTGTGTGTGTACTGAAATAGCATTACTTTGTGATATTTTACTGTTTGCTGTGATGTTATCATTACGATGTTCTTTATTATTAATATTTCCTTGTTATGAAGAATTATTGTTGTTATGGGATTTTTTATATATTTTTTTTTTAAGCTAAAGGAGAACTATTACATACTTTGTTCACTTAGTTGTGTGTGTGTGTGTGTGTGTGTGCTGTGGGGGGGGGGGGGGGTCGGTGGGAGTGTGTGTGACAAACTTAATTGGTCTATGTGAATAACATGTGCTTTTATGCATGTATTTTATGTCTCGTCAGTTGTAGATTTAAGTGCACGCTGAAAAAAAAAAGATTTTCTTCGTTTGAAGACAATAAAGAAAATTTGAATTTGAAGTTGAATTTGAATTTGTTTAGAATTTGATGTCGATAAAGGTGCTTTCACCGAAATATCCAGTAGCATTTGTTTTGTCTCTTGTGAATAAAATAGCGTCACTTTACACTCGTCGTGTGCTTGCTTGCTTTGTTTGTTGTATTTATATTCGGCACACGTTTTATTTCAACAAAAACAGAGGAGGAGGGAGGAGGAGGAAGGATGCCCCCCCATGCTTTCTCGGTTATTATTCCCCCCCCCCCCCACCCCCCCCCCCCAAAAGAAAAAGAAAAACCCCCCCCCCCCCCCCCCCCCCCCCCCCCCCCCCCCCCCCCCCCAAACCACCCCCCCCCCCCCCCCCCCCCGCCAAATGACCCCCCCAAGACAACCCCCCCCAACATGCATCCCCTCAACCCCCCCCCCCCCCCCCCACCCTCCCCCCCCCCCCACCCCCCCCCCCCCCCCCCCCCCACAAAAAAAAAAGAAGAAAAGAAGAGAAAGAAAAAAAAATTCTATTTTTCCGTTTTTGCCTTTCTTACCATACATAAAGCTGTATTTTAGGAACATTTTCAGCTAATAACCTTTTTGGAATACTAACCCTAGCCCTAAACCCTAGCCCTAAACCTAACACTACCCCCACTGCAGTACACCGCGAATTATAAATTGTTATGCTCTCCCCTGGATGTCAGATGCCAGAAGTGGTTACTGCCAATGTACCGACTACAGATACAGATAGGACCTCGGCCACCGTCTTCACCTGCCCTTCGTTAATCTGTTTCTCTATACATAAAGCTGTATTTTAGGAACACATTTTTAGCTAATAACCTTTTTGGAATACTAACCCTATCCCTAACCCCTAGCCCTAAACCTAACCCTACCCCCCACCCTATAAGACGGAAAAACGCAACGAACCACAACTGTGACAAATCGCGGTGTACTGCAGTACATAGTGGGGGGTAGGGTTAGGGTTAGGGCTAGGGTTAGGGCTAGGGTTAGGGCTAGGGTTAGGGCTAGGGTTAGTATTCCAAAAAGGTTATTAGCTAAAAAAATGTTCCTAAAATACAGCTTTATGTATGGTCAGAAAGGCAATAACGGAAAAATAGAATTAACCGAGATAGGTAGGGGGGTGGTGGCACATCTTGACCTTTACCCGAACTTTTAATTGGGATAAAAACCTAGCACAATTAAGGCCTTTTTCATAAATCTGCCCATAAAAGAAGAAGGAGAAAAGAGAAGAAAGAAGAAAGAAAGAAATACAGAAAAATCCCCCGTGGGGATACCGGGGGGGGGGGGGGGGGGGGGGGGGGGGGGGGGGGGTGTTGTTGTTGTTCAATGAAAATTCAATTTAAGTTTCGTGCCACCTAAGCAGGCCTTTGTTCTTAAGAAGCAAAATCCACGCTTTTGTCTTTCTGGCTTTTTTCTTTGATTTTTCTTTTGATCATTTAACTATTCTTTTACTTGTGGGAAAATATTAGGATATACCCTACCCACACCGTGTTATTCGAGCAAGTAGTAGTTATTGTATTTTCGTTTCTTTGTGTGTGTTTTAAAATAATATTTTTAATCCTTTAACCATTTCCGTGTTCTGTTTTTTGTGTGTGTTTGTTTCCAGGATCAGGCATGAGGGACAAACCATCTGGACGATTACCATGCCTTGCTAGGTCAACTATCGCCATGTCCCTGCCTTACCACGTCAACTATCGCCATGTCCCTGCCTTACCACGTCAACATTCGCCATGTCCCTGTCTTGTCATGTCAACTTTCGCCATGTCCCTGCCTTGCCACGTCAACTTTCGCCATGTCCATGCCTTACCACTTTTCAACTTTCGCCATGTCCCTGCCTTACCACGTCAACTTTCGCCATGTCCCTGCCTTGCCACGTCAACTTTCGCCATGTCCCTGCCTTACCACGTCAACTATCACCATGTCCCTGCCTTACCACGTCAACTTTCGCCATGTCCCTGCCTTGCCACGTCAACTTTCGCCATGTTCCTGCCTTACCACGTCAACTGGATCGCCATGTCCCTGCCTTACCACGTCAACTTTCGCCATGTCCCTGCCTTACCACGTCAACTATCGCCATGTCCCTGCCTTACCACGTCAACTTTCACCATGTCCCTGCCTTACCACGTCAACTATCACCATGTCCCTGCCTTACCACGTCAACTTTCGCCATGTCCCTGTGCCTTAATCACGTCAACTTTCGCCATGTCCCTGCCTTACTAGGTCAAATATCGCCATGTCCCTGCCTTCCTGGGTCACCTTTCGCCATGTCCCTGCCTTGCCACGTCAACCTTCGCCATCCCCCCACCTAACCACGCCAACTTGCCACGTTCCTGCCTTACGATGTCAACTTTGGCCATGTCCTTGCCTTGCCCACGTCAACTTTGGCCATAATCTTGCCCCTGCTCGCAGTTCAACTTTAACCACGTCCCCGCCTTGCCACGTCAACTATCACCATGTCCCTGCCTTGCCACGTCAACTTTCGCCATGTCCCTGCCTTACTAGGTCAACTTTCGCCACGTTCCTGCCTTACGATGTCAACTTTGGCATGTCCTTGCCTTGCCACGTCAACTTTGGCCATAATCTTGCCCTGTCGCATCAACTTTAACCACGTCCCCGCCTTGCCACGTCAACGTCAGCGATGCTCACAAGGCAAGTATCATTGTATTAATCGTATAGATAGATAAATTGTGGAAGGCACAGTAAAAAGCTTCTGGCTTGTTGCTGCCATTTTGGTCTGCATTATTTGGAGTTGTATGTGTTGTTGGCATATTCAAGATTATTTAAACCAATCGTATAGTGTTATTGTATTACTCACATAGTATTATTGTAGTCATCAGTATAGGCTTAGCGGCTGTGCGTGTCACTTTCGTTTCGGGCAAACACTCACGATGCTGGACTGAGAGCAGGACCTGACAGGTTTCCTGTCAACTGTGTTCAGGTCAGGTCAGATCAGGTCAGGTCAGATCAGG
>CM065712.1:5010747-5025747 GCA_017654935.2 Phymorhynchus buccinoides | reverse complement strand
ACTAATGCTGACAAAAGCCTGAGTTGGAGTCGTTACAGAGACGATGGCTTTCTCATCACAAGCCACTAATGCTGACAAAAGCCTGAGTTGGAGTCGTTACAGAGACGATGGCTTTCTCATCACAAGCCACTAATGCTGACAAAAGCCTGAGTTGGAGTCGTTATAGAGACGATGGCTTTCTCATCACAAGCCACTAATGCTGACAAAAGCCTGAGTTGGAGTCGTTACAGAGACGATGGCTTTCTCATCACAAGCCACTGATGCTGACAAAAGCCTGAGTTGGAGTCGTTACAGAGACGATGGCTTTCTCATCACAAGCCACTAATGCTGACAAAAGCCTGAGTTGGAGTCGTTACAGAGACGATGGCTTTCTCATCACAAACCACTAATGCTGATAAAAGCCTGAGTTGGAGTCGTTATAGAGACGATGGCTTTCTCATCACAAGCCACTAATGCTGACAAAAGCCTGAGTTGGAGTCGTTATAGAGACGATGGCTTTCTCATCACAAGCCACTGATGCTGACAAAAGCCTGAGTTGGAGTCGTTATAGAGACGATGGCTTTCTCATCACAAGCCACTAATGCTGACAAAAGCCTGAGTTGGAGTCGTTACAGAGACGATGGCTTTCTCATCACAAACCACTGATGCTGACAAAAGCCTGAGTTGGAGTCGTTATAGAGACGATGGTTTTCTCATCACAAGCCACTAATGCTGACAAAAGCCTGAGTTGGAGTCGTTACAGAGACGATGTCTTGCTCATCCTGCCAAATGAAAGAGACGTAGATCAATTTGACGATTATCTTCAAACCTTGCACAGGGACAAAATAAAATGGACTGTCAATTCAGGAAAAAACTATAGCATATCTTGATGTTAAAGTGTTTTTTTCGAAGAATATTCACAATTATTTACCCCCAAACTCTTGTCACCCGAAATCAGTGTTTAAGGGAATGCTGACTAGCATGGGGAGGAGACTTTGAATGATCTGTTCTGATGATTCAGTTTGGGAGCAGAGACTCACTGAGTACACCAAGTACCTTGTTATGTCAGGATGGGAATGGGACAAAGCTCATGAAGGGCTCAAACTTGGAGCTTCAGTTCCCCGGGAACAAACTCTGAAATATGAGACAAACAAAAAAAGAAAAAGAGCAAACAAATTGCATGGGTAACCAGATTTGACCCTAGAGTGCCAAATAAAGCGAAAATTTGTGTTGTGTTGTACCGAGTAGGAGATACTGGAAAGAAGACTCTCCATTAGATATACAAAAACGCTCTTTACAAAGAAACACAAGACTTCAGGTGTGTACAAATAGGTACATTTTAACGTCGTCAACTTCTGTAACAAATGGATGTACCGAGTGTGTGCGTTGACGGCCCGGTTGTTTAGCTTTATTTGCGCCTTTGAGTAACGGTTGTTCGTGTTCATTTGCTCATCATCTCTGCGCATAACTTAGCCTACTGCACTTCCGGCAACAAGGCCTAGAGTCCATGCCTTACCTCATAGTCAAGACGACGTACTTAACATTTAGCCCATATTCATTTCAGTCTTGAAAAAAAATATACGGAAAATCCAGGGTTCGTCGATTTCATTGCCTTCGACGTACGAATCCTTTGTTAGGCCTAGACGATTGATCACCATGAGCAAAGACTGTACAGGGGAAGATAAACATGGATGAGCTTGCTGGCTGTGACCTTGACCTTTGCTTTGTGGCAGAGGGGGGGGGGGGAATTAACGAAACGAAAATAAAATATTAGGACTAATATAAAATATCTTACAGAAATGTAGATGATGTGGAACAAGTTTTCATCGCATGAACAATCAGTTTAAAACAGTAACAGATCACGCAACTTCAATTATTAATTTTCTAAGAGTAAGAGGCTTAGACCCACAGGCAAAGACTAGGCCTACTACAGGTGTCCGTAGACCCCCCTTACCCCGGCGGGTGTGTGTGTGTGTGTGTGGGGGGGGGGGGGTCACTATGTTTTTTTCTGAAAGCTTGGTCAATATGCTTTTCAATTTTACTTGTTTGCCAAAAATAAAAATAGGGCTCCACTATGTTACATGCGCATACATATAATTAAATTTTAAAGAAAGGGGTAGGGGTGCATAGAAATAATTTTAATTTACACAGTAAAATAAAAATTAATTCTGTTTTCAGATGCACAAGTGTCTACATAACAGTATTCTCTCTATACAGGCATGGGAATTGTCATGGGAATTCCCATGCCTGCTATAGTAATAACAATCAGACGTGAGCCTTGTAGGCTTTGCCTCTTGTTTTTATTGAAAACATAAGGGTGGCCAGTAGCCACAAACTGATAAAACTTTACAAAATGTGACGTACAAATATAAATGACGTAACTTTTTAGAATGACGCACGGTGTTCTAAGTGCTTGTATGTCTGCTCAAACACACGAGTCGAATAGGCCACGAGAGCTGAAGGTAGAGTGACTTCCCATGTTTGACCGATTGAATTAGGTAAGATCATTCCCACACACCATGAAATTACTCCCCTTATATTTCCGAACAATTCCTATTAGCGCGTTTGACTTCCCTACAATTTCACGGACTACAACCACAGGCAGCTTGCCTCTTTCCTTTAAAGATACACTGGCGCACCACGATCAAGTCCCTTGGGTTTTTTCTGGGTAGCTGTGACCCACATAGAAATGTTCCCTTGTTCAAATTGAGGCTGCTCTTTAAAATGATGTTAAAGATACACTGACGCGCCACGATTAAGTCCCTTGCTTCTTTTCTGGGTAGCTGTGACCCACATGCAAATGTCCCCATGTTCAAATTGAGGCTGCTCTTTAAAATGATGTTAAAGATACACTGACGCGCCACGATTAAGTCCCTTGGGTTTTTTTCTGGGCAGCTGTGACCCACATATAAATGTCCCCATGTTCAAATTGAGGCTGCTCTTTAAAATGATGTTGGGCTTTGAATTTGGGGGCATTTGTATGGTAGTGAGACCTGGTCAAAACAAGACTTATTTCCAGCTACAAGAGGGAAAACACGTGAAACCCGTGATTTTGACACCCTGGTGGGTCTTTAATGTGTTTGTTTTAAATGGCCGGGGGACCAGTTGGAAGCCATCTCGGGATAATAAGTGAACTTTTTATCCCGAGATGACGGCAAGGGCCCCTCTTCAATAGGAATTGTTCGGAAATAATTAAGGGGGTCTAATTTCACGGCGTGCGGGAGTGATCTCGCCTAATTCAATCGGTCAAACAGGGGAAGTCACTCTACCATCAGCTCTCGTAGCCTATCGACTCGTGTGTTTGAGCAGACGTACAGCACTTAGAACACCGTGCGTCATTCTAAAAAAACATGTCATTTATATATTTATACGTCACAGTTTGCAAGTTTTATCAGTTTGAGGCCACCGCCCGCCACCCCTTAATTTTTCTTTAAAAAAATGTTTGCAAGTCGCTGACTCGCATCCTGCGGTTTCAAGCTTCGACGCCATTGTTGCATTGTTGCTATAGTATTTGACCGAGTAATGGAGGTAAACAACTCTAATTTTCACGAAGTGCTCTCCCGTAGTTCCTCCCCCTCCCCCCGAAAATCGTCTGTTAAGTCATTGCTTCAACAACAGAAGAAGGAACAGGGTGGCGACTGAGATCCGGCCACACAGCAGACAGGGGAAAAAGAAGTAGTAATGTAATCTAAGATTAAAACCCTTTTGACCGCCAATGTCGCATTTTTGCACCACAATTACTTAATACTCATGTCATTAAACCCCTCGAAATCAGGGTCTGTTATTCAATAATGTTGTGTTCCTAAATTTGGGCAGTCAGGATTGACCCTATTCTAAATGTGTCGCAGATAAATCCCACAATATTACATACCAAATCTTTTCTGTAGCCAAGTAAGTCTAATGAAATGTTTGGGCTCAGAGATGGCTGGCGGTGAAAGGGTTAAGATTATAGCATAATGTCATAATACTCTAAAGCTAAGGATACATTCTATATGAAGTTCCGCTCGATGACTCGGTCGTATTTTCTTATTGGTGTCTTCCTCAATCAAGAGCAAATTTCTGTCGTCCGTCAACGGTGCACCCTGACGGATGAGTTTTTTGCAAGATACACGTCGAGATCACCAGAAAGACAGCCTTTTCAAGGATCGGAACACTCACTTTGCTTTGGTTTCCTAGAAATTAAACCACCGTCAAAACGGCGATTCCTCCTTGGCGGAGATGCAGGAGAGAGTAACCATTTTGGATGGGGTGAGTGAAGGTCACTCATTGTGGTTGGAGCGTTTTTGGGTGTTTTTTTTTGTAGTGCAGTAAAAACAAAAAAGGATCTGTTTCCTTTGTTGTGAGCGAAACTCCTTTAGATAATCTGTATACATTTTTTTGTAAAAAGAAAAAAAAGGCTAGTATTGTGCGAAAATTTCGTGCAAACGATTTGGTATAAACGACAGGCAGCCATTAGAAAAGAGACGACACACGCCTTCTCTTTGGGTTCACGAAAACATCTGACTTCCAGCACCTCCACCAAGGAGGAATCCAAGGAGGATTTGACGGTTTGGTTTCTAGGAAACCAAAGCAAAGCGAGTGTTGCGATCATCTCTGTAAAGGGTGTTTTCCTGGTGATCTGGACGTAAGGTAAGACGGGATAAAAAGCCCATGGGCGGGTAAGAAGCCCATGCCAATTATCTCATGAAATAAAGCACATTTCAGTCTAATTTGCCCATGAGACGAATGCTCAACATCCACACTCGTCTCATGGGCAAAATGTGACTGAAATGTGCTTCATTTCGTGAGATAATTGGCATGGGCTTCATACCCGCCCATGGGCATTTTTACTCCGTCTTCCCCTACGTGTTTCTTACAAAAAACAACCTCATCCGTCAGTGTGGCCCTTTAAGGTTAACCTTTTCGCCGCCAGCTATGTTTTAGCCAAAAAATACATTAAACTTAGCTGAGAGTAGACACAAAAAATATCTGTAATATTGGGAATTCCTCTGTGACATATATAACATTAGATCTGGACATGGGCTTTGTTCCGTCAGACACGTAACAACCTCACAAATATAATTAGAACAAGAAAAGCTGAATATATGTCTGACTTGAACAAACGTATTTCTTCACCTAATTGTTTCGGGTCAAAGGACTGGTGGAAACTGGTAAAAAGATTTATAACAACTAAAGGCACGCCCCAGGATGAAATCCCTCCAATAGAAGACAATGACACAATTTATTATTCTCTAAAAGAAAAGGTTACCATTTTCAACGAGTATTTTGCTAAACAGTGCTCCATAACTGATGAGGGAGAGGCTCTTCCCCATTTAGATGAATCTCATGAGTCGATAAATCAACTAACTCTTACAGCAGATATGGTTAAGGAAATGCTAACAAAAATAGATAGTAGGAAAGCGGTAGGGCCTGATCTAATTCATAACAAAATATTAATTGCTGCTGCTGATGTTATTTGTGAACCTTTAACACATTTATTCAATCGATCTTTAACTGAAGGTAAATTCCCTGTTAGTTGGAAACTAGCTCACGTTACACCTATATTTAAGAAAGGGGATAGACAGAAATGTGAAAACTACAGACCTATTTCACTTCTAAGCTGTATAGGAAAGGTTCTTGAAAAATGCGTCCAGAAACATGTATTTAGTTATCTTACGGAAAACAACCTTTTAACAACGGCTCAGTCCGGTTTTATTCCTCAGGATTCTACTGTCTTTCAATTAACAAGTATTTACGACGATTTTTGCAAATTCTTAGATAATAAAACAACTGCACAGGTAATTTTCTTTGATATATCCAAGGCTTTTGATAAGGTATGGCATCGGGCCTTACTTTGCAAACTTTCTGCTCTTGGTATTCGTGGACAGCTCTTAGACTGGTTTAGCGATTATTTGAAAGGGCGATCCCAAGCTGTTGTTCTAAAAGGAACTAAATCATCATATATTCCCATATCCGCAGGTGTTCCTCAAGATTCTGTTCTTGTACCTTTACTTTTCCTTGTATGTATAAATGATATTGCATATGATATTGAATCAATTATCAAACTTTTTGCAGACGACACTAGCATGTATTTGGGCTTAGAAAACACTCACATCAGGACAGAAATACTAAATTCAGATCTCGAAAAGATTAACAGTTGGGCAGCAACATGGAAAGTCAAATTTAATGAATCCAAAACTGAGCTCATGACAATCTCTAACCGGGTAATGCCAGACACACAACCTTTGACATTTAATGACGTAATTCTACAAGAAAGTGACTCACATAAACATTTAGGTGTAATAATACAAAACAACTGTAAATGGGATCTTCATATAAAATCCATTTTGTCCAAATGCCGAATACTTGTTGCTTGTTTTAGGTCATATAAATATCGTCTAAGTCGCAAAACGCTTCTCACTATGTACAAATCATTTATCATGCCTCACTTTGATTATTCGGACGTTATTTGGGACAATTGCACGAACAAACAAGCAGAAGATCTAGAAAGTCTCCAATTAGATGCAATTAGGACAATCATTGGTTCAGTTCGTGGGACCAGCCATCATAAATTGTATGCTGAGTCTGGACTTACTACTTTAAAAGAGACGACGTCGTCACAAAATTATCTTGTATTTTAAAATTGTTCATGGTATTGTGCCCTTGTACTTAACAGAGCGTCTTCCACCCCTGGTTGCCTCAGTAAACCCCTACCACAGACGTAATTACCTTGAAAGACTTGTACCAAGGAGTAGACTAGAGTTATACAGATCCTCATTCTTTCCCTCTGCAACTGTACTTTGGAACATTCTTCCTGATCATATTAAGCAATGTGATTCCATTAGCATGCTTAAGCGTTTTCTCCTAGAGACAGATAACGTTGTACCACAATATTATTATTTACCTGACAGAGCTTCTGAAGCAATAATTTGCAAACTGAGACTACAAATGAGTGACTTAGAAGATGATTTATTCCTTCGACATCTCTCCAATAGTACAGTATGTGCTTGCGGATTTGATGCTGAAGATGCTGAACATTTCCTTTTGTATTGTCCTCTCTTCCAACAAGCTCGTGCAGAAACCATTTCATTACTGCCAGATGATGTTAAAACTGACTGTGCAGTGTTATTGTTTGGCAGTAATTATAAAAATGTCTCAGAGAACTCTAGAATACTCCTTGCAGTTTGCGAGTTCATTCAAAAGTCTAACAGGTTTGTGATTGGCCAGGCGTGGAATGATGCATATGTCAAATTATTTGTCCATGCATATTTTGTCCAATTCCTAAACTAAATTATTGAGAATACTACTGATTATAATTTTATTCAACTGTGAAACAAATTCTCAATAACATGATCAATTCTGATTGTAACATGATTCGTCGTTTCCCTTTGATAAGGGGCGCAAGCTTGCATAAACAAATATTTATTCTGCTCTTGACATGACTTTACAATCCCAATCCCTGGTAGGTATAGCTTTGTGATGACTCTGATTCAATGCAAGCTGACATTATGTTTTATATTGCCCCTAAAATTCATGTAGATTAGATTTACTTAATTTTGTTGTGTATTTTCTTTTTTTCTGTGTTTTTTTCCCTTTTTGTATATAAGTGTTTACTACTGTTGTTGCTTTTATGTTATTATTTTTCAATGTTAGATTAGTTTTGCGTGTGCAGCCCTTACTGTGCAACTCAAATATTAGAGTACCCTGTATAAGCTCTTAGCTTGTTGTACTCGAAGTTCATAAATGTATTGCTGCTTTGTTATGATTTTCTATTCTTGAATAAATTCTTGTTTAAACCAGTTAAAAAATCCAAAAACATTAGGCCTATCCTTACCTCCCAAAATAAAGAAAATAGGGTCTTTGGATAACAGACCCTGGTTTTATGCCTTTTATTGACATGGGTTTTAAACCATTGTGGTACATAAATGCTACATTGGCGGTGAAAGGGTTAACGTTATCCTCCAAGACTCTGTCGTCGTCGTCGTCGCCATTCTCGTTCCCTCTCGCTCGTTCTCCTAGCACGACGGTAGGTAGGTGTCAGTCACTGTTGTTGGGGTTTAGTGCAGTAAGCGGCATAGCAAGCTGACAACGGGACCCCTTGTATGTGGTAGATGAAGAAGGGGCCGCAGTTCCTTACGGTGATGGGTATGTCCATGGAACAGCAGCCGCTGTAGTAGCTGCTGCAGGCCCTCGTCACCAGCTCCTGGCCCTTTGAGGGCAGAGGTTGTTCCTGGAGGTCCACCCACAAAGAAATTCCCGTGGAGCAATGGAAGCCACCCTGTGAAAGAGTCAGTTGTTGTTTTGTTGTTGTTGATCTCTGGCTTAACGACTCCAGGGATCATCCCAACAGCCAGAGCACTTGAACAATTCAGTACAAATGCACCAGCTAGGGATGAGAACATTACGTGTGTGACCGTTTTTGATTACCCCGCCATGTGGGCAGCCACACTCCGTCTTCGGGGGAGGAAAGAGTCAGTAATGATGGTAGTAGTAGCAATAACGATGATGATGATGATGATGATGATGATGATGATGATAATAATAATAATAATAATGGGAATTTATATAGCGCTCTTTCTTACATGAACTCAGTGCGCTTTACGTTGATAACAAGAACATTAACCCTTTCACCGCCAGCCATATTTCAGCCATAAATTGCTATTAAGTTTACCAGGGTACAGAACAAAATCCATCTGCAGTATTGGGGATTCTTCTGTGACACATATAATAAGATCTATCCTTGCTTCCCAAAACTAAGACAGTAGGGTCTTTGGATAATAGGCCCATTTTGATACCTTTTAGTGACAAAGGTGTTAAATCACTGTGGTGCTAAAATGTGACGTTGGCGGTGAAAGGGTTAAAGATAAACACGATGCTTGCACGCAACGTTCTCTTTTTTCCTCAAACACACACACGCATGCACGCATGCGCGCACGCACGCACGCACGAACGCACACACGCACACGTACACACACACACACACACACACACACACACACACACACACACACACACACACACACACACACAATTATACAAGAGTAAAAGAGTTACAATATATGAACATTCTAAGAAAGAAAAAAACATAGACCACATTCGCCGCATCAATCAAGCTTAGATACAATACTGGAAATATAAAATCATACTGCCATCAACATACCAGTTACATGATGACCCCCCCCCCCACCCCCACCCTGCTACGTCACTAGTCCTACATCACTAATCCTACTACAGCTGTCATCACTCAGTATTAAACTGGAATTTATCGCGGGATATATGGGAATGACGGCATTGACTCCATTGAGCAGAATTCGGTACAACCCTCAAGTGGCAATGATGACCCCCCCAAAAAAGCCCACAACAAAAAAACACACCCATGATCAGGGCTCCCAATCGTTCACTTAACACTATAGATGGTCCTAGAGGAGGGATAGAGGGTCCCAGTGGCATTGCAAATGCTAAAAAGAATTTTTCTAATGCATCCCTGGGACCCCCCTGCACATTCTTTTAGAGGGTCCTTTAGAATTTTAGTACTTCATAGACCCCCAAATGGGGGTCCCTGAGAGCTCTGATGACAACATCACTGATCTACAACGGACGTCATCACCACTCTACTCACTGCCACTGTATCGCAGGCTCCGTCGAGAAGGAAGCTGTGCGACACCCCCCCCCCCCCCCCCCCATGGTAATGATGGCCCTCAAACTGACCCCACTGGTAAGGGTCAAACTGACCCACTGAGGGTAACATAATAACAATTACAGATTATATAAAGATGTTTTTTCCTTTGAAACTTATCTAAACATTTTACCCGAAGAAACTTATCTAAACATTTTACCCGAAGAAACTTATCTAAACATTTTACCGAAAACTTACAGATTATATAAGGATGTTCCTTTGAAACTTCTCTAAACATTTTACCCGAAAACTTACAGATTATATAAGGATGTTTTTTTCTTTGAAACTTCTCTAAGCATTTTACCCGAAGAAACTTCTCTAAACATTTTACCCGAAGACTTACAGATTATATAAAGATGTTCCTTTGAAACTTATCTAAGCATTTTACCCGAAGAAACTTATCTAAACATTTTACCGAAAACTTACAGATTATATAAGGATGTTCCTTTGAAACTTCTCTAAACATTTTACCCGAAAACTTACAGATTATATAAGGATGTTTTTTTCTTTGAAACTTCTCTAAGCATTTTACCCGAAGAAACTTATCTAAACATTTTACCGAAAACTTACAGATTATATAAGGATGTTCCTTTGAAACTTCTCTAAACATTTTACCCGAAAACTTACAGATTATATAAGGATGTTTTTTTCTTTGAAACTTCTCTAAGCATTTTACCCGAAGAAACTTCTCTAAACATTTTACCCGAAGACTTACAGATTATATAAAGATGTTCCTTTGAAACTTATCTAAGCATTTTACCCGAAGAAACTTATCTAAACATTTTACCGAAAACTTACAGATTATATAAGGATGTTCCTTTGAAACTTATCTAAACATTTTACCCGAAGAAACTTATCTAAGCATTTTACCGAAAACTTACAGATTATATAAGGATGTTCCTTTGAAACTTCTCTAAACATTTTACCCGAAAACTTACAGATTATATAAGGATGTTTTTTTCTTTGAAACTTCTCTAAACATTTTACCCGAAGAAACTTATCTAAACATTTTACCCGAAAACTTACAGATTATATAAGGATGTTCCTTTGAAACTTCTCTAAACATTTTACCCGAAAACTTACAGATTATATAAAGATGTTTTTTCCTTTGAAACTTATCTAAACATTTTACACGAAGAAACTTATCTAAGCATTTTACCCGAAGAAACTTATCTAAACATTTTACACGAAGAAACTTATCTAAGCATTTTACCGAAAACTTACAGATTATATAAGGATGTTCCTTTGAAACTTCTCTAAACATTTTACCCGAAAACTTACAGATTATATAAGGATGTTTTTTCCTTTGAAACTTCTCTAAACATTTTACCCGAAGAAACTTATCTAAACATTTTACCCGAAAACTTACAGATTATATGAGGATGTTCCTTTGAAACTTCTCTAAACATTTTACCCGAAGACTTACAGATTATATAAAGATGTTCCTTTGAAACTTATCTAAACATTTTACACGAAGAAACTTATCTGAGCATTTTACCCGAAAACTTACAGATTATATAAGGATGTTCCTTTAAAACTGCTCTAAACATTTTACCCGAAAACTTACAGATTATATAAGGATGTTCCTTTGAAACTTATCTAAACATTTTACTCGAAGACTTACAGATTATATTAAGGATGTTTTTTCCTTTGAAACTTCTCTAAACATTTTACCCGAAAGCATTTACAAATCCCTGAATGGTCTGGATCCTTCTTATCTCGCTGATCTTCTGAACCTTTACACACCTCTTAGACAGTTACGCTCCTCTTCTGACACTTCTCTCCTCCAGATCCCTCGTTACCGCACCAAGACCCTTGGCGAACGCTCCTTCTCTTTCCAGGCCCCCTCCTCTTGGAATAAACTCTCTTTACCTCTCCGTTCTGCCAACTCCCTTTCTTCATTTAAGTCTTCTCTCAAAACTACTCTTTTCAAATCATAGCCTGCTATATTTCTTTTCAAAGTACTGTGCCCCTTCCATCTGCGTGTGTTTGTGTGCATGCGTGTTGTTTGTGTGTGTGTGTTGCGTGTGCGTGTGCGTGTGTGTGTGTGTGTGTGTGTGTGTGTGTGTGTGTGTGTGTGTGTGTGTGTGTGTGTGCGCATGTGGTGCGTTTGTGTGTGCGTTTGTGTGTGTGTCTGTCTGTTTAGTGCGTGCGTGTGTCTGTGGTTAGTGCGTGCGTGCATGTGCGCGCGCGAGTGTATAATATATTTTTGTCGTTTTTTTATTTATATTGCTTGCTGGTTTATTCATTTATTATTGTAAGCGCTTAGGGCTTTTTTAAGATTAGGCGCTATAAATGCTAATTATTATTATTATACCCGAAAACTTGCAGATTATTATAAGGATGTTTTTCCTTTGAAACTTATCTAAACATTTTACCCGAAGAACCTTATCTAAACATTTTACCCGAAAACTTACAGATTATATAAGGATGTTTTTTCCTTTGAAACTTATCTAAACATTTTACCCGAAGAACCTTATCTAAACATTTTACCCGAAAACTTACAGATTATTTAAGGATGTTTTTTCCTTTGAAACTTATCTAAACATTTTACCCCAAAACGTATCTAAACATTTTACCCGAAAACGTACCTAAACATTTTACCCGAAGAACCTTATCTAAGCATTTTACCCCAAAACTTACAGATTATATAAGGATGTTTTTTCCTTTGAAACTTATCTAAACATTTTACCCGAAGAAACTTATCTAAACATTTTACCCGAAGATACTTATCTAAACATTTTACCCGAAAACTTAGCAATTTTATTTGTGAACTTTAGAACGTTGAACCATAAACTACCAATACAAACAGGCAGAATTCAAAACATTCCGCATAATAAAAGATTATGTGGTGGGTGACGAATTTGATTGCAGTTTTGGATGTCCTGCTTTTCAGGATGTAAGGAAAAGATATCTGTCAAATTATTAGCTTGTTTGATAAAAATCATTTTGAAAGCCTTCTAAAAACCAAAACATACATGTTTCAGCTACTTCTCGAGTTATAGCCCATTTCACAGGTTCAGCTCAACGTTTTTGGTGTTTATTAAACTGGTGCTATGTGTGCGGATGTTAGGTTGTGTGTGACAGTTTATATGCCTTTGTATGCCATGTTATGCCGTTGTGTTTCTGCCTTTATTGATTATAAGCGAATTGTGTTATTGTATTGGTTACATTGTGATGTGTCCTGGTTTAAAAAAAACAAACTTTTGACTTGACTTGACATTGCCCCATGGTGGGGGTGAGGTGGAGGTGTCACAGAGCTTCCTGCTCAATCACTAAAGGCTTCGGCACACGCTGCAACATTTGCTAGTTGCAGCCTGCAACTTTGTAGTTGCAACAGTTGCATGTCACCTACAACAAGGTTGTAGGGTTGCAGTTGTAAGTTGTAGGGCGATAGAAAACGATCCTATTTCTGAGCCCCCACTTGTAACAAGTTGTAGCTTGCAGCCAATCAGAGCGTCGCTTCGAATCACGTGGTTTTTGCGTCACAATGGCGGAGTGAAACCGTCGGACTGAAACATGCAAACTGATCGAGTTTAATTCGTAATTTACCCTGCATTTGCGAACCGGGTGTCCTGATTACAAAAATCAGGACAGGGTCCAAGAGGCCAAAATTCAAATAAGCCGTGAAATGGGCAGTGTCGTGAATGACGAGTACTTGCACAGCATGTTTTTTTTTTAATCGATGCAGATCAGTGTAAAGCACCGCATGTAGGCCTAGTATTCTTTGTCAGTTTGAGTTTTTAGAAGTAGGCCTACTCGAAATCGGACTCTGGTACTGACCATCGTTTTGATCTGTACACTCTTTTCTGTCAGCTTTGGCATTTTAGTTTACATATGAGTAGTCTGCATGCATTTTAGAACAATATTCCTGAGTCTACCTGTGGTTCGTTCAGCATAAGATTACAAGGAGGTCGTATCAAAGTCGCAGCGTGTGCCGCAAGCTCTGCGATTTTTTTTTTACTGCAACTTGTGGTATGACACTAGTTGTAGCAACTCATTTGTGGTAGCGTGTGCCGAAGCCTTAATCAGTCCTACAACGGCCATCATTAGAGTTGAGAACTGGTTCAAAAATAAGAAACGGTTTTTATACCGGTTTTCCCTCTTCGAACCGGTTTTACCGAACCGGTTTTTTTAACCAGTACACGCATCACCAGTTTCACCTATGCAAACATAATTTATTTGTCAGAATATTCACACACACACACGCACGCACGCGCAGACATGCACAACACACACACACAATAAAGACACTTATGACTTATGACACACACACACTCAACTCAACTCTCAGTCAAAGTCAAAGCTATACACCACCACAACCTAGAAACAGCTATTCTTTTGGCTTACAAACACCGAATCTGCGCTGAGAATCAGTGTTGTTTTTCGAAAAGAATGCGGTATTCTAAGAAAAAAACTTACTTTCAGATTGCAGTTTTAAAAAAACCGGTTATCAGCAACTCGAACCGGTTTTTCGAACCGCGAATGTTTAGCACCGGTTTTTCGGTTCAAAGCGGGTTTCCCCCCCCCCCCCCCCCCACCTCCAGTCATCATCAGTCCACTCACTGGCACTGCATCACAGGACGTAGGGATCACGGCATTGGCCCCGTTAAGCTTGAATCGGTACCAGCCGTCCAGACCGTCGTCACACATTTGGCCAATCTCCATGGTCACTGACCGCCAAGCGTCGGTCAGCTCTGTGTACGGGTACGTGTCGGCCGGACACGGGTCTGTCACTGTCTCCGTCACTGCCACCATCATCATAATTATGACAACGCTAAGTTTTGCTGACAGTGTCACAGTCACCGCCATCGGCATAATTATGACAATGTTAGGTTTGCTGACAGTGTCACTGTCACTGCCACCATCATCATAATTATGACAATGTTAAGTTTGCTGACAGTGTCACTGTCACTGCCATCATCATAATTATGACAACGTTAAGTTTGCTGACAGTGTCACTGTCACTGCCACCATCATCATAATTATGACAACGCTAAGTTTTGCTGACAGTGTCACAGTCACCGCCATCGGCATAATTATGACAATGTTAGGTTTGCTGACAGTGTCACAGTCACTGCCATCATCATAATTATGACAACGTTAAGTTTGCTGACAGTGTCACTGTCACTGCCATCATCATAATTATGACAACGTTAAGTTTGCTGACAGTGTCACTGTCACTGCCACCATCACCATAATTATGACAACGTTAAGTTTGCTGACAGTGTCACAGTCACTGCCATCACATCATAATTATGACAACGTTAAGTTTGCTGACAGTGTCACTGTCACTGCCACCATCATCATAATTATGACAATGTTAAGTTTGCTGACAGTGTCACTGTCACTGCCACCATCATCAT
>CM065712.1:5000747-5005747 GCA_017654935.2 Phymorhynchus buccinoides | reverse complement strand
AGTTATTTTGAATAATGTCAAGAATGGAGAGTGAAATAGTCTGAAGTCTTTTTATTAATCGAAAAATAGTTTGTTTGTCCTATGAGGATGTGAATGTGTCAAAAAGTTTTTAAAAAAACGTATGATATTAATATGCATACTAAAATGTAGTTGGTATCTTTCGGAGTTCAGAGGCCCCTGATGAGTTGATTATGTGGTACTTATTGGCGAGGATTATAAAATATTTGGTGTTAAAAGTTACGGGTAAAATTGTAATGTTCTTGGTATGAAATTATAAATGTTATGTGTTTAAAGTTTCGGGGACAGAGTCCAAGGCTGTTTAACTAGGTGTTTCCTTGCTCTGGCCGAGTGCATCTATTATATAGTACGCGGATTTATTGTGTGATGTTCTGTGCACAAAGGACAGTTATTGTTGTATATATATATAAGATTATGTTCTTGTTTGATCAAAATATTTAAGTATTAATGTATTACAGCGTGGGAGTCCAAAACTTTAGGCTCTTAGATTAATATGAAATATAGTGTGGAGGGGTGGTGGTGGCGGTGGTTAACGATTCTTTCATGAGGGAGAGGAGAGGGACCCCTCCTCCCCGGCCTGAGCAGTGGAAAGGCGTCACCGGGTGAGTCCGTGCACAGAGTGCGGGGGGACTCAAAGGGTTATTCCAAAAGGAATTGGTTGCTCTGAGAGAGCGTGGCGACTACGATGGCACCCCTCCGGAGGTCGCGCCAGGCACCCATCTACGGGGGGAGGGACTAAAAGTTAAATTGTGCGCGCAGTGTGTGTTGTGTGTGTTTGTGTGACAAGTATTTGTGAGGTTAAAAAGAGGGGGGGGTGGAGGGGGGGGAGGGGGTCGGGTGTGTAGTTAGGTACCCGGCGTGCTTTATTTTCCACCCCGAAAATGATCCGGTTCATATGATGGTCTTAATCTGTGCAATAAGAGTTTTAAACACTAAATATCACTCGGAACATGACAATTACTATTCCGAAGATTTGTTCAATTTACAGTAAAATAGCTCTCGACCTTGTAAACTGCGGACTATATTCTTTGTGGATTAATGGATTTTGCTATGTTGGTGCAGCGGTTGCTATGATTCAGATCTACATGGAGGCGCATCTCGCCTCTTCAATGCATTGTGATTTTCTGCTGTTTTTATATAAATGGTAAGATCGGTATATATATATGTTATTTGGATTTGGGCATGGTACATGACTAAGTCTTTTGGGTTCTCTCGAAGCGTGTTCTTTAGCTAACTCGAGCTAAAGCTCTCGTTAGCAAAAGAACAGGCTACTTGAGAGCACAAAAGTCATGTACCATGCCCAAATCCAAATAACTAATAATAACCCACTCTTGGCAGCCTTGTTTACTTATCTTGAAGATCGGTATATTGATGTCTAAGATGACATAAATATGGTTGTTGGAGGGGAGAATCCTATTCATGTTTGTTCTTCAAGACGAACATATTAAGCCCTCTAGTTAGGCTTCTCCCTTATAGGGAGAATACTATTGCATTTGTACGAATTCTTTTTATTCTTCAAGATTCAAGATTCTTTAATCAGAATACAAAGGAAGTCGTTTTTGGTTTTGCACAAGACACAATCCAACAACATCGAAAGCATGCACATGGATGGACAACCAATATAAGAGAACATTTTTTATAGCAAAATCAGATGACATAATCATGTATCAGTCTCTCCCTCAGATGCTCTTACTCTCATATACACACCTACTCATACACCAACACACACACATACACGTGTGCATACACATTTGCACCAACACATGTCCCCCCCTCACACACACACACAAACACACACACACACACACACACACACACACACACACACACACACACACACACACATACATACACACACAATACCGCAAGCATGCAGGCACACCAATGAACACAAGTTTAACTGAGCAAAATAAGAAAAACAAGGGCGTCGCCGAGCGGCAGACATGTCCGTCACCAGCAATGCCACGCACTTGCGACACCCCGTAGAGTGTCACATCCTGACACAAAATTGGAAGGGATTCTGTCTTCTAGTTCACGAGATACTGCTTGAAGAAGAAACATATAGCGCAAAGAAGGAAATTTCGGTTTTCAAGGTCACACTTCAAGGTCAAGGTCAGCATGGCGATAATTTATGCTCGGATGTTTTCTTCTCTAGGGTATACAGTACCACACACAATCTGAAGCGCTTCTGTAAAGTACCAATGTGGAAAATATGGCTTAAAACCCAATGTGTAGACCCCTACCACTTTCAAGGCATACTGATCGCCCGGTCCGTGACCTTGACCTTGATCGGTATGCCACCATCAGAACGGGCATAAGCCAAAGTACCTTCATGCCAAATTTGAAGACTCTAACACTAACGGTGTGGGAGTTATGGCCCCTGAAAGATTTTCGGTATTCAAGGTCGTACGCCAAGGTCAAGGTCACGACGGCAAAATGGTTTGCGCGGATGCCTTCCTCTCATGGTGATACACTAGCACACAAAATGTGACGTGATTCGGTCAACCCGTTCGAAAGATATCCTTGGGACAGACAGAAGGAGAAAAAAATGACCCTCCGATTTTCAGGCTCCAGCGATCTTTTTGACCTTGACCTTGACCTTGATCGGTATGCCATCATCAGAACGGGCATAAGCCAAACCACCTTCATACCAAGTTTCAACATCCTATGTTGATCGGTGCCCGAGATATGGCTAAAAATAGATTTTCGGTTTTCAAGGTCGTACGTCAAGGTCAAGGTCAGGACAGCAAAATGGTTTGCGCCGATCTCTTCCTATTAAGGAGGCACACCTTCACACAAAATGTGACGCGATTCGGTCAAGCGGTTCGGGAGATATCCTTGGGACAGACAGAACAAAAACAAAAAAATACAAACCAGCCCATCGCAATAGTCCGATCACCTTTGGTGACGGACTAATAACCCTAGGGGAGTGAGCCTACAAGATTATTGATGGCTCTGACAGCAGAGGGGTAAAAGCAGTTCTTCAGGCGGTTAGATTTGCACTTAAAAGAACAGAACCTTTTACCAGAAGGGAGATATTGAAACAGATGGTTGGCTGGGTGTGTGCTATCAGATATGATGGATTTAACTTTGCGTCTTATGTGCACACTATAGATGTTATCTAAGGATGGCAGTTTGTGACCTATGATTTCTGAGGCTGTCTTCACGACTTGATGGAGCTGCCTTTTATCTGTAGCTGAAGCTGATCCATACCAGACATATATTGAAAAACTTAGTATGCTTTCGATGACAGATCGATAGAACTGTGTCAAGATTGCTGTACTTATCCTAAATTTCTTTAGCTGTCGTAGAAAATATAGTCTCCGCTGTACTTTTTTGCAGGATGATGTGATGTTGACTTCCCAGCTTAATGTATTTGAAAGATGCACACCTAGGAATTTAAATGATTCTACTTGACCTTTAAACAGATAATGCTGGGAGAGGAGTTTTCTTTGTCCTGAAATCAACTATCATTTCTTTAGTTTTGGAAACATTGAGCTCAAGATTGTTAGTGGCACACCAGTCAACCATCTTTTAAACTTCATCCATGTACCCTGCCTCATCGTCATTAGTAATGAGCCCCTCCATAGTAGTGTCATCAGAAAACTTAATAACTGCAACAGATGGGTTTACATAGAGAAAGTCATTGGTAAACAATGTGAATAGCAAGGGAGATAATACACATTCAGTGTTTAAAATGACCTTTACCGATACATGACTGCCAGCTCTGACAACTTGGGGTCTGTTGGTGAGAAAATCTGCAATCCATTTACACAACCCAATATTCACATCCATACTAATGAGCTTCTGAATAAGTTGAGAGGGGACAATAGTATTAAATGCAGAACTGAAATAAGTGAAAAGAATGCGGGCATAGGTATTAGCTTTCTCTAAATGTTGGATAACAAATGAAGACCAAGAGACACAGCATCCTCCACAGATCTATTTGCCCGATATGCAAACTGTACGGGGTCCATTAGAGAGTCAGTCACAGATTTCAGATAGCAGAGAATAAGGCGTTCAAACACTTTCATAGCAACGGATGTCAGAGCAACAGGTCTATTGTCATTAAGTGTGACTGTTTTAGGTTTCTTTGGCACTGGGACAATGATAGCCGATTTAAAACATGATCAATCAATCAATCAATCAATCAATCAATCAATCAATCAATCAATCAAACCAAAATATTTATTGTCTTTAAAACATAGACATTCTTTGTCTGGCATGCACATAAAACACATATACAAATAGAGACAATAAGACAATATACAGACAAGCAGGACAGTGCCAGTGACGCAGAGGCTGGGGCAGATTTAGAGTCAGGAGGGGAAGAGGGAGAGGTGAGCGAAACAGATAGCGGACAACAGCCAGACGACGACAAGGAGGAGGGGGTAAACCAGACTGAGAGGAAAGGGGCTCGCAAGCAGACTGAAAGGAAAAAGAAGAAAAAGAAGAAAACAGGAACGAGAAAAAATGGAAAGGAGAGGGAGGGGGAGAGAGAGGGGATGATGAAGGAGGTCGTCAAATCCTGTCAGACCAGTCTCGCTGACTTTACAGTCCGGTCCCGCTCTGCTACGCCCAGTAAACGTCAGAGGCAGCACGATGATGACCGGGTTTCTCCAAGCTGTGCCGTGAAAGAGAAGTCAGCCCGCCTTTCACCCATACATAGCGCCGACAGTCGAGGAGGTGTTTAAAGCTTTGAAGCTTTGCTTTGCGTGTTGCACGCACTTTGATCTGCTATGTTTAACGGACTTTTCTGATGGCTATGGACGGATTCTCGCTACTCACACTAAATGTGCGAGGTTTACGAATGAAAACAAAAAGAAAAGCGTTGTTTAGATATTTACGAAGTAATAAATTTGAAATAGTATGTTTACAGGAAACACATATCACAAAAGACTTAAGTGAGCAATGGGAGAAAGAATGGGGTGGTGATTTAGTTTTTGGAGAAAATATTTTACAGGGAAGGGGGCAGGTTATCT
>CM065712.1:4989602-5000247 GCA_017654935.2 Phymorhynchus buccinoides | reverse complement strand
CACACACACACACACACACACACTCACACACACACAATCTCCACCACACACCCCTCACGGGGAGATTCCTTCCAGTTGGGGCCTTGGTTGCTTGGAATATGCGCTCACGAGCTCTTTGCTACTGCAACCAGAAATGCCGTGACCTCTGCCCAAGGTCGTCGCCATTTTTCCTCCAGAAAGTCACGTGCATCTCCACACTCTTTGTTGAGGAATACGAATACAATACGAATACAATATTTTGTTATATAATGTAAATGCATGCACATAAAATCTGTTTCGCGTCATGGCTCTAAAGTATTTTGAAACTAGTGATGTTACTACTTCAATTTAATGATATTGAAAACGAGGGACATGCTTGCAGCATAAAATCATCTATCTCTCTCTTCTCTCTCTCTCCTCCTCTCTCTCTCATCCTCATCTCTCTCTCTCCTCTCTCTCTCCTCTCTCGCTCTCTCTCGCTCTCACTCTCTCTCGCCTCTCTCTCTCATATCATACACGACACACCTTACACTATATAACCTCTCTCCTTTGCCCCCCTCTATCTTTCATTACACACACATTTATGTCTCTGGTCTGTCTCCGTCTCTGTCTGTCTCCATATCTACCACACACACACACATACACACACAACCCACTACAAACACACGTACAACCACCACAACGACACATACAACACACACACACACACACACACACACCACATACACACACACACACACTCACACACACACGACACACACACGACACACACACACCCACACACACACACACACTCACACACACGGACACACTCACACTACACACGTAACACAAACATACACACACGGGCCGACGCCGCGACACACAGGGACAGCCACACCACAACGCGCGCACACACATTTGACACACACGCGCTGCGCGCGCTCCGCACTTACACCACACGCACTACACATCAGTACAACACACACGCACGCACATACACATACATACACACTCTCACGCACGCAACGCCGCACGCGCACACGCCACCACACACACACCACACACCAACACAGCACATCACACCCTCCTACACACACTCAGCTCACAGGATCGTCAAATGCTGAATCCCCGAAACGAGGGGCTGCCTTGTTTCGTGTACGAATGAGTGGCTCCGGGACTGCGGCTGCCTTTGGCCGCCAGTTTTCTGGCCCCAATGGGGCGTCAGTGAGATCTCCACTTCGTGTGTCCTCGTTGATGAGAGCCAGATACCCACTTTGGGCTGAAACGGAGTTGTAAATTTGCTTTTTAAATACACTGCGCACCACGATTAAGCCCTTGTTGTTGTTTTTTTTTCTTTCTGGTAGCTGTGACCCAATCAGTTTCCTCCAACTGCAAATTGAGACTGCTCTTTAAATGATGTTTTGGTTTGAATTTGGGGGCATTTGTTATGGGGTGAGACATGGTCAAACAAGATTTTCTTTCCAGCTATTAGAGGAAGACCGTGAATCCGTGGTTTGAACACGTGATCCGGTGGGTCTTTACACACGTTGTGATGTGTGTCAAGAGTGGTCCGTTATGTCTCATTTCTTTTCATATTGTTGTGTGTGTGTGTGTGTGTGTGTGTGGGTGTGTGTGTGTGTGGGTGTGTGTGTGTGTGTGTGTGGTGTGTGTGTGTGTGTGTGTGTGTTGTGTGTGTGTGTGTGTCGGTGTCGTGTGTGTGTGTGTGTGTCGGGTGTGTGTGTGGTGTTGTGTGTGTGTGTTCGTGTGCGTGGCGTGCGTGTGCGTGTGCGCGCGTGTGTGTGGTGGTCGGTGTGTGTGTGTGTGTGTGTGTCGTGTGTCGGGTATGGTGTGTGTGGTGTGTGTGTGTGTGTGTGTGTGGGTGTTGTGTGTGTGTATGTGTGTGTGTGTGTGTGTTTGTGTGTGTGTGTGTGAGAGAGAGTCTGTGTATGGTCTGTGTATGTGGTGGTGTATGTGTGTGTATGACTCTCTCTCTCTCTCCTCTCTCTCTCTCTGTGCGTGTGTGTGTGTGTGCGGTTGTGCGTGTGTGTGCATGGTGTGTGTGTGTGCATGGTGTGTGTGTGCGTGTGGGTGTGTGTCGCAGTGGTGGTGTGTGTGTGTGTGTCTGATGTCTGTCTGTCTGGCCTGTGCGTGATATCTGTCGTCCTTTGTTAGTGTGTGTGTGTGTGTGTGTGTGTGTGTGTTGTGTGTGGTGTGTGTGTGTGTGTGTGTGATAATTCAACCTTTCCTGTTCTGAAACCTTTCTCCGTCCCTGGAAATCATGAGCTTCTGCATGTTTGCTACATTAATATGGCATGCTTCAGCGCGAACATTTTGCAGAATTGCATGAGTTGGTTGGCGGATTGGAATTCCCTGGAAGTCCAGGCCTTTCTTGTCTGAACCTGAACCTTAGTTCATCACGTGTGTTCATTAATCCCTGTAGATGTGTTTTGCATAGGCAGGTCTATAATATGGCATACTTACGCGTCAAACACCTGGAGAATGGCTTCATTCGTGTTTGCTTAGCGGTCTATAATAATGCTACTTACGGCGTCACATCTGAGAATGCTTCATTCGTTTGAATGGTTGGAAGTCCCCAGGTCCGAGCCTTCTTGTTCGAAATCGTGCAGTTCATCTTGAAACAACCGGTGTTCAGGTGAACCCTGGTAATTTTTGCTGCATTAGCAAGGTCTTTAATATGGCATACTTTACCCGCTTCGAAAACATCTGTATAATGGCCTCGTTCCTGAAGTCCGTCCTTCTTGTCTGAACGACTTTAGTTTCATCTTGAACACACGTTGTGTTCAACTAAATTCCTGTAGATGCTTGTTGGGCATTAGCCAAGTCTTTAATATGGCAGACTTACCGCTCAAACATCTGCACAATGGATTCGTGTCACTTTCATGCTTTATAAAGCCCAATGTTCTGAACTTCTAAACTTCTGCTATATTCCAGTCTTTAATGATATGGCAATACTTAACGGCGTGCAAACATCTGGATTAATGGCTTCATTGTTTGCGGATGGGAGTCAACGAGGTTCAAGCCTTCTTGTCTGAACACTGTGAGTTCATCTTGAAACACGTGTGTGTTCACGAACCCCTGTAGATGCTTGTTGCATTAACAGTCTTTAATATTATGGCATACTTACCGCGTCAAACATCTGCAGAATGGCTTCATTCGTTGGCGGATGGAAGTCACCGAGGTCCAAGCCTTCTTGTCTAAATACTCGGAGTTCATCTTGAAAAGCCTAATGTTCATGAACTTCTGCAAATATTTGCTATATTCACAGTTTTTGATAATATGGCATACTTACGGCGTCAAACATCTGCAGAATGGCTTCATTCGTTGGCGGATGGAAGTCACCGAGGTTCAAGCCTTCTTGTCTGAACACTGTGAGTTCATCTTGAATCACGTGTGTGTTCATGAACCTTTGTAGATGCTTTTTGCATTGTCTTTAATATTATGGCATACTTACGGTGTCAAACATCTGGAGAATGGCTTCATTGTTTGGCGGATGGAAGTCCCCGAGGTCCAGGCCTTCTTGTTTGAACACGTTGAGCTCGTTCTGGAACACCTGGGTGTTCATGAACCTCTGCAGATGCTCGTTAGCTAAGTTTATGCACATCTGCTCCAGACTGTTGCGCTGCAGATCCTCGAAGCCGCAGATGTCTAGAAACCCGATCACGGCTTCGTTGGAACTGAAAGGAAAACCAAGACAGGTTATAAGGTGCACTTGCACATCAAATACCAGCAATTTATAGGCAGAAATAAAAGGTTCACAATCATTCCATTATTTTGTAGCAAATTCACCCTGACCACAACTCACTCCTGTTTATTTACAAACAGAGGGGCCTATCACACTGACAAACATGAACACTGCTAAGGAAAAAAAGGGTGATCAAGTTATCTTTATTATTTCATATTTTTTTAAATAATAATATATTACGGTCATTGGTCAAAGGTCAAAGTCACTGAAGCCGAAAATGCTGGACCAGGTTCGAAAATGAAGGTCGTTGGTCAAATTCGAGGGTCACTGGAGCCGAAAATGCCTGCCGAGCACCTGGGGCCTGTGTTCACATTGAGATACTATGAGATGTTTCGTCACGATGTCTCAGAAGTCCCATTAACCTTGTGAAATAAAGGTTCGTTCACCAGCTGCGAGGGGAACACTGCAGCCGAAAATAATGCCGGGCGGCTGGTGATCTAGCACCTTAACAACGCTCTAGTTTATGACAGTGTATTGGTTTAAACGAATGTTACTGAAAAATCAAAATTGTAGCGACATCCACAAATGCAAACGAGCACAAAAAGCAATAAAGCTGATACAAGGCGCTCAAAAACAAGTAGATTATACAATATTGGCTGCCACAAAGTAATAAGAGACTGGAACAGAACATAATAATGAAATATCAGCATGTTATAATGTGAACTTTTCGTTCAATTTTGATACGAAAAGTACACCATAGGCCTAAAACCTGGTTGGGATGAATGACTAAGGAATAAGTGGTTATTCAAATTCAGGTGGTAATATGTAAAATTCGACAATGAGAAACATAAGGAAGTAGATCCTTTTTCTGATCAACCAGTCAAAAAAACAGGAAGTCTGGCTTGAAGGTTAATTTCATTATTAAATTAACTTAATTGCAGCAAATAATAATTGAATATACGTTGGAATGTTCTCTTTATGTTGTTGATCAGGAAATAGACGAAAATGGTAGTTTAATTTTGACTATAATGTGTTAAAGTTTACATGTGTTGGAGAATTGACCAATAGATAATCAGGTCATTTAAAAGTCTTTGTTGGGTATGCTATATAAGTTGTAGCCCTAGGCAAAATCAGTCTCTCTGATCACTACCTGCACATCCTCCTTTTGGGAGCAATCATCCTTGTTGGGCTGTGTGTTCTGATGAGCTTGAAATAAACACCAAATAAACCACTCCATGTTGCCCTGCATGTGGTTAATTGGAGAGAAAGAGACCTCTATTAGTTCCTTCCCCTCCTCTACAACCCTGCAAAACCTGGCGCTGCAAAAACCCCCTTTTACCCCCCCTTTCTACCCTTTGAACAAGCAACAAGGGAACATTAGGTAGTTAATCATTAAGATAAATAATATAGTGTATTCATGTGTCTGACGTAGCTGCAATATTAATCGGATCATCCTGTAGTTGAGAACATAATAAAGAAGCTGAGTTGAACTGAGTTGAGTGGAAAAGTTCCCTGTCAACATTCACCCACAATGGTCAACTTAAGACGCTGATTTGACCGCCAGGGGGCAAATCAAACCCATCTTCCCACCCTCTCTCTCTCCTCTCTCGCTCTCTCTCCTCTCTCTCTCTCTCTCTCCTCTCACTACCCCCAATAGAGGGGGTGGGGAGTAGGTGTGTGTGTGTGTGTGGTGTGTGTGTGTGTGTGTGTGTGTGTTGTGGTGTGTGTGTGGGTGTGTGTGTGTGTGTGTTGTGTGTGTGTTGTGTGCCCTACTAGAATATAACGCGCTAAGCCCCTACTGGCTTGATTGCCCCCTGGTGGTAAAATGCGCATCCTAAGTTGCTCATTCACTAGGCTACTGTTTCCCCCCATGGTTAATATGTACTCAGTTCTGTTAAAAAATTTACTGTTATTTAATGATGATAATAATAATAATAATATAATAATAAAATAATAATAATAATAAATAATAATAAAAATAGGCAGTGAGACAGCGCCTTTCTTAATGATGATAATAATAATACTAATAAGAATACTCAGAATAATAATACTATGATAATAACACAGCATTTATCCAGCGCCTTTCTTTAGAATTAAACTCAAGGTGGTCACATTCACTGATTCACACGCATATGGGCTAACATACACAACCATTCTCACACATTCATTCGGCCATCATCTAACTTACGTGAAAGTTACAGAGAGAAAGCTCTTTGAAACAGATGAGTTTTGAGTTGGGCTTTGAAAGCGGGAAGTGCTGAAATGTGACGGAGGTCAACAGGCAAGGAGTTCCAGACAGTGGGGGCGCAGTCTCTTTTATTCCTATTTTGCTACCTGGTTGCGGTCACTTTTGTGTTGTCTCCCTTCTGTGGTACACTGAAGACGGGCTTACGGCCCGAAACGTTAGTTCTTTCTCTTCAACAAAAGGGCAAACATCCAGCCTGCTTGTTTGGATTAGGATAAGGATTAGCTGTGAAGCTGGTTTCAGGATAAAATGGTGGATTCTAGAGGAGATTGATTTTCAATTGCTGGTAATGTATATGCTGATTTGTTTTAGTTCGATAATGATGGCTATTCAGTATGATTTAGTTAATCATTGTGTTATTTAGTTCTCTAAAAGAAAAATGATTGTCTTGTTGTAGAAGAGAACCTTCTTTGCAAGGGGGCAAAAAGGATTAGCAAACATTAGGAAATAGGGACAAAACAATATAGCCGTCAGGCTTTCGATTTCAAAGCTTTGTGTTTGGGGTTTCATTTTTACATACTCAAGGCATATCGTACACTCGGTTTTTTTGGCGATGAATTAATCATGGCATTCGTACATTATGTCATTACAATAATAATAATTATCATCATTGTTTGCGGTGCTATACACCCTGTCAAAAGGCTTACCTGTGTCTGCCGAGCGCCATGTTGAGGGTACGGACCAGCCACCCGAACAGTCGTTCGTACAGACTTTTGGCAATGGCGTCCCGAGTCTCTTCGGCTTTGGAGAGAGACCTGAACATCTCGATGGTCTCCTTGCCGCCCAGGAAGGTCCCTGTCTTGGTCACCAGGACTTTGGTCAGCTGCAGGGGGTTCACGTTCAGCAAGGCAGCAGCTGGACGAAAACGAAAAAAGACAGGCGGAAAATAGGAATAAAGAAAGAATGGCCTTGCTAACATGGATGTTACTAATATTTTCCAAACATAAATAACAGAACAAGGAATTCAGAAATGAAAAATCCTGATGGGCCATAGCAATACTAACATGAGAAAAAATGCACTGACTAACAGAATTGCACAGATTTAGAATGTACTTTCTACTCAACTTAAATGATGTGCACCTAATACTAATGTATTTAAAAGTCTTCTGGACAGCAATAAAAATGTTAACAAATGTTTTTTGAATATGATGAATATTGAATGAACATATCAAAATTCTAATGTGTATGCGCCAATTCTGACTATAACTAATGTACAAAAAGAATGATGGGGGAACTTGATAGGCCGCGAGGCCTAGGCTTATGAGCCAGTCTCCCCCACTATACTACTACTACTACTACTACTACTACTACTCACTAATACTCACTACTACTACTACTACTAGGGGAAGACGGGGTAAAAAGCGCAATGGGCGGGGTAAGAAGCCCACCCCAATGAACTCATTAAATAAAGAAAATTTCAGTCAAATTTTGCCCATGAGGACGAAGGCTAGACATTAACGCTCGTCTCAGGGCCAAAATGAGACTGAAATTTGCTTTCCTTTCATGAGATAATTGGGGGGGGCTTATTACCCGCCCATGCGCTTTTTTTTTTACCCCTTCTTCCCCTACTACTACTACTACAGAGAGGAAAGAAAAAAAAAAGAAGAAAAAAACGAAGAAAAAAACCGGTTGCTCCTTTGGTAACCAAAACGTTTGTGAGTTTATGCCCCCACGCACCCCCCCCCCCACCCCTCCCCCCCCCCCCCCCTCCCCCCCCCTAAGAAAAGACTAAGCATGAATGTCACAAAGAATGATTACTTCGCAGCCTGCAAAACCGTGCGAAGAACGAAGCCAACTTTCTCACTTACCACCTGGAAGGTGAAAAGGTGGAGAAAGGTGGGAAGTGTTAGTGGTGTTGTTAGTCAGTGAGTGAGTTCCCAAATGATCCCCACCTGTAGTGTAGGTGAAAGGTTGGTAGTCAAAAACCGGCTTCAGTCATCAGCGGTGTGCGGGCTCTTTTTGTATTTTTTGACCCTTGGTTTGGTTCACAATAAAAGCCTAAATGTCACAAAGAGTGTTTACTTCGCAGCCTACAAACCTTGCAGAGAATGAAGCCATTTTTCTTACTTCCCACCTGGAAGGTGAATAGGTGGAGGAAGATGGGAAGTGTTAGTGTTGTTGTTAGACAATGAGTTCACAATGATCCACACCTCTCTCTCTCTCTCCCTCTCTCTCTCTCCCATCGTCTCTCTCTCTCTCTCTCTCTCTCTCTCTCTCTCTTCTCCCTCCTCCCGCTCTCTGTTCACCTTTCCTCAAGGCATCTTCGTTCTCCACAGTCACACCCCCGCCATAACTGCCCTCTTCCTCCTCGAACCGGATGTTGGTCAGATGTAAGATGGCCGCCAAGATCAGGTGCATGTTTTCTACTTCCTGTCAGATAATACAAAGATACCAAGAACACTAAGCACATTGGGACACCTATTTTTTTGGACTGCCGAACACACACGAAGGAAAGGGACATTAATTGTCAAAATGACCATTCTGAAAAAAATTACATTGGACAACTTCAGACAATTCTCTTTCTAATGACGCAAGAACCAGTATTGTATCTTTTTCCATGCCAGAATTATGAACATTTAAATTTAGTAGGGTGAGCATCAGCCATTTTGACAAAGACGCAGTCTAAAGTCTCAGCTGAGCTCTAGTTGTAGAAAAGGGATTGACCTACTCTTTTTGGATGTGTTGTAAAGCACTCTACTAAAAAAGACAAAATTAGAGACCATATTTTAAAGATTGTCCTTTATAAATATTATGAAAGATAGGATGTTAGAGACCACGAAAATACCCATAACTCAAAATTTACACAAACATGAGATTTTAGACTTTCCAAGTCTGTTGTAAGAACACTAAGCACATTCGGCCACCTGTTTATTGTCTTGGATCGTCGGCGTGGTGAAATTATTAATTTGTTGTTGATAATCTGTGCATGTATATTATTATGTACATGGAAGGACAACTGATAAAATGTCATCAATATTTCGTAATCTTGAAATAACTTTCTCTGTCTGTTTTCTCTGTCTCTCGCCTCCCTCTCTTTCTGTGTTTGGCTCCCTGTCCCTCTCTGTGTCCATTTCTCTGTCTCTCACCTCCCTCTCTTTCTCTGTTGGCTCCCTGTCCCTCTCTGTGTCCATTTCTCTGTCTCTCGCCTCCCTCTCTTCCTGTATGTGCCTCCCTGTCCCTCTCTGTTTCCATGTCTCTGTCTCTCGCCTCCCTCTCCTTCTCTGTTGGCTCCCTGTCCCTCTCTGTTTCCATTTCTCTGTCTCTCGCCTCCCTCTCTTTCTGTGTTGGCTCCCTGTCCCCTCTCTGTTTCCATTTCTCTGTCTCTCGCGCCTCCCTCTCTTCCTGTGTTGCCTCCCTGTCCCTCTCTGTTTCCATTTCTCTGTCCCTTTCTTTCTTCCTTCCCTTCTCTTTCACTGCCCATTATCTGTCCCATTCCCTCACCTGGGGAGTGTCTTTTGTATAAATAGTTCTCCCACCTTCCTGGAAGTTCTGTGCTTGCAACTTCCTCGAATCTGTCACTCTTCTTTGACTCTGCCCTTTTCCCTTTGCTTACTGCCATCTACTATCTTTCTTTTCTGCCTTTCCGGTCCATCCATTTTCCTGCCTTTTTGGTTTTTCGAAGAAACACTTTCCAAAGAGATTTCCTCGATCCAGCCGAAGTTCGACATGCTTGGCCTAGTTGTTGCTTTAATTAGGCAAAAAAAACGGGCAGCATGACGCATCTTGCGCTTCTTAATTTGACGGGACACTGTACCCCTGAGCGATCGGAAGGAAGAAGAATAATAAGAAGAAGAAAGAATTATCTGTCCCATTTTTATTTTTGCTCTCTTCACCTCTTCTCTCTCTTTCTGTTCTCCCCCCCTTCGCCACCTCACCCTATCCTTTCTTCTCCCCCCCACCTTCCATTCAAGCGCTTTTACCCCTAATCTTTTTTTCTCTCCTCCCTATCTACTCTTAATTCCTCCCTCCCCCCCCCCCCCCCCCCGTCCACCTTTTCCTGCTCCCACTCCGATCACAATCATAACCACAACGCACACTGGGTACATACCACTGCACCAACGCCGATTCTTTTGAAGACACTGGCCTGGTCCCTGCTGTTCATTTTGTTTTCTGACTTCCGCCACGAACGTCTGGGTAGGATTCTGAATGAGGTGAGAGAGGGAGAGAGAACTTGAACTTGAACTTGAACCTTGAAATTGGAAAAACTTATTTTGAGATTTTACAAAGACCTAGTCAAGAGCAAGGATTGAGATTTTAGGCAGGAGATGCCTATTCAAGAGAGAGAGAGAGAGAAGAGAGATGAGAAGAGGAGAGAGAGAGAGAGAGAAGAGAGAGAGGAGAGAGAGATGGAGAGAGAGAGAGAGAGAGAGAGAGAGAGAGAGAGAGAGATGGAGGAGAGAGGACGAGAGAGAGAGAGAGTGGAGAGATGTCGAGATCAAATTCAAATTCGAGAGAGAGGAGAGAATAGAGTTTATACATTAGCCATTAGCATACATACGCCCTTTATGGCAAGGGGATACTGTCAAATAACATAGATCATTTTAGTAGGCAAATAAAGAAAACCAGTCTACTCTTTAATGAAAGAAACAATAATGCAATAAAGACTATTTAGAAATTATTCAGTGAACAATCTTTCGCGCAACGTTTCCTGCTCTATTTTCACCTGCTTTTTCCCTTCACCCCCTCCCTCCCCTCCCACATAAAATTATACAAAACCATCCGTACACATTTGGTAA
>CM065712.1:4962102-4964602 GCA_017654935.2 Phymorhynchus buccinoides | reverse complement strand
AGTTATTAATGTGAGACATAATGTGAGCATGGAAAAATATTTTACGTGACTGAAGATTTAAAAAGTTTTTAATTTTTGTCAATTGATAAATCTTTTTTGAGATACATTTACCCAGTTTAGATATATGATCTGACCACAGTAAGTTATTATCAACAGTGATACCTAAAACTTTATGTGACGCCACTTCTTCAATTTTGTTGCCTTGCACATACAATGGTGGAAATGGATAAGTCATTTTTTGTCGCTTTTGCCGAGTAGTTACATACATACATTTGGTCTTTTCAGTGTTGAGTGACATGTGATTCTGTTCAGTCCATTCTACTAGATTATGAACGTCAGCTTGAAGATTGTTAACTAGTTCAGTTTGGTTATTACTGTTTGAGTGTAAGGAAGTATCGTCAGCAAACATTTCAGAATGGCATTGTAGACATAAGGGCAGATCGTTTACATACAAGGAAAACAAGAGAGGTCCCAAAACAGATCCCTGAGGAACACCAAAATGTACTGGGAGTAACTTAGATCTTTTTAAACCAATTTGAACAAGCTGTTGCCGATTAGTAAGGAAAGAATGTAAAAATGTTAGCGCTTCGCTTGATATTTTGTAGTACTTAAGTTTTTTAAGTAGAAGAGAGTGGTTGATAACGTCGAACGCTTTCGCAAAATCGACAAAGAGAATCCCAGTAAATTCGTTATTGTTAATATTTAAAAGACATTTGTCTATGAGTTGTATTAAAGTTGTGTGGCACGAGCGATTTTCTCGAAATCCAGATTGATTTTCATGAAGTAAGTCATAGCGATTAAGATGTGAATATAAGTTGGATTTGATATGTCTCTCCAGAGGTTTTGACAGAAGCGATAATATAGATATAGGTCGGTAGTTTGAAGGACATGTAGGATCACCCGATTTGTACAGTGGTATCACTTTAGCCTGTTTGAATTTCTCAGGAAACTGTTGCTTATCAAGACACAGATTGCAAAGATAAGTCAATGTATGAGCAATAACTGGTGAGGCGACTTTTAGGATTTTGCCGTCTAAACCATCCAAATCTCTAGACCTTGACTGTTTTAAATGTAGTAGACAATTGGCTATTTCATGGACTGATACTGATGTGATGCAAAAAGTTGACGAAATATTTTTTGCATAGCAGAACTGTTCTAAAGCTTCCAGGTTGTTTTCGTTTGTTTTATCATTTTTTATAATCTTACTTGTTATATTTGAAAAATGAAGGTTCAAATCATCTGGTTGGAGTTCATTTATAGGATTCTGTATTGAGTGCGTTGAGGTTTTCTTGGTTAAAAGGTTTATTGCTTTCCAAATTGCATTTGCATTTTGTGTAGAAGATACCAATTCTTGAAAGTATTTTTTTTTAGCCTTTCTTTTCATGGAATTAACTTTGTTTCTCTGTTTTCTAAACTGCGCTTCGTCATTTATTTTAAGCAAATGTTCTCTTTTATATATTTCATTGTTGATTTCACTTGATATATAAGGCGGTTTAATGTTGTGTTTCACTCTTTTTTTTTTAACCAAAGGAGCATGCTTATCATAGATGTCATTAAAATTACTTACCCAAAAGTTAGTAGCATCGTTAGGATCCCTAATCTGATAAACATAGTCAAGGTTTGAATGAGTTAAATCGTTTAGGAAGGAATTTTGGTCAAAGTGAGTAAAACGACGATAGAATATCTCTTTATGGCCAGGCTTCGGGATCTTAGTGCCTTTCTTTAACCATGTCAAACAGATAGACGAATGATCACTGCAACCAGTCTGCACGGAACACACTTCTTTTACATGGATCTTAGAATTGACATAGATATGATCGATTAAAGTTCTTGAATGATTAGTTATACGGGTGGGACGATCAATTAGTTGATCTAAGCCATACATGGCAAAATTGTCTTTCCATTTTGTACCCTGTTCAATTAAATCTATATTAAAGTCGCCGAAAATAATGGTTTCTTTGGATTCTAGTATTACAGCATCCATCATGGAGTTAAACCTATCATACCAACTGACCAGTTCTGCTGGGTTTCTATAAAGAAAACCAATCAAAAATGGTTCACTGTGCTTAAGGCTAATTTCAACCCATATAGATTCTACATTAAACGTTTCAAGATCCGTCATTCTTTTGACTTTTAGAGACTGTGTATAGTATAACAGTAAACCAGTTGCTCGGGGGACGGTGGGGTCTAATCTTATCATACTATAGTTGGGCATATGCATGTCGGAGTCTGGAACTACGTCTGTCAACCATGACTCCGCAACGCAAACTAGGTGAAAATGATTTCCATTATTGTGCAGTATGGTTGCAATGTCATCCGTCTTATTTCGTGCACTGTTGATATTAAGATAGCCTATACGGAGACCCTCCTGGGAGGGCCATACATCTAAAGTAGTAGACATGCTATAAATCTAGTGTAGACATGTAATTTATTCTATGTACCTATTAGAGCAATATCATAAGCACTTACTCCAGATGCGCACAAATGGGCAGTTTTACGC
>CM065712.1:4947102-4957102 GCA_017654935.2 Phymorhynchus buccinoides | reverse complement strand
TTCTTCTTCTTCTTCTTCTCTTTCGTCTTCTTCTTCTTCTTCTTCTTCTTCGATCGCTCCTCAGACAGTTTCCTGTCAATTATCAAGCGCAGATGCGTCATGCTGCCGTTATGCGCCTTAAGTAAGACAATAATTAGGCCCGCAGAATGTCCGACTTCGGCTGGAGAGGTAGGGAATCTTTTTGAAAGTGGTTTTTCTTGAAAAGTAAATCAAAAAAAAGGCGTACGGAGAAAATGGTGGATGGACCCGGAAAGGAAGAAAGATAGTAGATGACAGTAAGCAGAGGGAAAAGGCAGAGTCACAGAGAGTGACAGATTAGAGGAAGTTACAAGCACAGAACTTCCAGAAGAGTGGGGGGAAACTATTTTTACGAAAGACCCACCCGGTATTATCCCCACGGGGGGAAATTTGGTTTAATTAAGCCATTTTAAAAAAAAAATTCAATGTCAAGTAACAACAAAATACAATAAATACCGTTTGAGCAGCAACAAGCTGCTCAGGAAGAACATCTTAGTATTTTGGTATTGAGAGTACTAAAAGGGGTTGCGTATATACCCCTCAAAATGACGCAAACAATGACGCAAGCATGACGTGATTTCTCAACAAGCTCTACGATTTCAAGGGGGGTGGGGGTGTGGGGGTAGGGTACGCGCGTACGTACCCAACCAACGCGTAGATATGTTGGTACTCTAGTACTTAATAGTCACAGAGGCGTCTCTGTGAAATTCGGGTTGCTCCCACCCGGAGAGCGCGTCGCAGCCAGAGGCGCGCCACCCATTTTTTTGAAAATTATTATTAGTTATTTTTTTGTTTTTGCATGCGATTTTTTGTGTGACTGATGAGGAAAGGAAAGAGGGATGGGTGGGGTGGAGGGGGGGTGGGGTGGGTAGAGGGGATGGGGGCAGTAAATCGTGACCAAATGACAACTTTTTCGTTGCCACTTAGCTTAACGTGTGCTAAGTGCATGGGCACACGGGACCTCGGTTTATCGTCTCATCCGAAAGAATCCACGTTCAGACCGTAAGGCCTAGTGCAAAGTGAGAGAAAAAAATCCCCTGTACCCAGGTTCGAACTCGGGTTTACTTGACACGAGGCGAACGCGTTACCTCTGTGCCACTCTACACCTGGGCGAAAGAATGAGAAATTTAGAAACTTGATTCGCTTGCAGCTCTATTGGCTTAAAGACCCACTGTGACCCACATACAAATGTCCCCAACTTTCAATCAAATTGAGGCTGCTCTTTAAAATGATGTTTCGCTTTCAATTTGGGGACATTTGTATGGGAGTCACAAACCTGGTCAAAACAAGATTTTCTTACCAACTATAAGAGGGAAAAACACGTGAAACCCGTGATTTTGACAACGTGACCTGGTGGGTCTTTAAAAAAACATGAACAAAAAAATAACACTGTATTTTTCTGTCTTCTTCTTCTTTGTTGTCGATCTGCAGACAGAATCCTGTCATGTGAGTGAGATGGATGCGTCATGCTGCTGTTATGCGCTAACAACGAAATCGTTATATACTAGATTACAAACGTTATTGAAAGGAAATCCTGTACTATCAAACAAAATGAATAGTTTTATATTTGAAACTGTTCATCAATTTTTATTTTTATTTTTTTTATTAAACCTTTTTTTTTACTTTTTCACAAATGCATTTTCAAACAAAACAAAAAACAAGAAAAACGTCAAGTCTCAATACATATGATGAAAAAGAAACGAAAATCGCTACACAACACACACACACCCGCACACACACGCACACAAACACACACACACATTACACACAAACACACGCACACACACACACACACACCCACACATACCTCGACACACATCACATACACATAATTTTTTTTAATAATAATAAGAAAAATATATGAACGTAACATCACAAGAAAATAAGGAAATGGTGAAGGGACAATACATCCTTATTGTTCATTTCAAAGAGGTATTCTTCCGTTAGATCATTTGTTGACGTACATTTACTAATTGATGTTCATTAATAGTTATTATTTACGCATGTTCAATATTGCATAGTCCACCCCATTTATGTTTTAGTCATCTATTACTCAACTTCACAGTTGTTGTCTATTCAATGTGTTGGCACCAGTGTCATGGTCAGACCTTCCCGGTGCATATTGTTTGATAGATTATAATAATAATAATAATTTTAATAAAATATATTACAAAAAAACAAATGTACATGAATCCCTATTTAGCATGTAAGACTGCTTTGTAACCACTGCAATTAGTGATATAGGATACACTTCGGAATTAATCTTTTGTAGTCCACATCGTCTTCATGTCTCTTTCATCTTCTGAATGTACATTTTTTTTCTTTCTTTTTTTCTTCTCTTTTTTCCCCATTTTATTCATATATCTTATTGTTTATATTCTGTGTTTTTGTGTATTTCACAAAGTTTGGATTTATCTTTTTCTTATTTTCATTGATTTTCATCGGTTTCCTGATGTATATTTCACGAAGAATTTGAAATGTACCTATCTTTATTATTTTTGTCTTTGGATAATGTTTAGATTAACCTGTTTAGTCTTGTATTTGCTAGCCGCCATTCAAAGATTCATGCATAGTACGTTGGCACAGTAATAAGCTTTAAGCTTGTTGTTGCCGTTATGCTTGCTTAACATGTGTGTATTGTACGTTTTGATAAATAAAAATCATTTCAACCAAATAGTTAGGGCCAGCATATCCATCTTCGAATGGAGAAATTAAAATATTTGTAACAGTTTTCATGAAAAATAAAAAGGACAAGAGAATGGACCGGTTTAAGGCAGAAAGATAGTAGATGACATGTGAGCAAAGGCTTAGTCAAATGATCATGACAGATTATAAGAAGTTACAAGCACAGGACCTCCAAAAGGTAGGGGAACTGTTATTTATGCGAAACACATCCCGGTATCTCCAAGGGCTGAGGGTGGGGGTAGGGGTTTCTGCCTGTGCAGAGCACACACACGCGCGCGCGCGCGCGCACAACGCACATGCACACACACACACACTGCCAAAAAAAAGTCTTTAAGAAAAATAAAAACTGATGCAAAGAATACTCTAGTTTTAAAATGAGAGCACAGGCCTACTTATGGAAGCACCCAGTGACCGCCACCACGATTAAGTCCCTTGGTTTTTTTCTGGGTTCTGGGACGCAGGTGTGACCCACATACAAATTTCCCCAACTTGTAATTGAGGCTGCTCTTTAAGGCTGATGTTTCGGTTTTAATTTGGGGCCATTTATATGGGAGTCAGACCTTGGTCAAAACAAGATTTATTTCCAGTTATAAGAAGGGGAAAACACGTGAAACCCGTGATTTTGACACGTGATTCTGGTGGATCTTTAAAGTTTTACTTCTTCATGCTCTTGTTCTTGTTGTAAAAGTTACTTCTATAGCTCTGTTTCATAATTCGGTCTTTTGGGGGTTATCTTTCCCTACTGTCTCGTCTTGAAGTCGGTTTGGGGTAGTTCCGGTTCAAAATTAGAATTAAAAAATGGAAGTTACCTACCTTAGACAACAGTTATATTTTGTTCTTGTCTTCAAGTCTTAGGGTATCAATGTGGTCGTAACGAGTAAACAACTGTTTATAGTCAACGAATGTAAACACTTTAAGAAAGAAACATGAAACAGGACTTAATATTATTAAATCTACAAACTGATAACTGAGCAATTAAACTCCCCTCTATTTCAATTACGGAGCAGCCATGCCGTGCTTACAGCATTTTCTAACCGGAACTAAGTGTCCTAACGGGCACACAACCCGTCTGTTACTTCCGTTTTCATTTCGAAACAGTGATATACAAAAAACCCACACGAGTTTCTAAAAAAAATCACCCACTTACCTTCAGATTTTCCAGATGCACCACTCGAACTTCCTCTTTCTTTGTCACTAGCAGAAGTCAAACTATTCAACGATTTCCGGAGACCCTCTTCTGTCTTGGAAGGTAGACAAGTCAATCCTACCGCAGCAGACGACACGTTTGAATCTGGTTGCAGGTAACTGAACCGGTCATGGCGAAAGGTCGGGTTGTTAAAGTTCATACTTATAGACTGTGGTGGTACTTTTACTATTATGGGATGTCCATGACATGACTGTCTTAGTTTTGGGGCAACGCCATTCTCTGAAAATAAAAAAACAATCGTTGTTGTTTTTTCAATGATAAATTTTGTTTTTGCAAGTACCAAATGGAAAGTGTTTCAAACATAGGAGAAGACGGGGTAAAAAGCCCATGGGCGGGTAAGAAGCCCATGCCAATTATCTCATGAAATGAATCAAATGTCAGTCACAGTTTGCCCATGAGATGAATGTTCATGTTTAGCATTCGTCTCATGGGCAATTTGACTGAAATTTGCTTTATTTTCATGAGATAATTGGCATGGGCTTCTTACCCGCCCATGGGCTTTTTACCCCGTCTTCCCTGTTACACTCCCTGTTTCTGTTTGGCCGCTAATGGCCCCGCCTGAGCTTAGACCAAATCGTTTGGCACAAAATTTTCACAATACAAAGCTGGTAAAGGTAAAGATGTGCCACCACCCCTGCATTTCTCGGTTAATTGCAATTTTCCGTTTTTGCCTTTCTTACCATAAATAAAGCTGTATTTTAGGAACATTTTTAGCTAATAACTTTTTGGAATACTAACCCTAACCCTAACCCTAGCCCTAACCCTACCCCTCCCCCCCCCCCCCCCCCCCCCCCCCTATAAGACAGGAAAACGCAATGGAACCACGACTGTGACAAATGGCGCCGTGTACTGCAATACATAGGAGGGGGTGGGGGGGGGGGGGGGGGGGGTTCCTAATAGATAATGGCCTAGGGTTAGGGATAGGGTTAGTATTCCATAAAGGTTATTAACTAAAAAGGTTCATAAAATACAGTTTTATGTTTGGTAAGAAAGGCAAAAAACGGAAAAATGGAATTAACCGAGAAATGCAGGGGGGTGGGGGGGGGGGTGGGGTGGCACATCTTGACCTTTACCCATACCTCCACCCACCCCATCCAAAATGGCTTCTCTCTCTTCCGGCATCTCCGCCAAGGAGGAACCTCGCCGTTTTGACGGTTTCATTTCTAGGAAACAGAGCAAAGTAGTGTGTCCTATCCTTGAAAAGGCTGTCTTTCTGGTGATCTCGACGTGCTTCTTGCAAAAACTCATCCGTCTGGGTGTCCCTTTAGGCTAATATAAATGAATGAAGAACGGTCTACTACCCCCCCCCCCCCCCCCCCGCACACACTGTCCATCCTTTCCAGCTCCTACCCATGACCACATCTCCTATGTATGAAGTAAAACATTGTTTTTTTGTGTCAGTCCTTGAAAAAAGAACAACTAAATATTCCGCCAAGTAACGAAGTGCAAATGGCACAGAAAAGAAAAAAGGGTGGGTTTTGGTTGTTACTATAATAATAATAATAATAATAATAATAGGAATTTATATAGCGCTGTTTTTCTCATGAGGTCAGTGCGCTTTACATTGATAACAAGAACATCATATCAAAGGCAAACAAATAATGAATCATTAGAAAGGAAAATAAACACGACGATTGCAAGCAACGTTCTCTTTCTGCGTGCGCACGCACGCATGCATGCACGCATGCATGTACGCAGCACACACACACACACACATATACACACATACACACACATGTATGCACGCACACACACACAACCACACATACATATGCACGCACACACTCACACACACATACAATCACAATATACAAGAGTAAAATAGTTACAAAATAAAAATTCTAAGAAGAAACATAGACCACATTCACCTTCTCAATGAAGTTTAGATCCAATACTGCAGATAAAACCATACTGCCATCGACATACCAGTTACATGACTAGTTATAATAGACACATTTTGCAAGAACAAAGATACCCTTCTACCTCATTTACAAACGTTTAAAGTTTACAAGACGCAGACATTCTATATACAACTTACGAAACATACAAGAATTGTAATATCATGCTTACATCACTTTTCATTGTTTTTCTGAAAGAAAGTAATAATTCAATTCCGGTGGGTTTTTTCTCTCTCAAACCTTTCACTTTACAAAGCTTTTTTTCCAAAGTATTTGGAAATGTTGAGGTGGGTGAAAATGATTTTGTCGTTTAAAAATCGGGTAAAGGTCAAGATGTGCCCCCCCCCCTAGATGATTGGTATCGTAATCAACTTTGGTGGAGGGGAGTTAATTAGACCGAGAGCAGTTTTCCCCCCCCCCTTTTCCTTCAATTTCGTGTAACAGCCCTCCCCCCTCCATATCTCGGGTAATTGTATTTTTTCCGTTTTTGCCTTTCTTACCATACATAAAGCTGTATTTCAGGAACATTTTTAGCTAATAACCTTTTTTGGAATACTAACCCTATCCCTAACCCTGCCCTAACCCTAGCCCTAACCCTAACCCTACCCCCGCCCTATAAGACGGAAAAACGCAACGACCCACAACTGTGACAAATCGCGGTGTACTGCCAGTACATATTGGGGGGTGGGGGGGGGGGGGTTAGGGTTAGGTTTAGGGTTAGGGATAGGGTTAGTATTCCAAAAAAGGTTATTAGCTAAAAATGTTTTTTTCCTAAAATACAGCTTTATGTATGGTAAGAAAGGCAAAAACGGAAAAATGCAATTAAGCGAGAAATGCAGGGGTGGTGGCAAACACACAAATCTTTTTACCTTGACCAAAAAATCGTTACAAATATTGAAACAAAAATAAACATAAAAACGGCACCCGAAAGAAAATTACACCCGAAATTCTCACAAGCAAGCAATCTACACAAGCGAGGCTGGTTACAACACGAAATTGAAAAGGGGTGGAGAAAAGGGGGGGGGGGAGAACTCTCTTTCTAATTAACTCCCCTCCACCAAAGTTGATTACGATACCAATCATCTAGCAATGCGTGGATCAGAGCCAAAGTGAGACAAACAAAACATCATTCTCAAAAAAGAATGTGCCAAAGTTCGCCTTTATGACCCTCCACCCACACAGTACACATCAACAATGGTGGAGAGGACAACATACAAACAAATCAACATCTATCCAAGAGTGGCACAGCCTTCTAGCCTTGAACATGTTCAACGTTTAAGGCCGTGTACACACATAAGCGGATATTACATGCGGAAACCCGTGCGCAATCCATAAATAAGTGAAACAAAGAAGGGCAAAGATTTGCAAATATGTAACTACATCTGTATCGTTAAAAATTCGGGACTTTCCTGGAGTTGCACTGCCTCCGGGCATTGCCTCCAGGATCGTTCCCACCATCTTTATATCTACTAATGCCCCATATGTGTCTGGTCCAGACCGGAGGGACGAGGACGTTTAAACGGATTTTCATCTTCGGGAAAAGATTTGCACACGTGTCCGAATGTTCCCCAATGTGCGTGGTATACGCAATTTTAATAAATTTTTATATCCTTCTTTCGTTCCACCTATTTAGGGTTTTCCGTCGGCGGAACTTACGCGTTCTTATGTGAACCCGGCCTTACCCTTTTTGTTCCTGTCATACGTGAATTCGAAAGGACGGGAAATCTCAACTCTTTTGTTCATGTTGTATTTCAGCAAAATTCAGAGGGAGGAAACACACCCTTCAGAAACTTGAACTTAGAATGCCTTAATGGTGGACCCTGACGGATGAGGTTTTTTGCAAGAAACACGTCGAGATCGCCAGAAAGACAGCCTTTTCAAGGATAGGAACACTCACTTTGCGCTGGTTTCCTAGAAATTAACCCTTTCACTGCCAATGTCGCATTTTTGCACCACAATGGTTTAACACCCATGTCACTAAAAGGCATAAGATCAGGACCTGTTAACCAAAGACCCTATTTTCTTCATTTTGGGAGGTAAGGATAGGAGGCCTAACGTTATATATGTCACAGGGGAATTCGCAATATTGCAGATATTTTATTTTATCTACCCAGTTAAGTTTAATGGTAAGTTGTGGCTGAAAAATGGCTGGCGGCGAAAGCGTTAAACCGTCAAAACGGCGATTCCTCCTTGGCGGAGATGCCGGAGAGAGAAGCCATTTTTGGATGGGGTGGGTGGCAGGTCACTCATTGTGGTTGAAGCTTTTGTTGTTGTTGTAGTGCATGCAGTAACAACAAACTGGAGCTGTTGTTTGTTGTTGTAGTGCATGCAGTAACAACAAACTGGAGCTGTTTGTTGTTGTTGTAGTGCATGCAGTAACAACAAACTGGAGCTGTTGTTTGTTGTTGTTGTAGTGCATCCAGTAACAACAAACTGGAGCTGTTGTTTGTTGTTGTAGTGCATGCAGTAACAACAAACTGGAGCTGTTTGTTGTTGTTGTAGTGCATGCAGTAACAACAAACTGGAGCTGTTGTTTGTTGTTGTTGTAGTGCATGCAGTAACAACAAACTGGAGCTGTTTGTTGTTGTTGTAGTGCATGCAGTAACAACAAACTGGAGCTGTTTTTTGTTGTTGTAGTGCATCCAGTAACAACAAACTGGAGCTGTTTGTTGTTGTTGTAGTGCATGCAGTAACAACAAACTGGAGCTGTTGTTGTTGTTGTTGTGAGCGAAACTCCTTTAGGTAAACTGTATACAATTTTCATTTTTTTTTAAAGGCTTGTATTGTGAAAATTTCGTGCAAACGATTTGGTCTAATGCTCATTAAAAAAGAGAAGGCACATGCCTTCTCTTTCAAAACTGAAAGACATTGACTTTCAGCACCTCCGCCAAGTGGAGGAATCGCCGATTTGACGGTTTGATTGATTTCGGGTGACCGGACTAACGTTCGAATATACGGGTGCGCCTAAGGTCGAAAATAATGGGCCATATCAACAATTGCGCCTAAGGTCGAAATTTCGAGTCTAGTTATACCGGTTGTGCCTCAGTTCGAATATACGGTTCCGCCTAAGTCCGAATTGCACAGTTGTGCCTAAGTTTCGAATTTACCGTTGCGCCTAAGTTCGAATATACGGTTCCGCCTAAGTCCGAATTGCACAGTTTTGCCTAAGTTCGATTTTACCGTTGCGCCTAAGTTCGAATATATGGTTCCGCCTAAGTCCGAATTTTTTTTCTCACCTCCACCAGGATTCAATAGTACATTGCTATGAAATCATCAATTCGAACTTAGGCACAACCGTACATTCGAACTTAGGCGCAACTGCATAATTCTAACTTAGGCTAAACCGCCAATTCGAACTTAGGCGCAACTGCATAATTCGAACTTAGGCTCGAAAAACCGTACATTCGAACTTAGGCGCAACCGTCGACATTCGAACTTAGGCGCAACCGTGTATTCGAACTTAGGCGCAATTGCGCAATTCGAACTTAGGCTGAAGTGTTGAATTTCAAAAACTTCGATCTTAGGCTAAAACATACATTCGACATTAGGCGCACCCGTATATTCGAACTTATTCCGGATTCCCTTGATTTCTAGGAAACCAGAGCAAAGTGAGTGTTGCGATCTCTTCCCATGGTGATCTCGACGTGTGTTTCTTGCAAAAGCCCATCCGTCAGGGTGAACCCCATTTAACTGCACTGAACTGTTGAAGTCCCGATATACTGAGAACTGAATTACATTTAATCCATTATACTTGATTGAGAAAAAACCCTCCCCCGTGGGGATACCGGGGGTGTGTCTTTCGTACAAATAGTTCCCCCACCTTCTGGAAGTTCTGTGCTTGTCACTTCCTCTAATCTGTCTCTCTCTGTCTCTCTCTCTTCTCTCTCTCTATCTCTCTCTTTGACTCTGCCTTTTTCCTTGCTTTCTGTCATCTACTATCTTTCTGACTTTTTGGCCCCATTCTCCTGCCTTTTGTGTGTGTTCTCCAAACAAAAATCTTATAGTTCTCTCTCTTTGAGCTCCTCCGAAATCGGAATGTGTCGGCTTGAAACGCAGTGGGGAGACCAGTGAAAACTAAAAAAAAACGGACACATACGTACACTTGTGGCCTTATGCACACCTGGGAACGCAGAAGAAAGAAGATTGAAAAAATTTGATGAATGAACAAATCTCCTGGGTACAGGGGATTTTT
>CM065712.1:4932102-4944602 GCA_017654935.2 Phymorhynchus buccinoides | reverse complement strand
TCCACTCGCTTCAACCCACAGCAGCTTTTCTCAGCTCCTTTCAGTTCATGCCTTTTGTTAACACTCGTCACCAGCATAAACCAATTTGAAGCGTTTTATCCATTAGGCTTACATTGTTTTTATGGTGGCATACCACTTGTAAGGTCTTTTCCTATCCCTACCCACAATCAATGATCAGAATATTTGCCGCTGTTAAAAGAAATAACTTGAAACAAATAGCTCTCTGCGGAAAACTGAAAGGAGCCAGAATGACGGGAATTCGTGTACCATGACCTACAATAAGCCTAGGGTCTCCCATATAACCATATATATACTTGATCAGCATGTCACAACCTATTCAGATCCTGAATTTTGGAACCACCAGTGCAAACCTCCGCCAAGGAAGACTCACAAAAACCGAAATGTCATTCTTTTCATGTCTCGAGCTGTATCTCATGACCCAGTGGGTACAATGGCTTCACATTGTGTGTGGTAATGTAACATGGCGTGTAATGAGACGCGAGATGTAAGCTTTACGTCCTCCCGATCATTTAACCCCATTTCACCGCCAGCCATATTTCTGCCAAAAATGTCCTTTGAATTTACCTGGGTAGAGAACAAAATCCATCTGCAGTATTGGGGATTCTTCTGTGACATAATATATAAAATACGGTCTATCCTTACTTCCCAAAACTAAGACAATAGGGTCTTTGGATAATAGACCCCAATTTGATGCCTTTTGGTGACATAGGTGTTAAATCACTGTGGTGCTAAAATGCGACTTTCGCGGTGAAAGGGTTAAGCTACATTTGGGACATTTCTAATTGATGGAGTTAAAGGGGGGGAAAAGGAATATTTCTTCTGATAAAGTTAGGTTTTATAATGAATTTTATTAAAAGTTTCATTTGACTGCCATGACTCGACTTACGACTAGTTAAAACTAGCTAGCTAGCTCCGATATATTTATGAAAGTTATGTTAAAATTCACTGAGCGTATGTTTGCTCCCTGCGCGTTTTTTCGATTAAAATTTCCAGGACCACCTTTTAAAAGTAAAGTCAAAAAGTTAAAAATCAAGTAGGATCAACCTCAATGGGCTCAAAGTAATGAAATATGAAGTAATGAAGTAATGCGAGTAATGAATTAAATACTTGCAATAAATACCCCCCCCCCCCCCAAAGCAGACACAGGGTCATTTTAATGTGCACATAAGGACAAAATGACCGCGAGAGGACTTAACAGACGGCCATTGCAGAACTTGAGCGTGAAAACGCTAAATCAACAAGCCGCACGGAATCCGGAAGCTTTTTTTGGCTCCAGTGATCTTGAATTTGACTAATAGACGATTATCGGAAAAGAAAAGAACAACTAGGGGAGAGCACTTCGCAAAAATTAGAGTTGTTTTTACTAGAGGTGGGGCGGAAAACCGGTTTGAACCGAAAAACCGGTGCTAAACTTTTCGCGGTTCGAAACCGGTTCGAGTTGCTGTGAACCGGTTTTTTAACTGCAAACTGAAAGTAAGTTTTTCTTAGAATAACGCATTCTTTTCGAAGAACAACACTGATTCTCAGCGCAGATTGGGTGTTTGTAAACCAAGAGTAGCTGTTTCTAGTTTGTGGTGGTGTATGGCTTTGACTCTGACGTTGAGTTAAGTGTGTGTGTGTCATAAGTCATAAGTTTCTTTATTGTGTATGTGTGGTGTGTGTGTGTGTGTGTGAATATTCTGACAACTAAATATGTGTTTGCATAGGTGACATTAGTGATGCGAGTACTGGTTAAAAAAAACCGGTTCGAAGAGGGAACACCGGTTTAAAACCGGTTCGGATTTTTGAACCGGTTCTCAACTCTATTGCTTACCCCCATTACTCGGTCAAATACCATAGCAACAATGCAACATTTTAATGGCGTCAAAGCTTGAAACCGCAGGATAGCGAGTCAGCGACTTGCAAATTTTTTTTTTGAAGGGGTGGCAAAGTTGCCACAAACTGATAACACTTTTGCAAAATGTGACGGTAAAAATATAAATGACATCAATTTTAGAATGACGCACGGTGTTCTTCTAAGTGCTAGTATTGTCTGCTCAAAACGCACACGAGGCGAGAGCTGGGGGATCTACCTGATGGTAGAGTAACTTCCCCCCTGTTTGACCGATTGAATTGGGCAAGATCACTCCCACACACCATGAAATTACTCCCCTTAATTTATTTCCGAACAATTCCTATGACCTTCATTTTTGAATTTGGCCTAGATATCCTAACTACTTATCCAGAGGCATAATTTCAGCCTCATAATTATATACATCCGTTCAAACGCTATCGTAGTACTTCTGCTACTGCGTTCCCAGGCCATATGGCCATAATGGATAAGGTACGTATTTGTCCGGGTTTTCAGTTTTCACTGATCTCCCCGCTGCGTACAGCCGACACATTCTGATTTTCTGAGGAGTAGCTCAAAGGAGAAACATTATTTGGAAGATTTGTTTTGAAAAAAGGGCAGGAGAATGGGCCAACAAGTCAGAAATATAGTAGTAGATGATAGAAAGCAAAGGGGAAAAGGCAGAGTCAAAAGAGAGTGGCAGATTAGAGGAAGTTACAAACACAGAACGTTTTTTCCAGAAGGTGGGGGAACTATTTTTTACACACACACACCGGTATCCCCACGGGGAGAGACTCGTGGAGGGGGCGGGGTCGTCCAGCTCCCCGAATGGAGGCACGAGGCATCCACCCACTGCCCCAACTTTCGTACAAAAGCCCCCCCCCACCCGTATCCCCACGGGGAGAGACTCGTGGAGGGGGCGGGGTCGTCCAGCTCCCCGTATGGAGGCACGAGGCATCCTCACACTGCCCCAACTTTCGTACAAAAGACCCCCCGCCCCCCCCCCCCCCCCACCGGTATCCCCAAGGGGAGAGACTCATGGAGGGGTCGGGGTCGTCCAGCTCCCCGTATGGAGGCACGAGACATCCACCCACTGCCCCGAGCTAACGTGGTGTAACAGATAGACTGATAGTCAGTCATGAAGAAACACACACCCTTGAATATACGACATGTTATTCGCGCGCAATCACCCAAGTCGCCCTATCACGTTAGTAACTTGGGACAAGCTTGAAAGTTACAAAGCAAAATGTCCAAACTTACCAAATTGCCCTACGCTATCGGTAGTACTTCTCCTTCTTCTGCGTTCCCAGGCCGTATGGCCATAATGGGTAACGTCACGTTAGTAACTTGAGAAAAGCTTGAAAGTTAGAAGCCAAAATGTCCAAACTTAACAAAAGTTGTTAAGACATGTTGGGTTTCAACATCTAAGAAAAAAGGAAAGAGTTGAGTCTGGTTGGTCGTACTGGGGGGGACCAGCCAAACTGCATACGAGTTGAGTCTGGTCGGTCGTTTTGGGGGGACCAGCCAAACTGCATACGAGTTGAGTCTGGTTGGTCGTTTTTTTGGGGGACCAGGCAAACTGCATACGAGTTGAGTCTGGTCGGTCGTTTTTTGGGGACCAGCCAAACTGCATACGAGTTGAGTCTGGTCGGTCGTTTTTTTTGGGGGGACCAGCCAAACTGCATACGAGTTGAGTCTGGTTGGTCGTTTTTTTGGGACCAGGCAAACTGCATACGAGTTGAGTCTGGTTGGTCGTTTTTTGGGGGGACCAGCCAAACTGCATACGAGTTGAGTCTGGTTGGTCGTTTTTTGGGGGGACCAGCCAAACTGCATACGAGTTGAGTCTGGTTGGTCGTTTTGGGGTGGACCAGCCAAACTGCATACGAGTTGAGTCTGGTTTGTCGTTTTTTGAGGGGGACCAGCCAAACTGCATACGAGTTGAGTCTGGTTTGTCGCTTTTTGGGGAGCAGTCGAACTGCATACGTGTTGAGTCTGGTTTGTCGTTTTTTTGGGATCAGCCAAACTGCATACGAGTTGAGTCTGGGTTGTCGTTGTTGGGGGACCAGCCAAACTGCATACGAGTTGAGTCTGGTTTGTCGTTTTTTTGGGACCAGGCAAACTGCATACGAGTTGAGTCTGGTCTGTCGTCTTGGGATCAGCCAAACTGCATAAGTTGAGTCTGGTTTGTCGTTTTGGGGGGGAGCAGTTGAACTGCATACGTGTTTGAGTCTGGTTTGTCGTTTTTGGGATCAGCCAAACTGTATACGATTCGATCCCAACGCGATCCGACTGTGACATCTGTGAGGCATGAGTCTCGTGACATTCTACTGTCTACGTGAATCTGATGAAATCCTACTAGCTTTGTTCACGATATTATTTGTAATATAATAATAATAATAATAATAATAATAATAATAATAATTTAATTCATTTTAAAAAGTGACGCCTGTCCCTCGCGAGGCTCCAGGCGCCATTACAAAGATAAAAACCAACAGGTTTAAGAAAGAAGAGAAAGGAGACATACAAGATTAAAACATCAAAAAAATAAAATAACTTTGACATCGTAAGAACAAGATATCATTAGAAAACATTAAAATTAATACATGCAGGGAACATATACCCCCAGCCCCTCCACTCTCTCTCCACCCCCTTCCCCTCCCCCCTCCCTCACCCCGCGCTGTCTCCCCCCCTAAAAAACAACAACAAAAACACACCCTCCACTCTCTCTCGCGCCTTCTCACTCACACACACACGCACGCACTCACCTACACACACGCAATCAACACACACACACCGTTTGGGATAAGACATCATGTATATATTGTACATAATATGTTACTCTCCCACTCCCCACCCTCTCTCACACTCTCTCTCTCATCTCTCTCTCCCTCTCGTCTCTCTCTCCTCTCTCTCTCTCTCTCTCTCTCACCCACACAGACACCAGCTTCACACAGTATGAATGCGTCAGTACACCAAACACTAGGTCACACAGAAACCCAGACATTTTTGTATCAAATAACAACACTTAAAGGCTCTTGGAAATGTCCATCTTAGTCAGAGAACACAGACAATAGGATGAAAGAGAGCGGGAAAAAGCCTACTAAAAATAATTTTAAAATAATAAAAAGGGGGGGGGGGGGGGGAAGTAGTAAAAAAGGGAAAAAGGGGGGAGAAAAGGGGGAGAAAAAAGAAGGAAAGGAAGGAAAAAAAAGAAAAGAAAGGGTTAAAAATGAAGGCAGAAATGGTGGTGGGTTGCATGATGAGTGAGCAAGATAGCGGAGAGCGGATGAATGATTGGGTGTGGTGTGAGAGTTACATATTTGTTAATGTAAATTTATGTTTCATACTTTTATTTAATATTTTTATTTTTTACATGGTGGAAGACAAGTTTCCATTTGCGTTGTACAATGCCAACGGACAATAAAGAAACTTATGACTTATGACTTATGACTTATGACCCTCTTCCTAGTTTTGTGTAACCTTGTTTGTTTCGTTGTTTTTTATGTCCCCCTCCTTTTTTCTTTTCCCATTTCTTTACCGTTTACATACACTACCCACTTTGGAATCTTTAGTTTCCTTATCCGGGTTTTTTGTTGTGTGTGTTTTTGTTTTTGTATGCTCAAACCTATAACTCACTTTGTCGGTCTGTTGGGTCGGTCTGTCGGTCGGTCCCAAAATTGTCGCACATATTGACAAAATTTGTCGCACATATTTGTAAAAGAGAACAAATACTTCGCAATACGATTTATGGCACGCGGTCTATTTTTTCCACTCCAATCATGAGTTACCTCCCCTGGCTTTTCAATAATTTTAATCTGTAAACCAGAATGTTATCTCTGATCTCTGCTGCACTCGTCTGCAATCTCTGCACCATTTCGTAACTTTTTATATCTTTTGGAAAACATTTAAAACTATTTATCCTACTTATACTCATCAAAAGAAGCACCGCATACTCGTCGTGTCTGTTGTAGTGTCTGTATTACATATGTTTATTATTTTGTACGCTTTTTAAAAATACATCATTTTAAAAGAGCGGCCAGAAGTGTAGCCTCGATTTGAAGTGCGACAATTTTGTCAAATATGTGCGACAATTTTGGAACCGACGACAGACCGACGAGCCGACCGACAAAGTGAGTTATAGGTTTGTGGCTTGAGCCACAAACAAAAAATACATACCATGGGCATAAAGTAACATTTCAGTTTGTCATATATCCGCCTTTTGAATCTTTTCCCTCGCTTCTCGGCCGCGACTTACTTCTAGTCTGATCTACACACGAGAGCAGCTTCTGTCCGTGTCCCCCGCCCCCCTTGATCCGACTGTTGCCGAGGCCATCAGACGTGCTGGCATCGGCTATCGCCTTCCCAGGACCCGCACCCACCGTGGAGGCCGTCGCAAACGGAGGAACATCGCCGTGGTCAGTCTGTATGACGAGAGGCGTGCATGTGAGAGGCGCGAGAAGACACGGACTGTAAATTTCAAAAATCTTATTCGAGTGCCTGTTTTCTCTTGTTTTGACACATCGCCATCCACTGACCTTGATCTGTGTGTTGCTGTGTTCAACGCTCAATCTGTTGGGCGAAAAGAAAAACGTTCTGCCGTAAATGAATACATTCTGTCTAACCGTGTTGACATTTTCTGTGTGACTGAAACCTGGCTCCGTCAGGCTGGGGATGAAGCGAAATGCCAAGACCTCGCTCCCCCTGGATTTTCTACTGCCTCCTTCCCACGATGTACAACCACTTGTGGATGTGGCCTAGCCTTCGTTTTCTCTGACACTCTAAAACCACACGTCACTCTCACAGCAAACTTTCCGTTCAGCCACTCTTCTTACGAACTTTCCCAGCTGACACTATCCTACAAACAGAACACTCTGAATATTTTCTGTATATACCGCCCCCCTCCAAACAAGAAAAACAAATTATCAGACTCCATGTTCATTGACCAGCTCCCGGACTTTTTAGAGTACACCAACAGTTTGTCTGGTTCACTGCTGATTGTGGGCGATTTTAATTTTCATTTCGATGACCCGTCCCACTTCTACACATCTAAAGTGCTGGACACTATCAAAATGTTCGACCTCTCTCAGTCTGTATCTGAGCCCACCCATACCAGAGGCCATATTGTCGACTAGGTTTTGCACAGGGAGGATGATCGTCTGCTGCAGTCGACGACCGTGGAGCCCACTCTGTCATCAGACCATTTCTGTGTCAGATGTGTGCTCCACCTCGCCAAGCCTCCGTCTGCCAAAGTCTACAAAGACGTTCGCCGCCTGGCGTCCATCAACATCGAGGCCTTCAAGGCCGACCTCCAGGCCCACCTTCCCCTTCAGCCGTCTGCAGACCAGCTGTTCGGGGTCCTTCACGCCACCCTGGATCAACACACGCCCGTCACACGCCGCTTGGTGTCTACCCGTCCCCCCTCTCCCGGGTACAACGCGGTGAGGCCTGAGCTCCAGGACGCCAAGCAGGAGAGGAGGAGAGCTGAGGAGCAGTAGCGTGCCACCCGCCTGACGGTCCATCGACAGATGTTCCAGGCTGCCAGGAACCACGTGACCTACATCGTCGATTGTGCCAAAACAGCCTTTTACTCAACCAAGATACTTGCATGCACCACAATTAAGCAGTTGTTCAGTGTCTCAAGCAGCATTTTGGATAAAGTAAGTCATTCCCCACTCCCGTCTGTTTTTAAAGTGCAAGGATCTCCCTCATAAATTTTCTGACTTTTCCCACCCCCCCCGAAAATAAGTTCCATCCGTGAAAAACTTGATTCTACTGATGTCCCCCCATTACCAGTCACTGACAGAATGTACTGCGGCCCAGTTTTGCAGAGGTTTGAGCCTGTCACAGAAAAGTTTGTGAAAGAACTGTGTTTAGGCGCTAGTCCCAAATCATGTGAACTGGACCCCATCCCATCATCCCTGTTTTGTGAATGTATTGATGTACTGCTGCCCTATGTCACTCATATTGTAAACGATTCTCTCTTGTCTGGCTCCTTCCCTTCTGTCTTTAAATCTGCTATTGTCCGCCCATTGTTAAAGAAACCCTCCCTTGACCATGACAATCTGAAAAGCTACAGACCGGTTTCCAATCTCTCCTTTCTTTCAAAAATCACTGAAAGGGTTGTACTTTGTCAACTACTTGCACACCTAGAACAAAATCACCTTCTGAACCCCCACCAATCCGCTTATCGGAAATGCCACAGCACAGAGACAGCCCTTCTTAAAATTGCTAACGACCTTCTTTTAGGTTTTGATGACAACAAAGTTTCTCTCTTAGCTTTGCTTGACCTCAGTGCCGCTTTCGACACTATTGATCATACCATTCTTATTCGCCGACTCAAACATTCTTTTGGCATTCATGATCTTGCTCTTTCCTGGTTTGATAGCTACTTGGCTAATCGTAAGCAGACAGTTTGTGTTAGTGGCAGATACTCTGAGCCGTCCCCCCCTTTTGCATGGTGTCCCACAGGGTTCTGTTCTGGGACCCATTCTTTTTGTGCTCTATGCTGCTCCTGTGTCCGATGTTATCAGTCAACATGCCTTGTCTCATGAGAGTTATGCGGACGATACAGAAGTATATCAGTCGGCCACTCTTGCTGAAGTCGACGGGCTGGTATCGCGGACACAGGAGTGCATACTTGACCTTAAAATCTGGATGACCCACAACAAGCTACAACTTAATGAAGAAAAAACTGAAATTATGTTAGAATGCCCAAAGAAAATGCTCAATCTTTCTACCCTTCCAGGCTCTGTCACAATCAACAACAACACTATCTCCTTCTCCTCATCTGTCCGCAGTCTTGGTGTCACTTTGGATCAAAGTCTCTCCCTTCAGCAGCATGTGTCTAATATCTGCAGATCTGCCTATTTTGAGCTTCGTAAGATTAGTTATGTTCGTCACTATCTCTCCACTGATGCCACAAAAACCTTGGTCTGTGCATTTGTCCTCTCGAGAATAGATTATTGCAACTCTCTCTTCTTGCTGGCCTTCCAAAATACCTTCTCAACAAACTCCAAAGAATCCAAAATAATGCTGCACGACTAATCATTAAGTCCTCCAAGTTTGAACATGTTTCTCCCCTTCTGCACTCTCTGCACTGGTTGCCAATCTCCAGCAGGATCAACTACAAGCTTTCTGCTCTTACCTTTGCTGTAATGTCTGGCTCTGCTCCTACTTACCTGTCTGATCTACTTCATACTTACATTCCATATCGTCAGCTTCGTTCTTCTTCTGATTATCGTATTCTACAGCCTCCCTCAATTAAAACGAAAACTTATGGCGAGAGATCCTTTTCTTTTCAGGCCCCAGCTACTTGGAACAAACTCCCTCTGTCTCTCAGACATTCCAACTCCCTGTCAGTTTTCAAAACCAACCTGAAAACCCATCTATTCTCTGAACACTACTGTCCACCATGATCGGATTGTGAGAATGAAAGCGTGTGCGGATGAGGAATTGCAAGGGAAAGGTGGGAGACAGAAAGTGTGTATGTGCATGCGCGCGCTGGCATGTGCTTATGCACATGTGTGGGGATGTGTGTGTGTTTGTGTCTGTGGGTATGTATGTATGTACGAACGTAAGTAAGTATGTATGTATGTATGTACGGTATGTATGTGTGCATGCGCGGGTAAATGATATGCTATGTTCGTCAGTGTATGTGCTTGTGTGCTTGTGTGGGGGTTTGGGGGGTGGGGGCTGGCGGCAGGGTATGATGTGATTTGATTAAATGTATTTTTTTTGTAAAGCTCCATGAGCAGCTAGCCTGGAATGTGAGCTATATAAGTTTTCTTCATTATTATCATTTACATATCTACAGTCCTAACGTATGGAAAGAATTATATACTGAACAAAGCACATGAATCTTCATTTTAAAGCGTACAAAATAATAAACATACGTATACAGACACTGCAACAGACACGACGAATATGCAGTGCTTCTTTCGATGAGCATAATAAGTAGGATACATAGTTTTAAATGTTTTCCATTAGATATAAAAAGTTACGAAATGGTGCCAGAGATAACATTCTGGTTTACAGATTAAAATATTGAAAAGCCAGGGGAGGTGACTCAATGTATGTAATGATTGGAGTGGTAAAAATAGACCGCTGGGCGTGCCACAAACTATTGCGATTTCGCGCTTGTTTACGAATGGCTTTATGGAAAAAAAGGATATTATTTTCTTATTCAATGTTCCACCTGGAAATAAAATCTTCACTTAAAACCATGACAAAATACGTAAACATAAGTAATACAGACACAACAACAGACACGACGAGTATGCGGTGTTCTTTCGATGAGTATTAGTAGGATGAAATAGTTTTAAATATTTTCCAAAAGATATAAAAAAGTTACGAAATGGTGCAGAGATAACATTCTAGGTTTACAGATTAAAATTATTGAAAAAAGCCAGGTGAGGCGACTCAGTGTATGTAATGATTGGAGTGGTAAAAATAGACGCTGGGCGGTGCCACAAACAAATGAGTTATCCGCACCTTGTTTACGTGGCCTTTATGGAAAAAAAGGATAAACCATCTATTCATGTTCCTATCTGGAAATTCCCATTTTACTTTCTGACATTGACTATAACACGTGACTTATTGGGTCGCGCTTTCCTGCATAGCAACACATAAAATAAGCCACTCATAGCAGTCATATACACGTTGACCTTATTTCACTCTTTCCCCATGACAATACAGCGATATGCCATTCAGTCATAAGGTTGCTTGCATTTATTACTCGTGGTAGGGGAAGAGTGGAACACGTTCACGTATCTTCCCCGTGGGGGCGTGGGAATACCGGGGGTACTCTTGTAAAAATAATTATCCCACCTTCTGGAAGTTCTGTGGCTTGTAAGTTTCCTCATAATCTGCCTCTCTCTTTGACTGCCTATGGCCCTTTGCTTTCATGTCATCTACTGTCTTTCTGACTTATTGGGTCCCATTCTCCTGCCTTTAAAAGAAAGAAAGGGAAATCTTCCAAATGGGAACAGGACTCTTGAGCTCCTCCTCTGAAATTGGAATGTGTTGGCTGTACGCAGCGGGAGACCAGTGCGAAAGTGAAAACAGGACACATAACGTACCTTACCCATTATGGGACATATGGCGAAAGGGGAAGAAGAAGAAGGAAGAAGAAGAAGAGAAGAAGAAGAAGAAGAAAGTTCACGCATAGAGTACCGGCCATAAGCCGATTTATACACATCGCGTTGGCCGAATCAGCGCACGAAATGGGAACAGGGCGAAAGGGGAGCAGGGCGAAACGGGAACAAGGCGAAAGGGGAACAAGGCGAAAACCAACCTCATTTTGGCTTCCACCCTTTTTGTCCTCAAAACGGTTTTTTTTTTTTTGCTCCTTGTGTTCTGTATGTTTTTCTTTAACAGGCGAAAGGGGAACAGGGCGAAATTGGAACAGGGAGAAAGGGGAACAGGGCGAAAGGGGAACAAGGCGAAATTGGAACAAGGCGAAACTAGAACAGGGTGAAATGGGAACAGGACGAAATGGGAACAGGACGAAATGGGAACAGGGCGAAAGGGAAACAAGGAGAAAAGGGAACAGGGCGAAACGAAACAGGGCGACCTTTTCAAATGGCGAAAGGGGAAAAAACAAGGCGAAAGGGGAACATGGACGAAAGGGGAACCCACCAAAAAAAAAAATAAAAAAAAATTGGAACATGGCGAGAAGGGGAACAAAGCGAAATTGAAACAGGGCGAAAGGGGAACATGGCGAAAGGGGAACAGGGCGAAATGGAACATGGTGAAAGGGGAACAGGGTGAAAGGGGAACATGGCGAAATTGGAGCAAGGCGAAAGGGGAACAGGGCGAAAGGGGAACAGGGCGAAAGGGGAACAAGGCGAAAGGGGAAAACATGGCGAAAGGGGAACATGGCGAAAATTGGAACAGGGCGAAAAGGGGAACAGTGCGAAATGGGAAAAAACATGGCGAAAGGGGAACAAGGTGAAAGGGGAACATGGCGAAAGGGAACAGGGCGAAAGGGGAACAGGGCGAAATGGGAACAGGGTGAAAGGGGAACAGGGCGAAAGGGGAATAGTGCGAAAGGGGAACAGGGCGAAAGGGGAAAAAGGCGTGAAACGTGACATCACCATGTAGAACGCAATACACGAATCAAATAAAAATGTCCGATGCAAAAAATAAGATATTTTCTTGACTGCAGTAAGTGAAGACGGGGTAAAAAAGCCCATGGGAGGGTAAGAAGCCCATGCAAATTATCTAATGAAATAAAGAAAATTTAAGTCAAATTTGCCCATGAGACGAGTGTTAATGTTTAGCATTCGTCTCATGGGCACAATTTCACTGAAAATTTATTTATTTCATGAGATCATGCAGTGATTTACACCCCCCCCGTCCATGGCTTCTTACCCGTCTCCCCGACGGGAGACTACAAATAATAGTGAACGTAACTGGTAGGATTTCATCAGATTTATTTAGACAGTAGAATTTCACGTCAATCGTGCCTCACAAAATGTCAAAATCGGATCGTAGTTAATCGAATCGTGTGCAGTGTTGCTGGCCCTTTAGAGCTGGATCATGCGCGTGCGCACGACGCGCACAACGCACACAACACACACACACACACACACACACACAGAGAAATACACATACAACCATCCACTATCTCTCTCTCTCCTCATCTCCT
>CM065712.1:4921080-4923580 GCA_017654935.2 Phymorhynchus buccinoides | reverse complement strand
TTCTAAACTGCGCTTCGTCATTTATTTTAAGCAAATGTTCTCTTTTATATATTTCATTGTTGATTTCACTTGATATATAAGGCGGTTTAATGTTGTGTTTCACTCTTTTTTTTTAACCAAAGGAGCATGCTTATCATAGATGTCATTAAAATTACTTACCCAAAAGTTAGTAGCATCGTTAGGATCCCTAAGCTGATAAACATAGTCAAGGTTTGAATGAGTTAAATCGTTTAGGAAGGAATTTTGGTCAAAGTGAGTAAAACGACGATAGAATATCTCTTTATGGCCAGGCTTCGGGATCTTAGTGCCTTTCTTTAACCATGTCAAACAGATAGACGAATGATCACTGCAACCAGTCTGCACGGAACACACTTCTTTTACATGGATCTTAGAATTGACATAGATATGATCGATTAAAGTTCTTGAATGATTAGTTATACGGGTGGGACGATCAATTAGTTGATCTAAGCCATACATGGCAAAATTGTCTTTCCATTTTTTACCCTGTTCAATTAAATCTATATTAAAGTCGCCGAAAATAATGGTTTCTTTGGATTCTAGTATTACAGCATCCATCATGGAGTTAAACCTATCATACCAACTGACCAGTTCTGCTGGGTTTCTATAAAGAAAACCAATCAAAAATGGTTCACTGTGCTTAAGGCTAATTTCAACCCATATAGATTCTACATTAAACGTTTCAAGATCCGTCATTCTTTTGACTTTTAGAGACTGTGTATAGTATAACAGTAAACCAGTTGCTCGGGGGACAGTGGGGTCTAATCTTATCATACTATAGTTGGGCATATGCATGTCGGAGTCTGGAACTACGTCTGTCAACCATGACTCCGCAATGCAAAATAGGTGAAAATGATTTCCATTATTGTGCAGTATGGTTGCAATGTCATCCGTCTTATTTCGTGCACTGTTGATATTAAGATAGCCTATACGGAGACCCTCCTGGGAGGGCCATACATCTAAAGTAGTAGACATGCTATAAATCTAGTGTAGACATGTAATTTATTCTATGTACCTATTAGAGCAATATCATAAGCACTTACTCCAGATGCGCACAAATGGGCAGTTTTACGCACAAGTAAGAAAAACAATGGATTAAACGCAATACTACCAAACCGATGTACAACGTTTACTGTTCAAGATTATAAATATTAACACAAAGAAAGGTCAATTTATTTACATAAACATTAATCGTAATCCAAAATGTGTGTGTGTGTGTGTGTGGTGTGTGTGTGTGTGTGTGTGTGTGTGTGTACGCGCGCAGTGTGTGTGTGTGCAATCGGGCGTATTGGCACGCATAAGTGAGCTTGTATGAGTGGGTGCATTTATGTGTGTGAAGTGTGCGTGGGAATTCATTTGGCACTGTTGTCTTGTTTGCATAAATAGCTGCTTTGACTTGCTTATTATAATTGAATGACTGGCGGGTGCAGTCAATATGATGATCCCTTTTGCTTGTTATATTCTTATATATACTTTTTTCCCCGCTTGCTTTGATTATTAGTTAGTTTCAAATCACGTGTCCCCTTGCCATGAAGATTGCATTGTCAATGACAATTAAAACATTGTCAAGTGTCAAGTATCTCTCTCTCGTTCTGTTCGAACTTTGTTTTATTGATGCCTTGAATCGTTATGCATGCCCACATCTGTTGCCGGATTGTTTTGTCTTAGTCTTGTTTACGTCCCAAGGACAGATTGCAAGAATAGGCTTGGCCTAAAATTTCAATCCTTGCGTAATAAGATGTTTCAAGTTCAAGTTCTCTCTCTCTCTCTCTCTCTCTCTCTCTCTCTCTCTCTCTCTCTCTCTCTCTCTCTCTCTCTCTCTCTCTCTCTCTCTCTCTCTCTCTCTCTCTCTCACTCGAGTAGGTATTTTGTCCATCCAGGAAGTTCTCACACTTCAAGTAAGACCCTCATTAAATCTCTCGTGAATCTCTCTCTCTCTCTCTCTCTCTCTCTCTCTCTCTCTCTCTCTCTCTCTCTCTCTCTCTCTCTCTCTCTCTCTCTCTCTCTCCTTAAAAAGAGACTTATTAATTAAGGCGAGTCTCTCTCTCTCTCTCTCTCTCTCTCTCTCTCTCTCTCTCTCTCTCTCTCTCTCTCTCGCTCTCTCTCTCTCTCTCTCTCTCTCTCTCTCTTCTCTCTCTCTCTCTCTCTCTCTCTCTCTCTCTCTCTCTCTCTCTCTCTCACTCGAGTAGGTATTTTGTCCATCCAGGAAGTTCTCACACTTCAAGTAAGACCCTCATTAAATCTCTCGTGAATCGTGAATCTCTCTCTCTCTCTCTCTCTCTCTCTCTCTCTCTCTCTCTCTCTCTCTCTCTCTCTCTCTCTCTCTCTCTCTCTCTCTCTCTCTCTCTCTCCTTAAAAGAGACTTATTAATTAAGGCGAGTCTCTCTCTCTCTCTCTCTCTCTCTCTCTCTCTCTCTCTCTCTCTCTCTCTCTCTCTCTTCTCTCTCTCTCTCTCTCTCTCTCTCTCTCTCTCTCTCTCTCT
>CM065712.1:4908580-4916080 GCA_017654935.2 Phymorhynchus buccinoides | reverse complement strand
ATTACAAACGTTATTGAAAGGAAATCCTGTACTATCAAACAAAATGAATAGTTTTATATTTGAAACTGTTCATCAATTTTTATTTTTATTTTTTTTATTAAACCTTTTTTTTACATTTTCACAAATGCATTTTCAAACAAAACAAAAACAAGAAAAACGTCAAGTCTCAATACATATGATGAAAAAGAAACGAAATCGCTACACAACACACACACACACACACACACACACACACACACACACACACACACACACACACACAGAGACTCAGACACACACACACACACATACATAGACACACATACATACACATAATTTTTTTTAATAATAATAATAAAAATATATAAAAATACATCAACAGAAAATAAGGAGATGGTGACTGGACATCAATTTATTGTTCATTCAAAGAGGTTTCTGTCGTAAGCATTTGGTGACACATTTACTAATTGATGTTCATTAATAGTTATATTTACCATGTCAATATTCATAGCCATTTATGTTTATCATCTTTTCCATTCACAGTTTGTATATTCAATGTGTTGCACCAGTGTATGGCCGACCTTCCCTGTACATATTGTTGATAATAATAATAATAATAATAATTAATAATAATAATAATAATAATAATAATAATAAAATGCACAGGGATCCCTGTTTAGCAAGTATGATTGATAATAATATTGTCATAATAAAATAAAAACCCCAAAACTTTAAAAAAAAAACAAAAAACAACCCAAAAATACCCACAAAAAAAAAAAAATAATAATACCACAAAAAAGATGCCTTGTAACCACTGCAATTAGTGATTGATTCACGTCGTAATTATCTTTTGCATCCCCCATCCTCCTCCTGTCTCTTTCATATTCTGAATGTACATTTTTTTTCTTTCTTTTTTTCTTCTCTTTTTTCCCCATTTTATTCATATATCTTATTGTCTACATTCTGTGTTTTGTGTATTTCACAAAGTTTGGATTTATCTTTTTTCTTATTTTCATTGATTTGCATTGGTTTCCTGATGTATATTTCACGAAGGATTTGAAATGTACCTATCCTTATATATTTTTGTCTTTGATAATGTTTAGATTAACCTGTTTAGTCTTGTACTTGCTAGCCGCCATTCAAAAATTCATGCATAGTACTTTGGCACAGTATAAGCTTTAAGCTTGTTGTTGCCGTTATGCTTGCTTAACATGTGTATAATGTACGTTTTGATAAATAAAAATCATTTCAACCAAATAGTTAGGGCCAGCATATCCATCTTCGAATGGAGAAATTAAAATATTTGTAACAGTTTCTAAAAAAATAAAAAAGACAAGAGAATGGACCAGTAAGGCAGAAAGATAGTAGATGACAGTGAAAAGGCTGAGTCAAAGAGAGTGACAGATTAGAGGAAGTTACAAGCACAGAACTTCCAGAAGGTGGGGGGATTATTTATGCGAAACACATCCCGGTATCTCCAAGGGCTGAGGGTGGGGGTAGGGGTTTCTGCCTGTGCAGAGCACACACACGCGCGCGCGCGCACACGCACATGCACACACACACACACTGCCAAAAAAAAGTTAAGAAAAATAAAAACTGATGAAAGAATACTCTAGTTTTAAAATGAAGCACAGGCCTACTTATAGACCCAGTGACGCACCACGATTAAGTCCCTTGGTTTTTTTCTGGGTATCTGTGACCCACATACACATTTCCCCAACTTGTAATTGAGGCTGCTCTTTAAGGCTGATGTTTCGGTTTTAATTTGGAGCCATTTATATGGGAGTCAGACTTGGTCAAAACAAGATTTATTTCCAGTTATAAGAGGGAAAACACGTGAAACCCGTGATTTTGACACGTGATCTGGTGGATCTTTAAAGTTTTACTTCTTCATGCTCTTGTTCTTGTTGTAAAAGTTACTTCTATAGCTCTGTTTCATAATTCGGTCTTTTGGGGGTTATCTTTCCCTACTGTCTCGTCTTGAAGTCGGTTTGGGGTAGTTCCGGTTCAAAATTAGAATTAAAAAATGGAAGTTACCTACCTTAGACAACAGTTATATTTTGTTCTTGTCTTCAAGTCTTAGGGTATCAATGTGGTCGTAACGAGTAAACAACTGTTTATAGTCAACGAATGTAAACACTTTAAGAAAGAAACATGAAACAGGACTTAATATTATTAAATCTACAAACTGATAACTGAGCAATTAAACTCCCCTCTATTTCAATTACGGAGCAGCCATGCCGTGCTTACAGCATTTCCTAACCGGAACTAAGTGTCCTAACGGGCACACAACCCGTCTGTTACTTCCGTTTTCATTTCGAAACAGTGATATACAAAAAACCCACACGAGTTTCTAAAAAAAATCACCCACTTACCTTCAGATTTTCCAGATGCACCACTCGAACTTCCTCTTTCTTTGTCACTAGCAGAAGTCAAACTATTCAACGATTTCCGGAGACCCTCTTCTGTCTTGGAAGGTAGACAAGTCAATCCTACCGCAGCAGACGACACGTTTGAATCTGGTTGCAGGTAACTGAACCGGTCATGGCGAAAGGTCGGGTTGTTAAAGTTCATACTTATAGACTGTGGTGGTACTTTTACTATTATGGGATGTCCATGACATGACTGTCTTAGTTTTGGGGCAACGCCATTCTCTGAAAATAAAAAAACAATCGTTGTTGTTTTTTCAATGATAAATTTTGTTTTTGCAAGTACCAAATGGAAAGTGTTTCAAACATAGGAGAAGACGGGGTAAAAAGCCCATGGGCGGGTAAGAAGCCCATGCCAATTATCTCATGAAACGAAGCAAATGTCAGTCACAGTTTGCCCATGAGAGGAATGTTCATGTTTAGCATTCGTCTCATGGGCAAATTTGACTGAAATTTGCTTTATTTCATGAGATAATTGGCATGGGCTTCTTACCCGCCCATGGGCTTTTTACCCCGTCTTCCCTGTTACATCCCTGTTTCTGTTTGGCCGCTAATGGCCGCCTGAGCTTAGACCAAATCGTTTGCACAAAATTTTCACAATACAAAGCTGGTAAAGGTAAAGATGTGCCACCACCCCTGCATTTCTCGGTTTTGCAATTTTCCGTTTTTGCCTTTCTTACCAAACATAAAACTGTATTTTATTAACCTTTTTAGCTAATAACCTTTTGGAATACTAACCCTAACCCTAACCCTAGCCCTAACCCCCACCCCCTACCCTACCCCCCCCCCCCCCCCCCCCCCCCCCCCCCCCCCCCCTATAAGACAGGAAAACGCAATGAACCACGACTGTGACAAATGGCGCCGTGTATTGCAATACATAGGGGGGGGGGGGGGGGTTCCTAATAGATAATGGCCTAGGGTTAGGGATAGGGTTAGTATTCCAAAAAGGTTATTAGCTAAAAAGGTTCATAAAATACAGTTTTATGTTTGGTAAGAAAGGCAAAAACGGAAAAATGGAATTAACCGAGAAATGCAGGGGGGTGGGGGGGGGGGGGGGGGTGGCACATCTTGACCTTTACCCATACCTCCACCCACCCTATCCAAAATGGCTTCTCTCTCTCCGGCATCTCCGCCAAGGAGGAATCGCCGTTTTTTTTGACGGTTTCATTTCTAGGAAACCAGAGCAAAGTAAGTGTTCCTATCCTTGAAAAGGCTGTCTTTCTGGTGATCTCGACGTGCTTCTTGCAAAAACTCATCCGTCTGGGTGCCCCTTTAGGCTAATAAAATGAATGAAGAACGGTCTACTTCCCCCCCCCCCCCCCCCCCCGCACACACTGTCCATCCTTTCCAGCTCCTACCCATGACCACATCTCCTATGTATGAAGTAAAACATTGTTTTTTTGTGTCAGTCCTTGAAAAAAGAACAACTAAATATTCCGCCAAGTAACGAAGTGCAAATGGCACAGAAAAGAAAAAAGGGTGGGTTTTGGTTGTTACTATAATAATAATAATAATAATAATAATGGGAATTTATATAGCGCTGTTTCTCACATGAGCTCAGTGCGCTTTACATTGATAACAAGAACATTAAAGGCAAACAAATAATGAATCATTAGAAAGTAAAATAAACACGACGATTGCAAGCAACGTTCTCTTTCTGCGTGCGCACGCACGCATGCATGCACGCATGCATGTACGCAGGCACACACACACACACATATACATACACAAACACACATGAACGCACGCACGCACACATACACACACATACATATGCACGCACACACTCACACACACATACAATCACAATATACAAGAGTAAAATAGTTACAAAATAAAAATTCTAAGAAGAAACATAGACCACATTCACCTTCTCAATCAAGTTTAGATACAATACTGCAAATAAAATCATACTGCCATCGACATACCAGTTACATGACTAATTATAATAGACACATTTTGCAAGAACAAAGATACCCTTCTACCTCATTTACAAGCGCTTAAAGTTTACAAGACGCAGACATTCTATATACAACTTACGAAACATACAAGAATTGTAATATCATGCTTACATCACTTTTCATTGTTTTTCTGAAAGAAAGTAATAATTCAATTCCGGTGGGTTTTTTCTCTCTCAAACCTTTCACTTTACAAAGCTTTTTTTCCAAAGTATTTGGAAATGTTGAGGTGGGTGAAAATGATTTTGTCGTTTAAAAATCGGGTAAAGGTCAAGATGTGCCCCCCCCCTAGATGATTGGTATCGTAGTCAACTTTGGTGGAGGAGTTAAATTAGACAGAGAGTTCCCCCCCCCCCTTCAATTTCGTCAGCCTCCCCCCTCCATATCTCGGGTAATTGTATTTTTCCGTTTTTGCCTTTCTTACCATACATAAAGCTGTATTTCAGGAACATTTTTAGCTAATAACCTTTTTGGAATACTAACCCTATCCCTAACCCTAGCCCTAACCCTAGCCCTAACCCTAACCCTACCCCCCACCCTATAAGACGGAAAAACGCAACGAACCACAACTGTGACAAATCGCGGTGTACTGCAGTACATAGTGGGGGGGGGGGGGGGGGGGGGGGGTAGGGTTAGGTTTAGGGTTAGGGATAGGGTTAGTATTCCAAAAAGGTTATTAGCTAAACATGTTCCTAAAATACAGCTTTATGTATAAGAAAGGCAAAAACGGAAAAATGCAATTAAGCGAGAAATGCAGGGGTGGTGGCACATCTTTACCTTGACCAAAAAATCGTTACAAATATTGAAACAAAAATAAACATAAAAACGGCACCCGAAAGAAAATTACACCCGAAATTCTCAAGCACAATCTCAAAGCGAGGCTGTTACACGAAATTGAAGAAAAGGGGGGGGGGAACTCTCTGTCTAATTAACTCCCCTCCACCAAAGTTGATTACGATACCAATCATCTAGCAATGCGTGGATCAGGGCCAAAGTGAGACAAACAAAACATCATTCTCAATAAAGACTGTGCCAAGTTCGCCTTTATGACCCTCCACCCACACAGTACACATCAACAATGGTGGAGAGGACGACATACAAACAAATCAACATCTATCCAAGAGTGGCACAGCCTTCTAGCCTTGAACATGTTCAACGTTTAAGGCCGTGTACACACATAAGCGGATATTCCATGCGGAAACCCGTGCGCAATCCATAAATAAGTGAAACAAAGAAGGGCAAAGATTTGCAAATATGTAACTACATCTGTATCGTTAAAAATTCGGGACTTTCCTGGAGTTGCACTGCCTCCGGGCATTGCCTCCAGGATCGTTCCCACCATCTTTATATCTACTAATGCCCCATATGTGTCTGGTCCAGACCGGAGGACGTTAAACGGATTTTCATCTTCGGGAAAAGATTTGCACACGTGTCCGAATTTCCCCAATGTGCGTAAACTTTTATCCTTCTTTCTTCCACCTATTTAGGGTTTTCCGTGCGGAACTTACGCGTTCTTATGTGAACCCGGCCTTACCCTTTTGTTCCTGTCATACGTGAATTCGAAAGGACGGGAAATCTCAACTCTTTTGTTCATGTTGTATTTTAGCAAAATTCAGAGGGAGGAAACACACCCTTCAGAAACTTGAACTTAGAATGCCTTAATGGTGGACCCTGACGGATGAGTTAGTCTTTGCAAGAAACACGTCGAGATCGCCAGAAAGACAGCCTTTTCAAGGATAGGAACACTCACTTTGCGCTGGTTTCCTAGAAATTAACCCTTTCACTGCCAATGTCGCATTTTAGCACCACAATGGTTTAACACCCATGTCACTAAAAGGCATAAGATCAGGACCTGTTAACCAAAGACCCTATTTTCTTCATTTTGGGAGGTAAGGATAGGAGGCCTAACGTTATATATGTCACAGGGGAATTCGCAATATTGCAGATATTTTATTTTATCTACCCAGTTAAGTTTAATGGTAAGTTGTGGCTGAAAAATGGCTGGCGGCGAAAGCGTTAAACCGTCAAAACGGCGATTCCTCCTTGGCGGAGATGCCGGAGAGCGAGAAGCCATTTTGGATGGGGTGGGTGGAGGTCACTCATTGTGGTTGAAGCTTTTGTTGTTGTTGTAGTGCATGCAGTAACAACAAACTGGAGCTGTTTGTTGTTGTTGTAGTGCATGCAGTAACAACAAACTGGAGCTGTTTGTTGTTGTTGTAGTGCATGCAGTAACAACAAACTGGAGCTGTTGTTTGTTGTTGTTGTAGTGCATCCAGTAACAACAAACTGGAGCTGTTGTTTGTTGTTGTAGTGCATGCAGTAACAACAAACTGGAGCTGTTGTTTGTTGTTGTTGTAGTGCATGCAGTAACAACAAACTGGAGCTGTTTGTTGTTGTTGTAGTGCATGCAGTAACAACAAACTGGAGCTGTTTGTTGTTGTTGTAGTGCATGCAGTAACAACAAACTGGAGCTGTTTTTTGTTGTTGTAGTGCATCCAGTAACAACAAACTGGAGCTGTTTGTTGTTGTTGTAGTGCATGCAGTAACAACAAACTGGAGCTGTTGTTGTTGTTGTTGTGAGCGAAACTCCTTTAGGTAAACTGTATACAATTTTCATTTTTTTTTAAAGGCTTGTATTGTGAAAATTTCGCGCAAACGATTTGGTCTAAGCTCATTAAAAAAGAGAAGCCACGTGCCTTCTCTTTCACCGAAAGAATTTGACTTTCAGCACCTCCGCCAAGGAGGAATCGCCGATTTGATGGTTTGATTTCGGGTGACCGGACTAAGTTCGAATATACGGGTGCGCCTAAGGTCGAAAATAATGGGCCATATCAACAATTGCGCCTAAGGTCGAAATTTCGAGTCTAGTTATACGGTTGTGCCTCAGTTCGAATATACGGTTCCGCCTAAGTCCGAATTGCACAGTTGTGCCTAAGTTCGAATTTACCGTTGCGCCTAAGTTCGAATATACGGTTCCGCCTAAGTCCGAATTGCACAGTTTTGCCTAAGTTCGATTTTACCGTTGCGCCTAAGTTCGAATATATGGTTCCGCCTAAGTCCGAATTTTTTTTCTCACCTCCACCAGGATTCAATAGTACATTGCTATGAAATCATCAATTCGAACTTAGGCACAA
>CM065712.1:4896080-4903580 GCA_017654935.2 Phymorhynchus buccinoides | reverse complement strand
CAACTAAATATGTGTTTGCATAGGTGACATTAGTGATGCGAGTACTGGTTAAAAAAACCGGTTCGAAGAGGGAACACCGGTTTAAAACCGGTTCGGATTTTTGAACCGGTTCTCAACTCTATTGCTTACCCCCATTACTCGGTCAAATACCATAGCAACAATGCAACATTTAATGGCGTCAAAGCTTTTAAAACCGCAGGATAGCGAGTCAGCGACTTGCAAATTTTTTTTTTGAAGGGGTGGCAAAGTTGCCACAAACTGATAACACTTTTGCAAAATGTGACGGTAAAAATATAAATGACATCAATTTTAGAATGACGCACGGTGTTCTTCTAAGTGCTAGTATTGTCTGCTCAAAACGCACCGAGGCGAGAGCTGGGGGATCTACCTGATGGTAGAGTAACTTCCCCTGTTTGACCGATTGAATTGGGCAAGATCACTACACCCCACACACCATGAACTTACTCCCCTTAATTTTATTTCCGAACAATTCCTATGACCTTCATGTTCGATATAGGCCTAGATATCCTAACTACTTATCCAGAGGCATAATTTCAGCCTCATAATTATATACATCCGTTCAAACGCTATCGTAGTACTTCTGCTACTGCGTTCCCAGGCCATATGGCCGTAATGGATAAGGTACGTATTTGTCCGGTTTTCAGTTTTCACTGATCTCCCCGCTGCGTACAGCCGACACATTCTGATTTCTGGAGTAGCTCAAAGGAGAAACATTATTTGGAAGATTTGTTTTGAAAAAAGGGCAGGAGAATGGGCCAACAAGTCAGAAATATAGTAGTAGATGATAGAAAGCAAAAGGGAAAAGGCAGAGTCAAAAGAGAGTGGCAGATTAGAGGAAGTTACAAAACACAGAACGTCCAGAAGGTGGGGGAACTATTTTTTACACACACACACCGGTATCCCCACGGGGAGAGACTCGTGGAGGGGGAGGGGTCGTCCAGCTCCCCGCATGGAGGCACGAGGCATCCTCCCACTGCCCCAACTTTCGTACAAAAGCCCCCCCCCACCCGTATCCCCACGGGGAGAGACTCGTGGAGGGGGCGGGGTCGTCCAGCTCCCCGTATGGAGGCACGAGGCATCCTCACACTGCCCCAACTTTCGTACAAAAGACCCCCCGCCCCCCCCCCACCGGTATCCCCAAGGGGAGAGACTCATGGAGGGGTCGGGGTCGTCCAGCTCCCCGTATGGAGGCACGAGACATCCACCCACTGCCCCGAGCTAACGTGGTGTAACAGATAGACTGATAGTCAGTCATGAAGAAACACACACCCTTGAATATACGACATGTTATTCGCGCGCAATCACCCAAGTCGCCCTATCACGTTAGTAACTTGGGACAAGCTTGAAAGTTACAAAGCAAAATGTCCAAACTTACCAAATTGCCCTACGCTATCGGTAGTACTTCTCCTTCTTCTGAGTTCCCAGGCCGTATGGCCATAATGGGTAACGTCACGTTAGTAACTTGAGAAAAGCTTGAAAGTTAGAAGCCAAAATGTCCAAACTTAACAAAAGTTGTTAAGACATGTTGGGTTTCAACATCTAAGAAAAAAGGAAAGAGTTGAGTCTGGTTGGTCGTACTGGGGGGGACCAGCCAAACTGCATACGAGTTGAGTCTGGTCGGTCGTTTTGGGGGGACCAGCCAAACTGCATACGAGTTGAGTCTGGTCGGTCGTTTTTTGGGGACCAGGCAAACTGCATACGAGTTGAGTCTGGTCGGTCGTTTTTTGGGGACCAGCCAAACTGCATACGAGTTGAGTCTGGTCGGTCGTTTTTTTTTGGGGGACCAGCCAAACTGCATACGAGTTGAGTCTGGTTGGTCGTTTTTTTGGGACCAGGCAAACTGCATACGAGTTGAGTCTGGTTGGTCGTTTTTTGGGGGGACCAGCCAAACTGCATACGAGTTGAGTCTGGTTGGTCGTTTTTTGGGGGGACCAGCCAAACTGCATACGAGTTGAGTCTGGTTGGTCGTTTTGGGGTGGACCAGCCAAACTGCATACGAGTTGAGTCTGGTTTGTCGTTTTGAGGGGGACCAGCCAAACTGCATACGAGTTGAGTCTGGTTTGTCGCTTTGGGTGGAGCAGTCGAACTGCATACGTGTTGAGTCTGGTTTGTCGTTTTTGGGATCAGCCAAACTGCATACGAGTTGAGTCTGGGTTGTCGTTGTTGGGGGACCAGCCAAACTGCATACGAGTTGAGTCTGGTTTGTCGTTTTTTTGGGACCAGGCAAACTGCATACGAGTTGAGTCTGGTCTGTCGTCTTGGGATCAGCCAAACTGCATAAGTTGAGTCTGGTTTGTCGTTTTGGGGGGAGCAGTTGAACTGCATACGTGTTTGAGTCTGGTTTGTCGTTTTTGGGATCAGCCAAACTGTATACGATTCGATCCCAACGCGATCCGACTGTGACATCTGTGAGGCATGAGTCTCGTGACATTCTACTGTCTACGTGAATCTGAAGAAATCCTACTAGCTTTGTTCACGATATTATTTGTAATATAATAATAATAATAATAATAATAATAATAATAATAATTTAATTCATTTTAAAAAGTGACGCCTGTCCCTCGCGAGGCTCCAGGCGCCATTACAAAGATAAAAACCAACAGGTTTAAGAAAGAAGAGAAAGGAGACATACAAGATTAAAACATAAAAAATAACTTTGACATCGTAAGAACAAGATATCATTAGAAAACATTAAAATTAATACATGCAGGGAACATATACCCCCAGCCCCTCCACTCTCTCTCCACCCCCTTCCCCTCCCCCCTCCCTCACCCCGCGCTGTCTCCCCCCCTAAAAAACAACAACAAAACACACCCTCCACTCTCTCTCGCGCCTTCTCACTCACACACACACACACGCACGCACTCACCTACACACACGCAATCACACACACACCGTTTGGGATAAGACATATGTATATATTGTACATAATATGTTACTCTCCCACTCCCCACCCTCTCTCACACACTCTCTCTCTCTCTCTCTCTCTCTCTCTCTCTCTCTCTCTCTCTCTCTCTCTCTCTCTCACCCACACAGACACCAGCTTCACACAGTATGAATGCGTCAGTACACCAAGCACTAGGTCACACAGAAACCCAGACATTTTTGTATCAAATAACAACACTTAAGGCTCTTGGAAATGTCCATCTTAGTCAGACACACAGACAATAGGATGAAAGAGAGCGGGAAAAAGCCTACCTAAAAATAATTTTAAAATAATAAAAAGGGGGGGGGGGGGGGGGGGGGGGGTAGTAAAAAAGGGAAAAAGGGGGGGGAGAAAAGGGGGAGAAAAAAGAAGGAAAGTAAGGAAAAAAGAAAAGAAAGGGTTAAAAATGAAGCGGAAGTGGTGGTGGGTTGCATGATGAGTGAGCAAGATAGCGGAGAGCGGATGAATGATTGGGTGTGGTGTGAGAGTTACATATTTGTTAATGTAAATTTATGTTTCATACTTTTATTTAATATTTTTTTATTTTACACGGTGGAAGACAAGTTTCCATGTGCGTTGTACAATGCCAACGGACAATAAAGAAACTTATGACTTATGACTTATGACTTATGACCCTCTTCCTAGTTTTTGTACCTTGTTTGTTTCGTTGTTTATGTCCCCCTCTTTTCCCATTTCTTTACCGTTTACCACTTTGGAATCTTTAGTTCCTTCGGGTTTTTTGTTGTGTGTGTTTTTGTTTTTGTGGCTCAAACCTATAACTCACTTTGTCGGTCTGTTGGTCGGTCTGTCGGTCGGTCCAAAATTGTCGCACATATTGACAAAATTGTCGCACATATTGTAAAAGAGAACAATACTTCGCAATACTTTATGGCACGCGGTCTATTTTTACCACTCCAATCATGAGTTACCTCCCCTGGCTTTTCAATAATTTTAATCTGTAAACCAGAATGTTATCTCTGCACCATTTCGTAACTTTTTATATCTTTTGGAAAACATTTAAAACTATATATCCTACTTATACTCATCAAAAGAAGCACCGCATACTCGTCGTGTCTGTTGTAGTGTCCGTATTACGTATGTTTATTATTTTGTACGCTTTTAAAATACATCATTTTAAAGAGCGGCCAGAAGTGTAGCCTCGATTTGAAGTGCGACAATTTTGTCAAAATGTGCGACAATTTTGGACCGACAGACCGACCGACCGACTGACAAAGTGAGTTATAGGTTTGTGGCTTGAGCCACAAACAAAAAATACATGGGCATAAAGTAACATTTCAGTTGTCATATCCGCCTTTTGAACTTTCTCGGCCGCGACTTACTTCTAGTCTGATCTACACACGAGAGCAGCTTCTGTCCGTGTCCCCCGCCCCCCTTGATCCGACTGTTGCCGAGGCCATCAGACGTGCTGGCATCGGCTATCGCCTTCCCAGGACCCGCACCCACCGTGGAGGCCGTCGCAAACGGAGGAACATCGCCGTGGTGAGTCTGTATGACGAGAGGCGTGCAGGTGAGAGGCGCGAGAAGACACGGACTGTAAATTTCAAAAATCTTATTCGAGTGCCTGTTTTCTCTTGTTTTGACACATCGCCATCCACTGACCTTGATCTGTGTGTTGCTGTGTTCAACGCTCAATCTGTTGGGCGAAAAGAAAAACGTTCTGCCGTAAATGAATACATTTTGTCTAACCGTGTTGACATTTTCTGTGTGACTGAAACCTGGCTCCGTCAGGCTGGGGATGAAGCGAAATGCCAAGACCTTGCTCCCCCTGGATTTTCTACTGCCTCCTTCCCACGATGTACGACCACTTGTGGAGGTGGCCTAGCTTTCGTTTTCTCTGACACTCTAAAACCACACGTCACTCTCACAGCAAACTTTCCGTTCAGCCACTCTTCTTACGAACTTTCCCAGCTGACACTATCCTACAAACAGAACACTCTGAATATTTTCTGTGTATACCGCCCCCCTCCAAACAAGAAAAACAAATTATCAGACTCCATGTTCATTGACCAGCTCCCGGACTTTTTGGAGTACACCAACAGTTTGTCTGGTTCACTGCTGATTGTGGGCGATTTTAATTTTCATTTCGATGACCCGTCCCACTTCTACACATCTAAAGTGTTGGACACTATCAAAATGTTCGACCTCTCTCAGTCTGTATCTGAGCCCACCCATACCAGAGGCCATATTGTCGACTGGGTTTTGCACAGGGAGGATGATCGTCTGCTGCAGTCGACGACCGTGGAGCCCACTCTGTCATCAGACCATTTCTGTGTCAGATGTGTGCTCCACCTCGCCAAGCCTCCGTCTGCCAAAGTCTACAAAGACGTTCGCCGCCTGGCGTCCATCAACATCGAGGCCTTCAGGGCCGACCTCCAGGCCCACCTTCCCCTTCAGCCGTCTGCAGACCAGCTGTTCGGGGTCCTTCACGCCACCCTGGATCAACACGCGCCCGTCACACGCCGCTTGGTGTCTACCCGTCCCCCCTCTCCCTGGTACAACGCGGTGGGGCCTGAGCTCCAGGACGCCAAGCAGGAGAGGAGGAGAGCTGAGGAGCAGTGGCGTGCCACCCACCTGACGGTCCATCGGCAGGTGTTCCAGGCTGCCAGGAACCACGTGACCTACATCGTCGATTGTGCCAAAACAGCCTTTTACTCAACCAAGATACTTGCATGCACCACAGTTAAGCAGTTGTTCAGTGTCTCAAGCAGCATTTTGGGTAAAGTAAGTCATTCCCCACTCCCTTCTGTTTTTAAAGTGCAAGATCTCCCTCATAAATTTTCTGACTTTTTCCAAACGAAAATAAGTTCCATCCGTGAAAAACTTGATTCTACTGATGTCCCCCCATCACCAGTCACTGACAGAATGTACTGCGGCCCAGTTTTGCAGAGGTTTGAGCCTGTCACAGAAAAGTTTGTGAAAGAACTGTGTTTAGGCGCTAGTCCCAAATCATGTGAACTGGACCCCATCCCATCATCCCTGTTTTGTGAATGTATTGATGTACTGCTGCCCTATGTCACTCATATTGTAAACGATTCTCTCTTGTCTGGCTCCTTCCCTTCTGTCTTTAAATCTGCTATTGTCCGCCCATTGTTAAAGAAACCCTCCCTTGACCATGACAATCTGAAAAGCTACAGACCGGTTTCCAATCTCTCCTTTCTTTCAAAAATCACTGAAAGGGTTGTACTTTGTCAACTACTTGCACACCTAGAACAAAATCACCTTCTGAACACCCACCAATCCGCTTATCGGAAATGCCACAGCACAGAGACAGCCCTTCTTAAAATTGTTAACGACCTTCTTTTAGGTTTTGATGACAACAAAGTTTCTCTCTTAGCTTTGCTTGACCTCAGTGCCGCTTTCGACACTATTGATCATACCATTCTTATTCGCCGACTCAAACATTCTTTTGGCATTCATGATCTTGCTCTTTCCTGGTTTGATAGCTACTTGACTAATCGTAAGCAGACAGTTTGTGTTAGTGGCAGATACTCTGAGCCGTCCCCCCTTTTGTGTGGTGTCCCACAGGGTTCTGTTCTGGGACCCATTCTTTTTGTGCTCTATGCTGCTCCTGTGTCCGATGTTATCAGTCAACATGCCTTGTCTCATGAGAGTTTTGCGGACGATACAGAAGTATATCAGTCGGCCACTCTTGCTGAAGTCGATGGGCTGGTATCGCGGACACAGGAGTGCATACTTGACCTTAAAATCTGGATGACCCACAACAAGCTGCAACTTAATGAAGAAAAAACTGAAATTATGTTAGCATGCCCAAAGAAAATGCTCAATCTTTCTACCCTTCCAGGCTCTGTCACAATCAACAACACCACTATCTCCTTCTCCTCTTCTGTCCGCAGTCTTGGTGTCACTTTGGATCAAAGTCTCTCCCTTCAGCAGCATGTGTCTAATATCTGCAGATCTGCCTATTTTGAGCTTCGTAAGATTAGTTCTGTTCGTCACTATCTCTCCACTGATGCCACAAAAACCTTGGTCTGTGCATTTGTCCTCTCGAGAATAGATTATTGCAACTCTCTTCTTGCTGGCCTTCCAAACTACCTTCTCAACAAACTCCAAAGAATCCAAAATAATGCTGCACGACTAATCCTTAAGTCCTCCAAGTTTGAACATGTTTCTCCCCTTCTGCACTCTCTGCACTGGTTGCCAATCTCCAGCAGGATCAACTACAAGCTTTCTGCTCTTACCTTTGCTGTCATTTCTGGCTCTGCTCCTACTTACCTGTCTGATCTACTTCATACTTACATTCCATCTCGTCAGCTTCGTTCTTCTTCTGATTCTCGTATTCTACAGCCTCCCTCACTTAAAACGAAAACTTATGGCAAGAGATCCTTTTCTTTTCAGGCCCCAGCTACTTGGAACAAACTCCCTCTGTCTCTCAGACATTCCAACTCCCTGTCAGTTTTCAAAACCAACCTGAAAACTCATCTATTCTCTGAACACTACTGTCCACCATGATCGGATTGTGAGAATGAAAGCGTGTGTGGATGATGAATGGCATGGGAAAGTTGGGAGACAGA
>CM065712.1:4873580-4888580 GCA_017654935.2 Phymorhynchus buccinoides | reverse complement strand
CGACGCTCACTCCGGGGGAGAGCAGCCCGAATTTCACGGAGATAAGTCTCTGTCACTAGAATATACCAAATACCAAATTAGGCGGTGTTTTAGCTTGCGGTACGTTGTGACATAATGTTGTTATCTGACGTTAACGTAACTACAATTGTGGATGTTGTTGTTATCGTACCCTGGCTTAAAGACTCCAGGGATCATCCCATCAAACCGAAGCACTTGAACACTATGGTACAAATGCACCAGCTATAGGGATGAGAACATTACGTGCGTGACCGGGTTTATTAACCCGCCACGTGGGCAAGCCACACACCGACTTCGGAGGATTTTAGACTGATGATGTTATGCTAGGAGCTTGTCATGGCTAAAGATAACTATGCATAGCATAACAACATTTGGATGCGACACAACTGTTCCTTCGAACACAAAGCCAAGCTATTTAGTTTAGTATATAAAACTCTTAGATAAAAATAAAATGCACCAAGCTTATCCCTATAAAATATGTTGGCTTTGTGTTCTACATAATATTTTTAATACGACGAAAATGGAGTTTTACGTCCTCTTGGTCTGAATCAGCCACATATGGGACATTTGTAAATACAAATATGGTGGGAACAATACTGGAGGCAATGCCCGGAGGCAGTACGAAACCAGTAAAGTCCCGATTTTTTTAATTAATACAGATAGGTGTAGCGGTGACCACGCCTCGGTTAAAACTCATCGGCTATGGCACCGCCACAAGTTAGTATAATACAATAATACATTTCTTCCCTCAGATTAATTGCAAAAAAATGTCTTGGTTGAGCAGTATCATAATAATAATAATAATAATGAATATTTAGGGCGCTTAATCTTAACAAAAGCCCTAAGCGCTTACAATCATGATAAAAACAATATGAAACATATTTAGTAGAAATGTTCTTAAATAAATCACATAGTATCGCAAACATAACTGAAATCGCCCATGAATGAAAACTCTGGCAATTTCCACGGATTATAACTACTTTAGTCACATACTACAACATATTATCGACTGTTAGTTATGAAAATTTATTTATGGTAAACTAAAGTTGGCTTGAAAAAACATCTGAAAATATAGATGAACTAGAGTACTTGCGTAAACTGACCCAGTCGCGACACACGCTTGCACCCCTAACCCTAACACTAATCTTAACCTAAACCCTTAACCGCTAACCCGATTTTGCTCAAATTCGAACTTGTCCAAGCTTTTGACCCCTAGTATCCACCGGGACATTGTCATGTTGATATATCCAAGCGTTCTCGAGTTATCGCTGTCCCAGACAAACAGACAGACAGACAGACAAACAAACCCTTTTTTTTTTTGGAAACACACTGATAACTCTATGTGAGGCCATTTTACACCGAAATATGCATTTTGAGCAAATTTGAACACGGACGGACGGACGGACAAACTGAAAACAATACCAGTCTCGCTTCGCGACTGGTAACTAAATGTTCCTCTTGAAACAGCTGTGGCGAATACACAATTTCGCTACTGATAAGTGACACGACTAAGATTATAGATTCGCTAGATGTATGATCATATGGCTTTGCCTCTTGTTCCGCCCACACATTCAGTGGTGATGAATGATAGCGATCAAAACGAATCCAATTGTGCGGAACATGAACATTCCCAAGTTAAACTGATTTGAATCCGCCCGTGTATATGTTACGTCCAATCCGTGAAATTGCTTACTTCATGAAATGGGCAAAATGCTTTGCCCAATTTATGAAATGGATCATGTATGTCACATTTTTGAATATCCCATTCACACAGGCATTGACTAAGATTGATTCAATGGTACCACACCTTTCTACATTGTATTTGCACCCTCATCCTGCTTCCCCAAAGAAAAATCGACCAGATACTAGGCTGGGGCATGCCTGAGCCACATGTTGAATCAAACGTTTGATCAAATTAAGTCTGAATAAAATCATTTTAACTCATCTACAGATGAGATTTTTCATTCGTTTGAACCAATTCTTGATCCATGTGTGCTATTGAACAAAAACTATTTTTCATTCATATTGCTTTTCTCAATTGCAAGTTATAAATTGGCTATTTCACGAACTGCGCAAACAATTTTCCCCATTTCATGAAATGGGCAATTTCATGGATTGTGCGTAGCATATGCATACGCATAGGGCCAATATTCACACGAAGGTCCACACCCAGACGCCAAAAGCAAAATGTGTATGCGTAAATTAATCTCTAATAGTAGAGATTGAAATCGCAGAATATCCACTAAAGCTTATCACACTTGCGATCTCTACTAGCTGAGTTTAAAGGGGCACCCTGACGGATGGGTTTTTTGCAAGAAACACGCCGAGATCACCAGAAAGACAGCCTTTTCAAGCCGGGATCGGAACACTCGCTTTGCTCTGATTTCTTAGAAATAGAGAGAGAGAGAGAGAGAGAGAGAGAGAGAGAGAGAGAGAGAGAGAGAGAGAGAGAGAGAGAGAGAGAGAGAGAGAGAGAGAGAGAGGAGTTTAACGCCCTGTGGGCCAAAGAGCCATATGAGGCATTTAAAATTGTACAGATCTTAAATTGAAGCCCCCAAATTGAAAACGAAACATCATTTTAAAAAGCAGCCTCAGTTTGATAAGTTGGGGGAATTTGTATGTGGGTCACCAGCTACCCAGAAAAAAACCCCAAAGGGACTTAATCGAGGTGCGTCAGTGTGTCTTTAAATATATCTGATGTATTACACCCCCCCACCCCCGCCATCCCCATTCTTTCGTTCTTCTCAAGTGCAATTTTTAACATAACTACGTCAACATTTATTTTAACCCTTTCACCGCCAAAGTCGCATTTTAGCACCACAGTGATTTAACACATGTCACTAAAAGGCATCAAACTGGGGTCTAAATATCCAAAAACCTATTGTCTTAGTTTTGGGAAGCAAGGACAGACCTTATTTCATATATGTCACAGAAGAATCCCCAATACTGCAAATGGACTTTGTTCTCTACCCAGGTAAATGTAATGGCGATTTTTGGCTGAAATGTGGCTGGCGGTGAAAGGGTTAATTATTTCAAAATGCAACACCCAATCGCTCACACTGAACACAAACATCACCACTTCATGTGAGTCAGTAGCCAATAATTGTAAATTGCATCTTTTCTTTGGCACACAAATTACGCATAACATAATTATAAAAAAACACACAAAAAGATTTGTAGTACGGACATTTCGTGCAAACGATTTGGTCTAAACGCAGGCGGCCATTAGAAAAGAGACGGCACACGCCTTCTCTTTGGGTGAAAGAATTTGACTTCCAGCACCTTCGCCAAGGAGGAATCGCCGATTTGACGGTTTGATTTCAAGGAAACCAGAGCAAGTGTTTCAAGGAAACCAGAACAAGGGTGTTTTCCTGGTGATCTGGACGTGTTTCTTACAAAACCTCATCCGCCAGGGTGACCCTTTAAAATATAAAAGATGTTTTTTTCTTCTCTCCTGCAGCTTGGATATATTTTAATTTCTTAGGTGTAGTTTGGTGCAATATAAGATTCAGGAAGTACTTAAAAAGCCAGGTTTAAAAACGAATTACTAAGAAATAAAGGGGGGTGGGGGATGGGGGACAGTTTTGGAGCCCCCAAAAGTTGATATTCAGGAAGTTGTCTAGCTTGTTTTATTAAGCAATGGGGGTACATTTATATAATGTTATTTTTGGCCGTCATCCCAATCTTTTGATGGCGAACTATGCGATCGTTCGTGTGTATGATTTAACTTTTTTTAAAATTAATTTAGTTTTGGTGTGTGTGTGTGTGTGTGTGTGTGTGTGTGTGTGTGTGTGTGTGTGTGTGTGTGTGTGGTGTGTGTGTGTGTGTGTGTGTGTGTGTGTGTGTGTGTGTGTGTGTGTGTGTGTGTGTGTGTGTGTGCGTGTGTGTGTGTGTGTGTGGTGTGTGTGTGTGTGTGTGGTGTGTGCGTGTGTGTGTGTGCGTGTGTGTTCCCACTTCCTTGCTCGCGAGAGCGAGAGAGTGTGTGTGTGTGTGTGTGTGTGTGTGTGTGTGTGTGTGCATACTGTGCGTACGTGCACGCGCGTGTATATGTGCATGTGTGTGCCTTTGTAAATGTACATTTAAGTATGTCTATATTCTATTTTGATTGCGTGCATATGAGCTTTGATAGACGCGTTAGTTTGAATGCCTTCAGTTTTATTTGGTAGTTTGGTACTTTATAGTCACAGAGGTGTTTCTCTCCTGCAGCTTGGATATATTTTAATTTCTTAGGTGTAGTTTGGTGCCATATAAGATTCAGGAAGTACTTAAAAAGCCAGGATCTTTATAATTTCAAATGCCCCAAATGGTCTTTTGATCCAGAAGGCGTTAAATCTCTATTTTCTCTCTCTAAAAAGCCAGGTTTAAAAGCGAATTACTAAGAAATAAAGGGGGGTGGGGGATGGGGGACAGTTTTGGAGCCCTCAAAAGTTGATATTCAGGAAGTTGTCTAGCTTGTTTTATTAAGCAATGGGGGTACATTTATATAATGTTATTTTGGGCCGTCATCCCAATCTTTTGATGACGAATTATGCGATCGTTCGTGTGTATGTTTTTTTAAAAAATTTATTAATTTAGTTTTGGTGTGTGTGTGTGTGTGTGTGTGTGTGTGTGTGTGTGTGTGTGGTGTGGTGTGGTGTGTGTGTGGTGTGTGTGTGTGTGTGTGTGTGTGTGTGTGTGTGTGTGTGTGTGTGTGCGTGTGTGTGTGCGTGTGTGTGTGGTGTGTGTGTGTGGTGTGTGTGGTGTGTGTGTGTGTGTGTGTGTGTGTGGTGTGGTGTGTGCGTGTGTGTGTGCGTGTGTGTTCCCACTTCCTTGCTCGCGCGCTCCCTGTGTGTATGAATGTGTGGAATTGTGTGTGTGTGTGCGCGCGCGCGTGCGTGTTGGCATACGCATGCGTGTGTGATATGTTTGTGTCATGTCAGTGTGTGTGTGAGAGTGAGAGAGCGAGAGAGTGTGTGTGTGTGTGTGCATACTGTGCATACGTGCACGCGCGTGTGTCTGTGCATGTGTGTGCCTTTGTAAATGTACATTTAGGTATGTCTATATTCTATTTTGATTGCGTGCATATGAGCTTTGATAGACGCGTTAGTTTGAATGCCTTTAGTTTTATTGTCCGTCACCGAAGGTGAACGGACTTTGCGATGGGCTGGTTTGTATTTTTTTCCCCCTTTTTTCCCCCCTGTCTGTCCCAAGGATATCTCCCGAACCGCTTGACCGAATCGCGTCAGATTTTGTGTGAAGGTGTGCCTCCTTAATAGGAAGAGATCGGCGCAAACCATTTTGCCGTCGTGACCTTGACCTTGACGTACGACCTTGAAAACCGAAACTATTTTTAGCCATATCTCGGGCACGGATCAACATAAGATGTTGAAACTTGGTATGAAGGTGGTTTGGCTTATGCCCGTTCTGATGATGGCATACCGATCAAGGTCAATGTCAAGGTCAAAAAGATCGCTGAGCCTGAAAATCGGAGGGTCATTTTTTTCTCCTTCTGTCTGTCCCAAGGATATCTTTCGAACGGGTTGACAGAATCACGTCAAATTGTGTGTGCTGGTGTGTCACCATAAGAGGAAGGCATCCGCGCAAACCATTTTACCGTCGTGACCTTGACCTTGGCGTACAACCTTGAAAACCGAAAATCTTTCAGGGGCCATAACTCCCACACCGTTAGTGTTAGAGTCTTCAAATTTGGCATGAAGGTACTTTGGCTTATGCCCGTTCTGATGGTGGCATACCGATTAAGGTCAATGTCACGGTCCGGGCGATCAGTATGCCTTGAAAGTGGTAGGGGTCTACACATTGGGTTTTAAGCCATATTTTCCACATTGGTACTTGACAGAAGCGCTTCAGATTGTGTGTGGTACTGTATACTTTAGAGAAGAAAACATCCGAGCATAAATTATCACCATGCTGACCTTGACCTTGAAGTGTGACCTTGAAAACCGAAATTTCCTTCTTTGCGCTATATGTTTCTTCTTCAAGCTGTATCTCGTGAACTAGAAGACAGAATCCCTTCCAATTTTGTGTCAGGATGTGACACTCTACGGGGTGTCGCAAGTGCGTGGCATTGCTGGTGACGGACATGTCTGCCGCTCGGCGACGCCCTTGTTTGGTAATTTGGTACTTTATAGTCACAGAGGTGTTTATGTGAAATTCGGGTTGCTCCCACCCGTACCCGGAGAGAGCGTCGCAGCCAGAGGCGCGCCACCCACTTTTTTTTATATATTTGCATGCGATTTTTGTGACTGATGAGGAAGGAAAGTGTGTGTGTGTGTGTGTGTGTGGGGGGGGGGGGGGGGGGGGGGGGGGGGGGGGGGGGGGGGGGGGGGGGGGGGGGGGGGGGTTATTTTGTGACCAAAAACTAAACAATAACTTTTTCATTGCCACTGGGTTTAACGTGTGCTAAGTGCATGGGCACACGGGACTTCGGTTTATCGTCTCATCCCGGAAAGACTCCACGTTCAGACCGTAAGGCCTAGTGCAAAGTGAGAGGAAAAAAACCCTGTACTACCCTAGGTTCGAACTCGGGGTTTATCGTGCACGAGGCGAACGCGTTACCTCTGTGCCACTCTACACCTGCCAAGTACGTATTAATCGTCTTCGTTTACAATCAACGATGTTTTTTCAAAAGTAACACAATCTGACTCGAACGCCCAACCACACTTGAGTCGACGCGCTCTCGTGCTTTCTATGTTGCGGCACAAAATATCTTAAACGAAATAAAATGTCGCAATCTATTGGATCCTCTTCCATCGCCTGCTGCGACAATTTTGGTGGGTACATTTTTTTTAGTCAGTTGGCTGATATGATAATGATTAGGGTCAACACTCAACGCTGTCAAAGTTTAAAGAGAGTTTAATTGTCCTTGGATATAATTAGTCCCCGAGCCGAAGTTCGGGGAGCTATTGTTTCTGTCTGATCCGTCCGGCGTGCCTCCGTCCGTCCGTCCGGCTATTCGTCCGTTTTTCTAAAACCTATTCAGTCTATCATCATCAAATTTGGTATACTAGTTTGCCAAGATGCAAGCTATCCACTGAAGTATTTAGTTTTACATTAAGGTCAAGGTCGCGCCAGTTACGGGGTTCAAACCCCCAATCGCTAATATCTCGCGAAGTTTTGCATGTATTTCAATGCAGTTTTTTGTTTACAACATTTCTTGATGAATGGTCTATAACACAGTTGTCATGAATTTTTCTGTGCGCTCGTGTGCGCATGATCGCGCGCGCTCAAATCACGGGTCCGAACACACATGCGCCATGAAACAGCTTTGTAGCTCTGTGGTTGATGCTCTCTCTCTCTCTCTCTCTCTCTCTCTCTCTCTCTCTCTCTCTCTCTCTCTCTCTCTCTCTCTCGAGATTTCGGAGTAGCTCGGCGATGCTGCTAGGGAACTTTGCAGCCGCTCGGCGTTGCACTTGTCTGCTTTTAGTTTTGTAACAAAATAACATAAAATAATCAATGTCACTTCACAACAGTCACTCCTGACAAATAGTACGTGCTTTTGTTGTTTTCATACACAGTGGAACCTCCCTTATAAGACCTCCCATTATAAGACTCTCTCCCATATAAGATCTACTTCTCTGAGACATTGCCCTTCTTTGTAAGTATTAAAAATACCTCCCTTATAAGACATCATTTTGGATGATTTTTGAAGGTCTTATAAGGAGGTTCCACTGTATATATATATTTTTTTAAATTTTATTATAGAATATGTAGGTTTGTTTTAAACCTTAGTTATGGCTGGCATTTATTTAGGATGTTTTTGAAACTTTAATAATCTGTAGATTGACCTTTTTTGACTAAAGTTGTTGCACGTGCGTCACGAGTGCTACCTGTTTATAAACATTGCTTTATAAATTGATATATATATAGTTATGTTCATACTTTTACATCAGATTTTTATCATTTCTATGTTACTTGGGTGCTGGATTTTTGTTTGTTTGTTTGTTTGTTTAGCCTTTTGCCAATATACAGGAAGAGACATTCCATTTGTGGAACATCTTCTTGTTGAGGTGAGAGTAGTTCCACCTCATCCAGTGCCGAGCTGATGAGACTCCCTAGAATCGAAACAGCTGTCATCAGCTTGGGTTCTGCCATTGCCTCCCTAATAAGGAGGAAAAGCTAAGCTAGCACTATTTATTTATTTATTTATTTTATTTTAAAATGGTTTTTTTTTAAAGATAATCAAACACCAAGTTAATTTAACTGGTTTGGATTTAAAATGTTCGCATCAAAGACATAGAGACAAAAAAGTTTATACAATTCTATATATATCTATTCATATATATATATTTTTTTTTTTTCAAAAAGTTAATTGTCTTTGATTTAACCTTTTTTTTAATAAAATGCCTCGCGTCACGAGCGTTAACCCCACCCCCTCCCACCCCCTCAAACAAAGATTATTGCGAAAAATAAGTTGGAAAATCTAGTACTGTTTGAAACGTTAACCGTTTGAGGTTTTATCTTTCCTTTTTGCAAAAAAAAATCAATAAAAAAATCACGTCACTGGATGAATGACCCATTTTGACGTATTGTGTTTCGGTATTTAGTATTATTTTATTGTCACAGAAACTCGTCTTTATGAAATGCGGGATACTTCCACTAGGAGAGCGCATTGTCGCTAATCCAGTGCTACCCGTTTTGGAGGGGTGAAGGGGGGATGTGTGTGTGTGAGAGGGACAAATCAACTAAGCTATCAGTTTGGTTGGGTGCGCCTCACTTAGCCTAATTACACTTCGCCTAATCCTTTGATCTCGACCTTCCGTGCCGGGATTAACTTCCCGATGTCACGAAAAACCCAAGCGTAACATTCCGCCTAAAAACATTAGCACGACTCGCCTAATCAGCCTCAACACGGGTTATCGCATCGTTGCTCACATGAAGCAACGAGTCACCCAACAGCCAATGACAAACACCGGAATTTCTCTTTTGGAGATATTAAAGTATACTTGAACTTGAACTTGAACACCTCACCCTAACCACAGGCACCTCTGCAGAGGATAGACAACGACGTGCTTCCAGAGGCTGTTGAAGATAACAGAGAAGCTGATAACGCTTCACCCAGCCTTCCTACCCACAATGCATGCAGAATGACACCCCATAACCCTAACCCTAACCACTGACACCTCACCCTAACCACAGACACCTCTGCACAGGATAGACAACGACGTGCTTCAAGAGGCTGTTGAAGATAACGGAGAAGCTGATAACGCTTCACCCAGCCTTCCTACCCACAATGCATGCAGAATGGCACTCCATAACCCTAACCCTAACCCTAACCACAGACACCTCTGCAGAGGATAGACAACGACGTGCTTCAAGAGGCTGTTGAAGATAACGGAGAAGCTGATAACGCTGCACCCAGCCTTCCTACCCACAATGCATGCAGAATGACACCCCATAACCCTAACCCTAACCACAGACACCTCTGCAGAGGATAGACAACGACGTGCTTCCAGAGGCTGTTCAAGATAACGGAGAAGCTGATAACGCTTCACCCAACCTTCCTTCCCACAATGCATGCAGAATGACACCCCATAACCCTAACCCTAACCACAGACACCTCTGCAGAGGATAGACAACGACGTGCTTCCAGAGGCTGTTCAAGATAACGGAGAAGCTGATAACGCTTCACCCAGCCTTCCTTCCCACAATGCATGCAGAATGACACCCCATAACCCTAACCCTAACCACAGACACCTCTGCAGAGGATAGACAACGACGTGCTTCCAGAGGCTGTTCAAGATAACGGAGAAGCTGATAACGCTTCACCCAGCCTTCCTACCCACAATGCATGCAGAATGACACCCCATAACCCTAACCCTAACCACAGACACCTCTGCAGAGGATAGACAACGACGTGCTTCCAGAGGCTGTTCAAGATAACGGAGAAGCTGATAACGCTTCACCCAGCCTTCCTTCCCACAATGCATGCAGAATGACACCCCATAACCCTAACCCTAACCACAGACACCTCTGCAGAGGATAGACAACGACGTGCTTCCAGAGGCTGTTCAAGATAACGGAGAAGCTGATAACGCTTCACCCAGCCTTCCTTCCCACAATGCATGCAGAATGACACCCCATAACCCTAACCCTAACCACAGACACCTCTGCAGAGGATAGACAACGACGTGCTTCCAGAGGCTGTTCAAATAACGGAGAAGCTGATAACGCTTCACCCAGCCTTCCTTCCCACAATGCATGCAGAATGACACCCCATAACCCTAACCCTAACCACAGACACCTCTGCAGAGGATAGACAACGACGTGCTTCCAGAGGCTGTTCAAGATAACGGAGAAGCTGATAACGCTTCACCCAGCCTTCCTTCCCACAATGCATGCAGAATGGCACCCCATAACCCTAACCCTAGGTTTGGACATTTTAGGCCGCGAAGTGTTACATATGATCAAGACTCGATAATGATTAGGCCAAGTGTTATTAGGTGAGATGTGATTAGGCCAGGGGTGCATCCCATAAGCACGCGTTTTACCTACTCTCTAAAAGACCGCATCCAAAAAATGAAGCTAGAAAGAGCGCAATGTTTTGTCCAATAAGCGCGCATCTTTGGAACCTAAGAAAGATCGAGGATGTCAAAAAGAGCGCGTTGTAAAATGTGATGTGAAACCCTAAACCTATCCCTCACCCTATCCCTATCCCTAATCCTATCCCTAACCCTATCACTAACGTGGTGATGTGTTGAATCGTGGACATATCGAAAGTTTTTTTCTCCAAAACAGCAAGAAGACTGAAGTTTAGCAAACAGATGAGTGCAAATGGTAAATGTCTGGTGATAACGATTTCACCTATGCGCGCTTATTAGCGCGAAAACCACACATTCACGTGCGCTCTTTTTGGCATGAACACGCGCTCTTATTAGCATGCAAAATGTGCTCTTTTAGGCGCGCTCTTATTAGCGGTGCGCTCTTTTCGACTGCTCCGTAGGCCAGATGTGGTTTGGCGAAGTGTAATTAGGCGAAGTGTGATGCACAGGTTTGGTTGATACCAACAGCGGGATTAATTTTGTCCTTTCCTCATTAAGTTACAGAAAATCAGACAGCGTTTCAAACGTTAGTAATCCCTCGTTTCTTTTGTAAGAGGTATCACACTACAAGCGTTCGCCTTGGCATGCATAAGGCTGTGTCAGACCAGTTGACACAATGCTAGAACACCAAGGCTACATCAAAATGTTGTTACTTTCTGCATAGTTTTGTGGGGGATTGTCTTTAGCCATGGCAAGCTCCTAACATAACATCGTCAGTCTCCAAAATCCTCCGAAGTCGGAGTGTGGCTGTCCGTGTGGCGGGATAATAAAAAACGGTCACACACGTAAATGGTAATGTTCTCATCTCTAGCTGGTGCATTTGTACCACAGTGTTCAAGTGCTTCGGCTGTTGGGATGATCCCTGGAGTCTTTAAGCCAGGGTACGACAACAACAACAACCGTTACATTCTTACAAACAAGTTGGAAAGTACGTAATTTGGTTCCTGCAAGAGTTTGATTGGTCTTGACACACACACACACACACACACTCCCCACTGGGACATACTTTTTCATTTACAGTACCAGGGGCATAGCCTGCTCGCTTAGCTTCAAAGACGTGTGAATGTGTACGTGATTTTATTTCCTGTGACAATATGTGTGAAATATTGTTCATTGCTGCAACAGAATTGTGATTATTTTCTTGTGCCCCTAGGTTTTTTTGGAAAATAAACTTGACTTGACTTGACTTGGTTTGGGCGTTTGAATTGCTTCAGTTGTTTGCTGTTTGAACTGTTAGCCTGCTTGTTGGAAACGTATATTTCAGTAAATTGGGGGGATTGACTACGTTTCGCACACAATTATTTGGGAGACTATGTCTCACACACAATCTCTCTTTCTCCGGCGACATCATCATTATGGCTAATTTGGACATTTCGGTTGATTTGGACATTTCGGCTTCTAACCTGCACGTTTTCTCGTGTTACTAGTCTAGTGCATAGGGAGATTTAGGGGGGTGTCCCGGGGTTTTGCGCGCGATCCTGAGATTGAGGTCCTGCCTGTAATTACAGGGGCACCCTGACGGGTGAGGTTTTGCAAGAAACACGTCGAGATCACCAGAAAGAGCCTTTTCAAGGATCCGAACACTCACTTTGCTCTGGTTTCCTATAAATCAAACTGTCAAAATGGCGATTCCTCCTTGGTGGAGATGCTGGGGAGATAAGCCATTTTGGATGAAGCTTTTTCTTCTTTGTAGTGCAGTAAAAAATATGGAGCTATTTCCTTTGTTGTGAGCGAAAGTCCTCTATTTGGTAAAACTGTATAAACAAAAATAAACGGCTTGTATTGTGGAAAGTTCGTGCAAACGATTTTGGTCTAAACTCAGGCGGCCATTAAACCAAAAAAAGAGAAGGCACAGGACTTCTCTTTCACTGAAAGAATTTGACTACCAGCACCTCCGCCAAGGAGGAATAGCCGATTTGACATATGTGAAAACCAGAGCAAAGTGAGTGTTGCGATCTCTGTAAAGGGTGTTTTCCTGGTGCTCTCGACGTGTTTCTTGTAAAAAAAACCTAATCCGTCAGGGTGTCCCTTTAAAGACTTGCCAGTAGGGGGCTTCTTTCTTTCTTTCTCTCTTTCTCTACCCGTTGTCGAGTAGTCAGAAGACGGTTGGGTGTCGTGCTGTGCCCTACAACATACCACTACGCATGTCTTTCAGTTCAGTACTCTTTTTGTAAGCTTTACTAAGGAAGACAGGCGTTTTCGTGTTGGTGAGTACACAGTTTGTAAGAAACCATAAACTAATTTACCTTGTTGTTGTTGTTGTTGTCTTACCCTGGCTTAAAGACTCCAGGGATCATCCCAAAGCGGAACACTATGGTACAAATGCAGCACCTAGGGATGAGAACGTATTACGCGCGCGACCGTTTTTGATTACCCCGCCGCGTGGGCAGCAGCCCCACTCCGACTTCGGAGGATTTTTAGGCTGATGATGTTAAGCTAGGGGCTTGTCATGGTTTAGGACAATCCCCCGCACAACCAGCTCTAGTTTGTATCATAATGACATTTGGGCTCGTTTTAGTTTGTCAACAGTTTTGACGAAAATGTTCTGTTCGATCTCTTCTTTGTCTTAAAGTTGGAGTTAAAAATTAAAAATATATAAGCGAAGGTTATCACAGTAGTGCCTAGAATCAATGATTTTGTGCAAGCCCGGTTCCAGGGGGGGGGGGGGGGGGGGGGGGGGGGGGGGGGGGGGGGGGAGGGGGGGGGTGGGGGGCGGTTCCTAGTTTCCGGATCCCCCTCCACCCCCACCCCACCCATAATGCCCCAAGCATGTATCTTATACAAGGGGAAAGTTCAGTCAGTTCAGGGGGGGGGGGGGGGGGGGGGGGGGGGGGGGGGGGGTAACAAAATGACTCGACTTTTGCCTTGATAATCACTCAATTGTACAATGTTCCCTGGTTCCTCCGAACGGCACTACCCCTTATACTCACGACCTATGAAGCTCCCTAGAACCCTGGCGGACCCCCCCCCCCCCCCCCCCCCCCCCCCCCCCCCCCCCCCAACCCCCACCACCACCCCGACCCCCTTGAGAATCACTTGGTACGGCCCTGTTGTTGTATATTCCGATATCATACGCTTTTTAATCTTTTTAATCTCGTTCTCGAGTCAAGGGTTCAATATAATAATGCCCTGCAGTTACGCAGTTCATGCATTGTTAAAAAGGTGTTGAATGGGTAGCAAGACATACCGGGGATGTTTCCTGTGAATGCGAGAGGCTCACCAAGTACAGAAGGGTTAGGAATTTGCTTCGATAACGTGCTTTAGATTTGCTTCGATAACGTGCTTTAGATTTGCTTCGATAACGTGCTTTAGATTTGCTTCGATAACGTGCTTTAGATTTGCTTCGATAACGTGCTTTAGATTTGCTTCGATAACGTGCTTTAGATTTGCTTCGATAACGTGCTTTAGATTTGCTTCGATAACGTGCTTTAGATTTGCTTCGATAACGTGCTTTAGATTTGCTTCGATAACGTGCTTTAGATTTGCTTCCATAACGTGCTTTAGATTTGCTTCCATAACGTGCTTTAGATTTGCTTCCATAACGTGCTTTAGATTTGCTTCCATAACGTGCTTTAGATTTGCTTCCATAACGTGCTTTAGATTTGCTTCCATAACGTGCTTTAGATTTGCTTCCATAACGTGCTTTAGATTTGCTTCGATAACGTGCTTTAGATTTGCTTCCATAACGTGCTTTAGATTTGCTTCCATAACGTGCTTTAGATTTGCTTCCATAACGTGCTTTAGATTTGCTTCCATAACGTGCTTTAGATTTGCTTCCATAACGTGCTTTAGATTTGCTTCCATAACGTGCTTTAGATTTGCTTCGATAACGTGCTTTAGATTTGCTTCCATAACGTGCTTTAGATTTGCTTCCATAACGTGCTTTAGATTTGCTTCCATAACGTGCTTTAGATTTGCTTCGATAACGTGCTTTAGATTTGCTTCGATAACGTGCTTTAGATTTGCTTCGATAACGTGCTTTAGATTTGCTTCGATAACGTGCTTTAGATTTGCTTCGATAACGTGCTTTAGATTTGCTTCGATAACGTGCTTTAGAATATTGGGTTCTGAATTCGGGTCCTTATATTAGTATATTGTTCTTTCGAATTTGTAACTATTTTTGTGCATAAAAACCAACCTGTGTCTAAAACCAGTCTTTTTTTAAATTCCTGTTTGATGTAGGTATTTTAATTAAATGTGAGTTGTGTGAGTGCGGTAACCTTGCTTTTTTTTTTCTCACGTAAAGTGATTTTTTTCTAAATACTTTTAAGTACATGTATTTTGAATATCTTTTGTGTGCGTGAGGAAAACTTACTTTATTTTTTTGATGTTTTCATGTAAAGCGCGGTGAGTCATGCTGTGTCAGGAGAATAGCGCTATAGAAGATTTATTTATTATTATTATTATTATTATTATTATTATTAAAATACTGTGCAATCAAAAC
>CM065712.1:4868580-4871080 GCA_017654935.2 Phymorhynchus buccinoides | reverse complement strand
CAGTCTTTCTACCCCCCCCCCCCTCTCTTTTTTTCTATTTCCCTCTGGTAGACTTCACTTAGAAAATTGTGTAGCTTTTTTAAGTTTATACAACAAACAAACAAGCAGAGGCTCGGGGTACGGGCCCGTATCTCACATTCTCCAGGCTACGGGTACGGCGCTCAATCACGGGACGCATACATTATGCGCAAATGCTTTCAAAAACTACTAAAATTAACTCTGATATTAGTGGTAATATGTTCCTAACCCTATCCCTAACTCTATTCCTTACCAAGATGCGTTAAATATACGAAATAAGAAAATGCATTTGTTGACGAAAACTTCGACTAGGAAGAGTTACCCAGGGCTCCCAGGGACCCCCATTTGGGGGTCTATGAAGTACTAAAATTCTAAAGGACCCTCTAAAAGAATGTGCAGGGGGTCCCAGGGATGCATTAGAAAAAAATCTTTTTAGCATTCGCAATGCCACTGGGACCCTCTATCCCGCCTCTAGGACCCTCTATGCCGTAAGTGAAGGAGTCCCTGGGACCCCTTGTTTTGAGGGACGATTGGGAGCCCTGGTTACTGTCTCTGAACATGGCCTGGGTGAAGCAGCAACGCCGTACCCGTAGCCATTGTGGTTTTTAAAAAACAACTTAACCCTTTCACCGCCAGCCATATTTCAGCTAAACATTTCCATTAAATTTACCTGGGTAGAGAACAAAATCCATCTGCAGTATTGGGGGATTCTTCTGTGACATATTTAAAATAAGGTCTACCCTTACTTCCCAAAACTAAGACAATAGGTTCTTTGGATAACAGACCCCAACTTGATTCCTTTTTAGTGACATAGAAGTTAAATCATTGTGGTGCTAAAATGCGACTTTGACGGTGAAAATAACTCACTTTGTCGGTCGGTCGGTCGGTCTGTCGGTCCAAAAATTGTCGCACATTTTTTAGACAAAATCCACTTCAAATTGTCGAAGTTCACGTCGCGTATCGGCTTTCGCCATGTACGACGGGCTGAAACAAACCAACCAGGGTATGTTCCTGCACTGTCTTAAAAAGGCCGAGAAGCGATATTGAAAATTCACGAGCACTTCACACTTCTGGCCGCTCTTTAAAATGATGTATTTTAAAAGCGTACAAAATAATAAACATACGTAATACAGACACTACAACAGACACGACGAGTATGCGGTGCTTCTTTTGATGAGTATAAGTAGGATACATAGTTTTAAATGTTTTCCAAAAGATATAAAAAGTTACGAAATGGTGCAGAGATAACATTCTGGTTTACAGATTAAAATTATTGAAAAGCCAGGGGAGGTGACTCATGATTGGAGTGGTAAAAATAGACCGCGTGCCACAAACTATTGCGATTTCGCGCTTGTTTAAAAGAAGGATGCTCCAACCCACCTGCGTGCGCATCTCGACCCTTCCAACGGAAGTGTCGCCATCTTAGTCCTTATTTGTGTGTAAACAAAGTGAAAATGTTATCTAAATGTGTAAAGAAAACATCCAGATGTTATAAATACAGTTTAAATAAGTTTCGAATTGGAACAGCCAAATACGCAGCATCGATCTGGCATTTTTCAAAAAAAGGTAATATGGCGCTCCTTGTGGCCGGATATGACGACACGTGGGTACCAGCCATAACTATTTTGCTTTGTGTTGACTATTATCTGATGATAGTCTTTTGATGCTGGCATGCAATCATAATCCACTATTTGCCCGTGAATGTACAATCGTTCTGCTTCGCTGAGCTTGAAGCTACAATGCACACGCACACTGTATACCTGTGTATATCTACACTATGAGAAAGGACGGGGGAAGAATCGTAAAACAGTTATCGAATACTTAAGGAATTTTAGCTTTGGCTTTACTGAAGCTTCTAGATTCTTCTTCTCTTTCTTCTTCTGCGTTCCCACACCATATGGCCATAATGGGTAAGGTACGTGTGTGTCCGGTTTTCAGTTTTCACTAGGTCTCCCCGCTGCGGCGTACAGCCGACACATTCCGATTTCGGAGGAGCTCAAAGGAGAAAAATTATTTGGAAGATTTTGTTTTAAAAAAGGCAGGAGAATGGGCAGAAAGCAAAGGGAAAAGGCAGAGTCAAAGAGAGTGACAGATTAGAGGAAGTTACAAGCACAGAACTTCCAGAAAGTGGGGGAACTATTGTTTTTTACAAAAGACCCCTCCCGCGGTATCCACGAGACTCGTGGAGGGGGGCGGGGTCGCCCAGCTCCCCGTATGGAGGCACGAGGCATCCACCCTGCCCCAAAGCTACTATACCCTTTCCTATGTTGGGTTGCTCTTCTCTTAAAACACGTATACACTGACACGCAGAGACACAAATATACACAGTTCGGATCCACAAACACAATGGTTAATGTACAAGCATGCGTACGAACATGCATGCATGCATGCATATTATAGACTGACAGACACGCACACGCACAGACACAGAGAAACTCTCCCCCCCCCTCTCCTCTCTCTCTCTCTCTCTCTCTCTCTCTCT
>CM065712.1:4863580-4866080 GCA_017654935.2 Phymorhynchus buccinoides | reverse complement strand
CTTTACGGGACCGCGGTTTTTGAAAAAAAAAGTCTCATCCGGAGGACGTTTTCCCCAACTAACTGACGTCAGGTACCCATTTACACCCGGGTGGAGTGAAGAAAGTAGGAGTGAAGTGCCTTTCCCAAGGACACGCCGCTCTGAACCGAGCTGGGTTCGAACGCGGACCTGACGGATTACGAGCTAGTAAATCCAAATACTTATGTTAACCACGTTACGCCCACATACCCACCCTTACCCCTCCCACACCCACCTTCCACTTTTTTCTTCCTTTTCCATAGGGTAAGACGGGGTAAAAAACCCATGGGCGGGTAAGAAACCCATGCGAATTATCTCATGAAATACAACAAATTTCAGTCACATTTTGTGCATGAGACGAGTGTTAATGTTTAGCATTCGTCTCATGGGCAAATTTGACTGAAGTTTTCTTTATTTCATGAAATAATTGGCATGGGCTTCTTACCCGCCCATGGGCTTTTTACCCCGTCTTCCCCTATACCCCACACCTATCGTTTGCTTCGGGGGAAAAAAAGGACAACCCCAAAAAACACAACTCAAGCATGCAATTCTAGCCTTATTACCCATACCCGGATGTTCTTGCTGTTTCTATTTTCAGAGCATAATGTCGTCAAGAGAGTAAGGACAGGCATGTCGACACCCCATAATAGTAGAACTACCAAAGCCTACGACTGTGAATTTAACAACCCGACCTTTCGCCATGACCGGTTCAATTACCTGCAACCAAATTCAAACGTGTCGTCTGCTGCGGTAGGATTGTCGTCTCTACCTTCAAAGACAGAAGAGCGTCTCCGGAAATCGTTGTACTATTTGACTTCTGCTAGTGAAGAAGAAGAAGAAGAAGAAGGAGGAGGAGGAGGAGGAAGTTCGAGGGGTGCTTGCGCAAAATCTGAAGGTAAGTAGTTTTTTGATTGAATTGATTTATGTGTTTATTCATTAGTTCAAAATACAACAACAACAAAACCGGTTGAGTTTGGCCTGATTTGCATGTAAGATTCAAGGACAAAACTAGTGTAGAGTGGCACAGTGGTATCGCGTTCGCTTCGTGTCAAGTAAACCCGAGTTCGAACCTGGGTACAGGGGATTTTTTCCTCTCATTCTGCACTAGGCCTTAACGGTCTGAACGTGGAGTCTTTCCGTGATGAGACGATAAACCGAGGTACCGTGTGCCCATGCACTTAGCATACATTAAACCCAGTGGCAACGAAAAAGTTGTCAATTTGGTCAAAAATATTACCCCCCCCCCCCCCCACCGACCCCTTCCTCATCAGTGACAAAAATCGCATGCAAAAAAAAAAAATCAAAAAAAATGGGTGGCGCGCCTCTGGCTGCGACGCGCTCTCCAGGTGGGAGCAACCCGAATTTCACAGAGACGCCTCTGTGACTATAAAGTACCTAATACCTAATACCTACCTAGTGTTGTTTTATTATCAGATTTATTTTTCTTATGCCTATTTGTTGATTTGATTGACATCAGCCACGGTTTCTCTAAAAGTCTACTTGCATTAAAGGCCTATTTTATGTTATTTGTTTTATTTTTATGCCACCATCATATCGTTGACTCTGATAATCGTTGCTTTTATACCTTTATTGCTGCTCTTCCTATTTTTGAGTTTCACATTTTTTTCTCTTTATCTTGAGGTATTATTCCTTTCATCATCAACAGCAGCTCTTTTTCTCTTTTTCTTCTACTTCTTTAAAGACCCACCAGGTCGCGTGTCAAAATCACGGGTTTCACGTGTTTTCCCTCTTATTTATTTATTATTTATTTAAGAAATTTTTTATATCGCTTCACCTTTAAGCTCTAAGTGCTTTACAATTGCACTAAAATGATTCATATTAAAAACAACCGCTTACATACCTCCCCACTATCCTTCACATTCTTACACACACACACACACACACACACACACACACACACACACACACACACACACACACACACACACATAGCTGGTAAGACATTTTGTTTTGACCAGGCTTCGCTCCCGCATATACAAAAGCCCCCAAATTGAAGACGAAACATCAGTTTAAAGAGCAGCCTCAATTTGAAGTTGGGGACATTTGTATGTGGGTCACAGTTACCCAGAAAATAAAACTCAACAAGGGACTTAATCGTGGTGCGTCAGTGTGCCTTTAAAGGGAGTGTTCAATCTTCAATACAGATTGCTCACACATCCTAGTAAGTTGTATTAATTGAGCAGCTGTTGTTGTTGTTGTTGTTGTTGTTGTTGTCGTACCCTGGCTAAAAGACTCCAGGGGATCATCCCAACAACCGAAGCACTTGAACACTGTGGTACAAATGCATCAGCTACGGATGAGAGCATTACGTGTGTGACCGTTTTTGATTACCCCGCCACGTGGGGAAAGTTAACACAGTGAAATGTGAAAGTTAACACAGTGATAGTCATGTCCGATTATGTTATCAGAATTGCAGAGGAGGCAAGTGCTATTCTGAAGAAAAAAAAAGAACCGGGCTTAG
>CM065712.1:4861731-4863080 GCA_017654935.2 Phymorhynchus buccinoides | reverse complement strand
TACCCGGTTTTCCGGTAAAAATAGGAACGGAAATTCCGACTATATAAAACAAAAAGTTACCTTGGCATCATTCAAAAGCTGTTAAGCCATTGACGTATTTATTCATTGCCTGCCCCCTGTTCTCATCTCTCGCATCTCTCTCTCTCCTCCTCTTCTCGTCTCCTCGCCTCCCCTTCTCGGTCATCCCTTCACTCATCTCCCGTCTCGTGATCGGTCTCATTCTCCCACTGCTGCCCTCCTCTCCTCGTCCTCCTACTCTGTCTCCTCTCATCTCTTCTCATCTCTCTCCATCGTATCTCTCTCTCTCTCTCTCTCCATGGCAACTCTCCATAGGGCAACTCTCCATGGCAACACAGTCTCTCTCTATTTCGTTCACTCTCTTTCTATTCTCTCTTCTCTCTCTCTCTCCTCCTCGTCAACTCTCTCTCTCTCTCTCTCTCTCACCATCTCTCTCTCTCTCTTTCTCACTCTCTCTCTCTCTCTCTCTCTCTCTCTCTCTCTCTCTCTCCTCTCTCTCTCTCTCTAGACTGTGTAGCCGCATACGCTCGCTGTCTGATTAATGTTAGCTAAGAGTGGTGGTGCATAATCCGTTTGCTTTAAGTGGAGAAGCGACTTGTCAGTTGCATTTTGAATTATTTTTGCATTTGTTCATATGTTAATTTACTTTTTGTGTCTTTGCATTTGGAATTGCCTAACTTTGATTGGTGCCATTATTTTAGTCCATAGGTTTATGCTTTTGTGTGCTTGCTTGTTTAATTAATTGTATATTGTTTTGCTGTGGATATGGATCATGAAAGTAAGACTCGAAAGTGGCTCAGTAAATGTGGGTTGAGGGTAGGGTATTTAAATGCTTGTCATTTGCTGAACAAAATATCAGAAGTGCCATCCATACTGTCAAATTTGAATAATATGTTTCATGTGTTTGTATTTTCCGAGTCTCGTCTGGATGAACTTACTACTGATGATGCAATTACTATTCCTGGATACAATATCATAAGGAGAGACGCAACAGCTAAACTTGAAACGGGTCTTATAACATATGTACATAAATCTATAAAATTTAAACAACTAGACAATTTCAATCAACACCAAATTGAATGTACTTGGCTAGAGATAAATTTAAAAGGAACTAAACCTATTCTTGTAGGTGTTTTATATAGAAATCCAAATGAAAAGGTTGAGTGGTACGACCGATTCGCACTTATGATAGAAGATGTATTAAACTACTCGTTAGAAGTTATTATATTAGGTGATTTTGATATCAATCTGTTAAAACCTAACGATCATTGGAGACAGATTTACAAACTCTGTAACTTACATCAAGTAATATCTGCCCCTACAAGAGTAAC
>CM065712.1:4851731-4856731 GCA_017654935.2 Phymorhynchus buccinoides | reverse complement strand
AAAGAGCGGCCAGAAGTGTAGCCTCGATTTGAAGTGCGACAATTTTGTCAAAATGTGCGACAATTTTGGACCGACCGACCGACAGACCGACCGACCGACCGACAAAGTGAGTTATAGGTTTGTGGCTTGAGCCACAAACAAAAATGTCGTAGACATTGGAGAAAAGCCTGAAGCTGTACAATGATCGTCCGTCTCTGTACAAAATAATATATACTCATGCACTGACCTTGATAGGGGGACTGTTGATCTTTGGAAGGGGGTTAGTCCAGGCTTTCGAGTTTATGATGGTTGGGGCTGTGCCGGTCGGGGTTCATCCCCGGGAGCCGCTACGGTAGCCGGATTGGCCTGACCTGAGACACGAAACGCTGGGGAGACTTCTATTTTTTAGTTCTTTTGTTTTCGTGTTGATTTTTAGTTTGGTTTATTGTTCTTTCTGTCGCCGCAACGCACAGCGCTGTATAAGTGTCCAGTGGGACAGACCAGCGTAGCCAGATTCAGATTCACCTCTTTTTTCCCAGATGTGAGGGCTTTGCTGTAGTAGGAAAAGTGTCTTGTTGATGTGAGTACAATTCACCAAAGTTGGTAGGGATAAGGTGAACAGATTTCAGGGTGAAATAGTGAGGGAAGGATTGGCAGGGGTGTAAGGGAACGAACGAACGAACGAATGTTTCTTTTTTTATTGAGGAAAAGCGGAATAAGCACAATAACCGGCTTTTTTTTTCCATCCGGCCCTCCGAACAAAAAGAAAGGAAATTTAAAAAATACAAATAGAAAAAAAAAGACATCAGTCAAGGTCGTAAACGGACGCACCGTGCAAGGCATATATTATTAAATAAGATTAAAAATTACATCAATTAACGAGACTGAGACAAGGATAGACAGACAGACAGACAGACAGAGAGAGGGAGGTCAAAATAAAAGATCAACCTTCAATCAAGGCCGTAAACGGACGCACGTGCAAGGCATATAAATAAGATAAATTACATCAATTAACGAGACTGAGACAAGGATAGACAGACAGACAGACAGAGACCGACAGAGACAGGGAGGTCAAAATAAAAGAACAGATGGAAGAAATGAAGTAATACATGCAGGAAAAATAATGCCTAGTAAATACAATGTACATATAAGAAGAGGGGAGAGAAAACATTTAAGTTGGAAAAACACACAAAAAGGAAGAAGAAGAATAGGGTGAGGTGAATCAAGGGGAAGAAGAAGGGGCAGGGGAGGAGGGAAGGGCGTCATTGTCCCTGGGGACTGTTCAGGCCACTGGGGACAGTGGTCCCCAAGCGGGCAATCAGAGTCGATTCCATGGGGCCGTTTCACAAGGGCTAACGTTACGTTGCGCTCGCTCAAATCGGCGAAAACGGTCTAAGAAACGGTCTAAGAAACACCCTTCGTTTGCCGATAGTTCGCGTGACGTTTTGTTCTTGCCAAACACCGAGCGAGCGGCGAACTATCCGGAACTAGTAGGGGGTGAATACCTTTCTTGAATAACAGTTTTTGTTTAAAAAATTTAAAAAATGACCAATCAGACAAGAGCTTGTAATATTCTTCCGCAAACGTTTTCTAAAGTGTTTCTTAGGCCCCGTTTGGCGTAAGCGTTATTCGCGCGGCGACCGTTAGCTAGAGAAACTCCACTCATGTGTTTTCTATGCGCTTTGTGGAGAAGTTTTTCAATACAGGAGGAGGCTAAAAAAGCCAATCAAGGATGAAAGCCATTGAAGTAATAGAAATAAAACTGTAAAGTGAGTAGGAGTTTGTAAAGACGGAACAGGTGCACATGTTTTGTTTGGGCGGAGTGGGTGATGGGGGGGGATGCGGCGGTGGGGTTGGGGGAGGCTGCGTTATTTAGAGCTGGGTGGGTGGTGGTGGTGGGTGGGGTGGTGGGTGGTGGGTGACAGGTGTAATCTTATAAGATGAGAAGGAGCATAATTATCTGGGCAGGAGTTAGCTAGGGGAGGGTCCCGATTCGCCGTTTCTCTACTCGCCGTATAGGTGTCTACTCGCGGTACTCGCCGTCGTTAGTCCAAACCTATATCAGTGTCAAATCGCAGGGGTTTTTCCAGTGCTATTTCGCCTTATTCACTGTTTACTGAATTGATGCCATGAATTGTGTTCTTGCTTTTGGCCGTATGGCCGGTGTGGCGTTCTCAGAATGGATTTGCTTTTAACATGTCTGCGCATGTGCGAAGAGTTAGGGATAGGGATAGGTTTACGGTTACGGTTGGGTTAGGGTTAGGGTTAGGGATAGGGTTAGGGATAGGGTTAGGGTCAATTTAGTGTCGAATACACAAAAGATAAAATGTTACTACTGCTTCTTATCCCTGGTCTATGCGGCGAAATGCAACAGATTGTAAAATTGAAAAACTTATACGGCGAGCTAGAAAACGGCGAGTGGGGAAACGGCGAGTTGGGAGACGGCGAGTTGGGAGACGGCGATTCGGTACCTCGCCGTTAGCTAGTCCCCTGCTGTTTTTTTGGGTGCGCCTCACTTCACCTAATTACACTTGGCCTAATCCTTTGATCTCGACCTTCCGTGCCGGCAGTAACTTCCCGATGTCACGAAAAACCCAAACGTAGGGGAAGACGGGGTAAAAAGCGCATGGGCGGGTAAGAAGCCCACCCCAATTATCTCATGAAATAAAGAAAATTTCAGTCAAATTTGCCCATGAGACGAATGGTAGACATTAACGCTCGTCTCATGGGCAAAATGAGACTGAAATTTGCTTCATTTCATGAGATAATTGGGGTGGGCTTCTTACCCGCCCATGCGCTTTTTACCCCGTCTTCCCCTAACATTCCGCCTAAAAACATGAGCAGGATTCGCCTAATCAACCTAAGCATGGGTTATCGCGAAACATTAACCCTAACCCTAACCCTAGCTGAGTCTGTGCTGTTCTCGCACGTTGTGGTTGTTTTCTGACATCTTAACCCTTTCACCGCCAGACATATTTCAGCCCCCAAAATACCATTAAGCTTAACGGGGTAAAGTAAAGAAAATATCTGCAATTTATTAGGAATTCATCCGGGTAAAGGTCAAGATGTGCCCCCCCCCCTACCTTGCTCGGTGAATTCTATTTTTCCGTTATTGCCTTTCTCACCATACATAAAGCTGTATTTTAGGAACATTTTTAGCTAATAACCTTTTTGGAATACATAGTGGGGGGTAGGGTTAGGTTTAGGGCTAGGGTTAGGGCTAGGGAATACATAGTGGGGGGTAGGGTTAGGTTTAGGGTTAGGGCTAGGGAATACATAGTGGGGGGTAGGGTTAGGCTTAGGGTTAGGGCTAGGGAATACATAGTGGGGGGTAGGGTTAGGTTTAGGGCTAGGGTTAGGGCTAGGGAATACATAGTGGGGGGTAGGGTTAGGCTTAGGGTTAGGGCTAGGGAATACATAGTGGGGGGTAGGGTTAGGTTTAGGGCTAGGGTTAGGGCTAGGGAATACATAGTGGGGGGTAGGGTTAGGTTTAGGGCTAGGGTTAGGGCTAGGGAATACATAGTGGGGGGTAGGGTTAGGTTTAGGGCTAGGGTTAGGGCTAGGGTTAGTATTCCAAAAAAGGTTATTAGGTGAAAATGTTCCTAAAATACAGCTTTATGTATGGTAAGAAAGGCAAAAACGGAAAAATAGAATTAACCGAGAAATGCTTGGGGGGTGGCACATCTTTACCTTTACCTTCATCTGTAATATGTATATAACATTAGGCCTATCCTTATCTCCCAAAATTAAAATAATAAGATCTTGAAATAACAGGCCCTGATTTGATGGGTGTTAAACCATTGTGGTGCATAAATGCGACATTGGCGGTGGAAGGGTTAAATTGTTTTTTTTTTAAATTGAGTCTTAGTTTTCTTACGTTTTAGGAGTTTCTGTGTGGCTGCTTTCTGATATTCCAGCTACATTTACAAGCTGTATTTATCAGGATATTGCGCCATATAAATATTATTCAACGTACGTGTTTATCGGATAAGGGTTAGGTACAACAAACAAACAACTACACGACAAGTGTAAAGTGACGTTATTTTATTCACAAGAGACAAAACAAAACTACTGGATATTTCGGCGAATGCGCCTTTATCAACATACTACTACTACTACTACTACTACTACTACTACTACTACTACTACTACTACTACTACTACTACTACTACTACTACTACTACTACTACTACTACTACTACTACCAACAACAACAACAACAACAACAACAACAACAGCAGCAGCAGTAGCAGTAGTAGTAGTAGTAGTAATAGTAGTAGTAGTAGTAGTAGTAATAATAATAATAATAATGAATAATATTTATATGGCGCAACATCCTGATAAATACAGCTCATAGCGCCTTTTCATAGACATTGCTGTTTTCATAGACAAGCAAGAAAACAGCAAACAGGTCTATGAAAACAGCAAGCAGCATATTCTATAGCAAAAGGAGCAAAAAGCAGGCATAAAACAAAATAGAAAAAATAGTTGAATAGGTAAAAGAGGAATAGGTGAGAATGGAATAGGCGAAAGTGGAATAGGTGAGGCAGGAATAGGTGAAAGAGGAATAGGCGCATAGGAACCTCCCCTCTGGTTCCTGGTTCTCTCACACGTTGAAGGAGTCTTACCAAAAAGCCTAAATTGTTACAAAGAGTGATAACTTCGCAGCCTACCAACCTAGGCAAGGCAAGGCAAGGCAAGGCAAGGCAAGGCAAGGCAAGGCAAGGCAAGGCAAGGCAAAGAATTTATTTCACACCCACTTGGGGCACAGAAATATAAAACAAAGCGCACACACAAAAAAACATTCAAATTTCAAAACAGAGTGATGTCCATAACGTTTTTAGAAAAGCAAACAATTGAAATTTGAAACAAATATAAGACATGTCAAAATATATCATGCACAGTGGAATGGCATGATCTTTTTGCACATACACATTACCGGAAAGAGCCGTTTATGATTATAACAAATTGTTTAAGTCTTGTTAAGAGCTTCCTATTTTTGGAACTAAAGTATGGAATT
>CM065712.1:4821731-4824231 GCA_017654935.2 Phymorhynchus buccinoides | reverse complement strand
TGCCTATGTAATTTACATTTTCTTTTTACAAATGCTTTTTTTAGTATACTTGAATGTGACAAAAGATGCATACTGTACTGGATTTAGTCATGTTCATTCCTTAACTTTGTTTATAACCCTACATAAGAGAGAGAGAAATGTTATGATTACCCCCCTTGTCATTAGACCCTTTCAGGTAATGACAATAAAAACGTCAAGTGTCAAGTGTCAAGTGTCAAGTGTCTCTCCATCTCTCTCTCTGTTTCATCTCTCTCTATTCACTCTCTCTCACTCTCTCTCTCTCTCTCTCTCTCTCTCTCTCTCTCTCTCTCTCTCTCCCCCCCCCCTCTCTCTCTCTGTTTCTCTCTCTCTCTCTCTCTCTCTCTCTCTTTTCACTCTCTCTCTCCCTCTCTCTCTCTCTCTCTCTCTCTCTCTCTCTCTCTCTCTCTCTTCTCTCTCTCCATCTCTCTCTCTCTCTCTCCCCCTCTCTCTCTCTCTCCCTCCTCTCTCTCTCTCTGTTTCTCTCTCTCTCTCTCTCTCTCTCTCTCTCTCTCACTCTCTCTCTCTCACTCTCTCTCTCTCTCTCTCTCTCTCTCCTCTCTCTCTCTCTCTCTCTCTCTCTCTCTCTCTCTCTTCTCTCTCTCTCTCTCTCTCTCTCTCTCTCTCTCTCTCTCTCTCTCTCTCTCTCTCTCTCTCTCTCTCTCTCTCTCTCTCTCTCTCCTCTCTCTCTCTCTCTCTCTCTCTCTCTCTCTCTCTCTCTCTCTCTCTCTCTCTCTCTCTCTCTCTCTCTCTCTCTCTCTCTCTCTCTCTCTCTCTCTCTCTCTCTCTCTCTCTCTCTCTCTCTCTCTCTCTCTCTCTCCCCTTTCTCTCTCTCCTTCTTTCCCTGCATCCTCTCCCTCTTTCTCGTTTTCAGGCTCATGACCAATACAGCCTCGACTCCTTGACAAAACCAACCACCAACCAACCGAGAGTAGGATCAGGACATGGCCAGGAACAGGAACCGGAACCCCACCTGTACTGGGTCGCTGCGCAAGCCGTTTGGCGCAGGTCACGTGACCGGATGGACCAGGTGGTTCTGGTCAGCGGGGAGTCGGGAGCGGGCAAGACGGAGGCCGTGAAACTGATGTTAGGTCACATCCTACATCTGTCCAATTCCAAAATGGACAGAATGTATGAAAGTTTGGACAAGGTAAGAGAAGAAGTGTAGTGGGGGGGGGGGGGGAGAGAGAGAGAGAGAGAGAGAGAGAGAGAGAGAGAGAGAGAGAGAGAGAGGGGGGGGGCTGTGAAACTGATGTTACGTCACATCCTACATCTGTCCAATTCCAAAATGGACAGAATGTATGAAAGTTTGGACAAGGTAAGAGAAGAAGTGTAGTGGGGGGGGGGGAGAGAGAGAGAGAGAGAGAGAGAGAGAGAGAGAGAGAGAGAGAGAGAGAGAGAGAGAGAGAGGGGGGGGGCTGTGAAACTGATGTTACGTCACATCCTACATCTGTCCAATTCCAAAATGGACAGAATGTATGAAAGTTTGGACAAGGTAAGAGAAGAAGTGTAGTGGGGGGGGGGGAGGAGAGAGAGAGAGAGAGAGAGAGAGAGAGAGAGAGAGAGAGAGGGGGGGGGGGCTGTGAAACTGATGTTACGTCACATCCTACATCTGTCCAACTCCAAAATGGACAAAATGTATGAAAGTTTGGACAAGGTAAGAGAAGAAGTGTAGGGGGGGGGGGGGGGGGGAGAGAGAGAGAGAGAGAGAGAGAGAGAGAGAGAGAGAGAGGGGGGGGGAGTGAAACTGATGTTACGTCACATCCTACATCTGTCCAATTCCAAAATGGACAGAATGTATGAAAGTTTGGACAAGGTAAGAGAAGAAGTGTAGTGGGGGGGGGGGGGGGGAGAGAGAGAGAGAGAGAGAGAGAGAGAGAGAGAGAGAGAGAGAGAGAGAGACAGACAGACAGACAGACAGACAGACAGACAGAAAGAGACAAGAGACAGGCACACCGACTCATTCCGATTATTCGCCCCGTGAATGAAAATCCGTTTAACGTCCTCCGGTCTGGAACAGACACATAATTATGGGACATTAGTAGATATAAAGATGGTGGGAACGATCCTGGAGGCAATGTCTGGAGGCAGTGCAACACTAGGAAAGTCCCGAATTTTTAACAATACAGATGTATAGTACATGAACAATATATTCGCCCCTGAATGAAAAATGGTGCTTTACGTTCTCTCGGTCTGGAACAGACACATATGGGACATTTGTAAATACAAAGATGGTGGGAACAATACTGGAGGCAATGCCCGGAGGCAGTGCAACTCCAGTAAAGTCCCGAATTTTTTTGCAATACAGATAGGTGTAGCGGTAATCACGCTTCGGTTAGACCTCATCGGCTATGGTACCGCCACAAGTATGAAAAGTATAATATACATTACTAGGGGAAGACGGGGTAAAAAGCGCATGGGCGGGTAAGAAGCCACATTAACGCTCGTCTCATGGGCAAAATGAGACTGAAATTTGCTTTAT
>CM065712.1:4811731-4816731 GCA_017654935.2 Phymorhynchus buccinoides | reverse complement strand
TTGGCACATGAAATAATTGAAAAAGAAATCAAAAATGGGATTTAAAGCAAACATGGATAATACTTAACAATGGTGAACTTGAATTGGTAGTTTAAATTGAGTACGAAAAAAGGGAAACCATTTTGAGACAATGACAATTTTTCAGAATAAACCCAATTTTAAGGAAGAAAAAAAACAAAAAAAACAAACAAAAAAACATATGATAACATGGGAATATGAGAGAGGGACAGAGAGAGAGAGAGAGAGAGAGAGAGAGAGAGAGAGAGAGAGAGAGATTTATAAGAATCTAGACATAGCTGATGGCATTAGTAACGTTTGAAGTAAAACTCATTAATTAGCATTACTAATAAACAAGATTGTCTATTAGGAGCTTGTGATAAGATTTTCGAAAGGAAAAGACGCTAGTTCTATTTTTTAGATAATCAGGGAGGTCGTTCCACAGTTTACCACCAGAGAATGTAAGGGATGATTTATATAGATCTGTTCTGGGGCGGGGCATTGTTAATTTGGTTTTGCTTCGAATTGTATGGACTTTAAATTTAGTAATAAGATATTTTGGTGCTAGCTTATTTATGATCTTGTACATAAGGGTACCTTTATTTAGTAGGCATTTCAAATCAAATGGTAGAATGTTAAGTTCTTTATAGTCATTGGTTTCTAGGGATGACGATTTAAGGAGTATGAGTTTAAGAGAGCGTTTATATAGTTTATATAGTCTCACACAGAGAGAGAGAGAGAGAGAGAGAGAGAGAGAGAGAGAGAGAGGAGAGAGAGAGAGAGAGAGAGAGAGAGAGAGAGAGAGAGAGAGAGAGAGAGAGAGAGAGAGAGAGAGAGAGAGAGAGAGAGAGAGAGAGAGAGAGAGAGAGAGAGAGAGAGAGAGAGAGAGAGAGAGAGAGAGAGAGAGAGAGAGAGAGAGAGAGAGAGAGAGAGAGAGAGAGAGAGAGAGAGAGAGAGAGAGAGAGAGAGAGAGAGAGAGAGAGAGAGAGAAGAGAGAGTGAGGGCAAGAGAAAGAGAGAGCAGAGATAGCTTCTTCTTCTTCTTCTGCGTTCCCAGACCATATGGTCATAATGGGTAAGGTACGTATATGTCTTGTTTTCAGTTTTCACCGGTCTCCCCGCTGCGCACAGCCGACACATTCCGATTTCGGAGGAGGTCAAAGGAGAAAATGTTTTGGAAGATTATTTTTTGAAAGACAGGAGAATGGGCCAATAAGTCAGAAAGATAGTAGATGATATAAAGCAAAGGGAAAAGGCAGAGTTAAACGAGGATGGCAGACTAGAGGAAGTTGCAAGCACAGAACTTCCAGAAGGTGGGGGAACTATTTTGTACGAAAGATCCCCCCCCCCCCCCCGGTATCCCCACAGGGAAAGCGGAGAGAGCAATAGATAAACGGACCGAGAATGGGCAGTGAAAGAGAAGAGAAGGAAGAAAGGGACAGAGAAATGGAAACAGAGAGGGACAGGGAGGCAACACAGAAAGAGAGGGAGACAGAAGACAGAGAGAACAGACAAAGAAAGTTATTTCAAGATTACGAAATATTGATGACATTTATTAGTTGACCACTCATTTACTTACACATGCACAAATTATCAAGGACAAATTAATAATTCCACCACGCAGACGATCCAAGACACTAATTGTGACCTGACCCAGCACCACGAAATGGACATTAAGTCGCTGGGATAGTTTCTCACAACACGCTTGGAAAGTCTAAAATTTAATTTTGTTGTCAATTTTGAGTTATGGGTATTTTCGTGTTCTCTAACATCTTATCTATCATATTTATAAAGGACAATCTTTAATATCGTCTCTAAATGGTCTTATAGGTGTTTTAAAACGAGGAGGTCAATACATTTTCTTCAGCTAGGCTAGACTTTAGACTGTTTTCTCAAAATGGCTGACACTCACCCTACTAACCTTAAATGCTCATACCTCTGGAACGGAAAAAGATACAAGAATGGTTCTTGTATCATTAGAAAGAGAATTGTCTTAAGTGTTCAAATGTATAATTCTCTCAGAATGGTCAGTTTAACACTTAATGTCCCTTTCGTGGCGCGGGGTCACAAATAGGTGACTGAAATGTGCTTAGTGTTCTTGGTATCTTTGTATTATCTGACAGGAAGTGGAAAACATGCACGTGATCTTGGCGGCCATCTTGCATCTGACCAACATCCGGTTCGAGGAGGAAGAGGACAGTTATGGTGGGGGTGTGACTGTGGAGAACGAAGATGCCTTGGGGAAAGGTGAAGAGAGAGAGAGAGAGAGAGAGAGGGGGGGGAGGGCAGTTATGATGGGGGGGGGGGTGTGACTGTGGAGAACGAAGATGCCTTGAGAAAAGGTGAACACAGAGAGAGAGAGAGAGAGAGAGAGAGAGAGAGAGAGAGAGAGAGAGAGAGAGAGAGAGAGAGAGAGAGAGAGAAGAGGACAGTTATGGTGAGAGTGTGACTGTGGAGAACGAAGATGCCTTGAGAAAAGGTGAACAGAGAGAGAGAGAGAGAGAGAGGGGGGAGAGAGATAGAGAGAGAGAGACAGAGAGGGAGAGGGAGAGAGACACACACAGAGAGACAGAGAGAGAAAAAAACAACAGAGAGAGAGAGAGAACAATTATGGACCATAGGCACGATTCTGGAAAATGAAGACACCTTGGGAAATGTAATCACAGAGAGAGAGAGGGATGGGATAGAGAATGCACACAGAGAGGCAGAGACACACACACACACACACACGCACGCGCACGCGCACGCACACACACACGCACACGCACGCGCACGCACGCACACACACACACACACACACACACACACACACACACACACATGCACATACTCTCACACAGGTTTGTGTTATTATACTTCTTTTTTTTTCCCCAGCCGCTGCCTTGCTGAACGTGGACCCCCTGCAGCTGACCAAAGTCCTGGTGACCAAGACAGGGTCCTTCATGGGCGGCAGGGAGACCATCGAGATGTTCAGGTCTCTCTCCAAAGCCGAAGAGACTCGGGACGCCATCGCCAAAAGTCTGTACGAGCGACTGTTCGGGTGGCTGGTCCGTACCCTCAACATGGCGCTCGGCAAACACAGGTGAGAAGAAGGGGGTTCATTTAAAGGTCTTTTGTAAAACAAAGTTCCCCCATCGTGCTTGTAACTTCCTCTAATCTGCCACTCTCTTTGACTCTGCCTTTTCCCTTTGCTTTCTATCATCTGCTATCTGTCTGACTTATTGGCCCATTCTCCTGCCTTTTTTTTTCTCCCAAACATCTTCCAAATATTTTGTTTTCCTTTGAGCTCCTCCGAAATCGGAATATGTAGGCTGTACGCAAGCGGGGAGACCAGTGAAAACTGAAAACCGGACACATACGTACCTCACCCATTATGGCCATATGGCCTGGGAACGCAGAATAATAATAATAAGAAGAAGAATACCGTGTATTTCTTTCTTGGTTATACTTAATAATAATTACGGATACATTGTTTCCTATTCAGTATGCCTTTCTATCCACATTGTAATCTCAGGCCTACACTCAGCCCTGGTGCAGTCTGTTGGATGTGACTGTCTTGGTGTTGGTTCTCCAATGATGATGTCATTTTCTTCATGCCCCCTACAAACCCAAAGTGTCTGATTGTGTGTTTATTTGTTTGTTTGTTTTTTCGCATATTTTCTATAGGGTTTCCACATTCGTGTTCAATCCTTATTGTTGTTCCTTTTACCCGCTTAGTGTAAGTTGTGTTGCAGCCAATTCTGTGTAACCGAAACATTCAGTGAGTGCCATGTATAAGCATTTTTGCTTGTTGTAGTCGTATTTAAATGCTTCGTTTTCCTTTCAGCTCCAACGAAGCCGCGATCGGGTTTCTAGACATCTGTGGCTTTGAGGATCTGCAGCGCAACAGTCTGGAACAGCTGTGCATAAACTTAGCTAACGAGCATCTGCAGAGGTTCATGAACACCCAGGTGTTCCAGGCCGAGCTCAAAGTGTTCAAAGAAGAAGGCCTGGACCTCGGTGACTTCCATCCGCCAACCAACGAGGCCATTCTCCAGATGTTTGACGCCGTAAGTATGCCATAATATTAAGGACTGTGAATATAGCAAACCTTTGCAGAGTTTCATGAACACATGTGTTTCATGATGAACTCAGAGTATTCAGACAAGAAGGCCTGGACCTCGGTGACTTCCATCCGCCAAACAATGAAGCCATTATCCAGATGTTTGATGCCGTAAGTATGCCATAATATTAAAGACTGTTAATGCAACAAGCATCTACAGGGGTTCGTGAACACACACGTGTTTCAAGATGAACTCACAGTGTTCAGATCAGACAAGAAGGCTTGGACCTCGGGGACTTCCATCCACCAACGAATGAAGCCATTCACCAGATGTTTGACGCCGCAGATACTTACAATATCTAAGCCAAGTTCGAAAACGAAGGTCATTGGTAAAAGGTATTACATATTAGGGTACTTTATAGTCTCTGTGAAATTCGGGTTGCTCCCACCTGGAGGTCGCGTCACCCATTTCAAAGAAAAAAACTTTGCATGCGATTTTTGTGTGACTGATGAGGAAAGAAGGGTGTGTGTGTGTGTGTGTGTGTGTGTGTGTGTGTGTGACATTTTGACCAAATGACAACTTTTTCGTTGCCACTGGGTTTAACGTGTGCTAAGCGCACGGGCACACGGGACCTCGGTTTATCGTCTCATCCGAAAGACTCCACGTTCAGACCGTAAGGCCTAGTGTAAAGTGAGAGGAAAAATCCCCTGTACCCAGGTTCGAACTCGGGGTTTACTTGACACACAGAAGAAGAAGCACTTAGACCACTGTGCCACTCTACACTGGTCTAAAAGGTCGAGGCCACTGGAGCAGAAAATGTGCGGCGAGGCTAGTGATAATGATCCCGTCATAACACTCTGGCTCTGTAGTCATGAGTGCGTCTTGGACATTCAAAACGGGGATTAGTTAGTTTAGTCTAATGTGCATACTATTCCCCGTGTGGACTGTAATTCGCACTCAT
>CM065712.1:4794231-4796731 GCA_017654935.2 Phymorhynchus buccinoides | reverse complement strand
TATTCATTTTTAGCATGAACATATTAAAAAGTAGACACACACTCATAACAAAAGCAAACCTAGTCATATTATTTGCAAGCGAATACACATATTAAAAAGTAAATACTGCTCATAACGAAATCAAGCCTGAACCTACTTTCTAGTCCTCATCTTTAACACGCACATAAGTAAAACTTAACTCATCACAAAATTAAAACTAATCCTTATTTTACATACTCGTAACATGTACACATTTTAAATTTAAAGCCGATACACATAATAAAATCAAGCCTAAGCCCATTTTACATACTAATCTTAAAAATACATCAAGCTTAAATGTAAGCCCATACACATGACAGAATAAAACCAAATCCTATTCTACATACTCATCTTTAACATGCACGCATTTTGGAGTAAACACTTATGCATAACAAGTGAGAGAGAGAGAGAGAGAGAGAGAGAGAGAGAGAGAGAGAGAGAGAGAGAGAGAGAGAGAGAGAGAGAGAGAGAGAGAGAGAGAGAGAGAGAGAGAGAGAACGGAGTCGCTGAAATCGCCAGGATCAGAAAGTGGTGGTTCCTTGTGAGAATGCCCATCAACAAGTTCCAGGTCGGAGGATGTTAAACTTATCTTTATTCTTTGGTTCACAACAGATTTGTGGCGCTGTCGCCGGAGGCCAAGAAACAACCGAACAAAGAGGACGCGGTTTCTCTGATTCTGCGAGAGGTCAGGGCAACGCCCGAAGACTACAAGCTGGGGAAAAGCTTAGTGAGTGATGTCAAGAAGCCCTACAATGTGACCAAGCACCACGAAAGGGACATTAAGTCGCTGGGATGGTTTCTCATTACTTGCAAAAGTCAAAAATGTAATTGTTTGGGTCACTTTTGAGGGTTTGGGGGGTATTTTTGTGTTCTCTAACATCTTATCTTTCATATTTATAAAGGTAATCTTTAACATGATCTCTAACTGGACTTATAGGTGTTTTAAAACGAGGAGGTCAATGCGTTTTCTTCAGCTAGACTAGACGTTAGACTGTTTTTTCTCAAAATGGCCGACGCTTACCCTACTAACTTTAAATGCTCATACCTCTGGAATGGAAAAAGATACAAGAATGGTTCGTGTATCACTAGAAAGAGAATTGTCTGAAGTTGTCAAATGTATAATTTTCTCAGAGTGGTCAGTTTGACACTTAATGTCCCTTTCGTGGTGCGGGGTCACAAGCGTTGCAAAGAGTGATAACTTCGCAGCCTACAAACCTTGCAAAGAATGAAGCCAACTTTCTTTCTCACTTCCCACCTGGAAGGTGAAAAGGTGGAGAAAGGTGGGAAGTGTTAGTGTTGTTGTTGTTAGGCAGTGAGTGAGTTCACAATGATCCCCACCTGTAGCGTAGGTGAAAAGGGTGGGAGTACAAAACACACACAAAAAAACGGCTTCAGTCAGCTGCGGAGTGTGAGCTCTTTGTATATTCAGGCTTTGGGGTGATATAGAGGACGATGATGATGACGACGACGACGACGATGATGATATTAATGATGGTGATGATATTAATGATGGTGATGATATTAATAATGGTGATGGTGGTGATGATATTGGTGATGATGGTGATGATGATGTTATAATGATGACTTTGATCGTGATGATAATGATGGTAATTATGGTGATGATGATAATTGTGGCGATCTTGATCGTGATGGTGATGATGATGATGTTATAATGATGATTTTGTTTGTGATGATAATGATGGTAATGGTGATGATGATGATGATGATGATGATGATGATGATGATGTTGATGATGATGATGATGATGGTGATGATGATGATGATGATGATGTTGATGATGATGTTGATGATGATGATGTTGATGATGATAATGATGGTAATTGTGATGATGATGATGATGATGATGATGATGATGATGGTGATGACGATGATGATGATGATGATGTTGATGATGGTGATGATGATGACGATGATGATGATGATGATGATGATGATGATGATGATGATGATGATGACGATGATGATGATGACGATGATGATGATGATGATGATGATGATGATGACGATGATGATCATGGTACATGGGTGCAACTTTCTCTGGTATACAAGGATTTCCTGTTTTTGAATTTTACCAGAAAAGGAAGTTCCTTTTTTTTAAGATTTGTCAAGCAAGATCTTTGTGTGTCTACTGTATTTGTCAAGCACTTTAACCCTTTCGCTCGCCGCCAGCCATTTTTCAGCAATAAATTTCCATTAAACTTACCTGGGTAGAGAAATAAAATCATCTGCATATGGGGGATTCCTCTGTGACATGTATAGCGTAAGGTTATCCTTACCTCCCAAAATTAAAAAAACAGCATCTTTGAATAACAGACCCTGGTTTGAGGCCTTTTCGTGACATGGGCGTTAAATCATTGTGGTGCTAACATGCGATATTGGCGGTGAAAGGGTTAACCCTTTCACCACCAACGTCGCATTTTAGCACCACAGTGGTTTAGCACCTATGTCACTAAAAGGCATC
>CM065712.1:4781731-4786731 GCA_017654935.2 Phymorhynchus buccinoides | reverse complement strand
ACAATCGCTCTAAGGATGAAAACAAAAACGGTTGACAATTTCAACTGATATTTTATTTATGGTATTTCGCATCTATGAACAGAAGAACAGAACCATAGTATTCCAAGCTATTATCAGCACAGTAACTGAGCCTAAGAATCTAACGAACTCGTAACACGATTTAATTTCTTAATCCCTAACGCTTTCCTCGCTAAGTGTAGACTACTGGTAGGATGTTTACAAGAGAGAGATTATTGCGCTTAAAGATTTATGCCAGAGTATCAGAGGTTTAGGAAGAACAGTTAAGTTTCGGAGATTAGGATGGAATAATTTGCCTGCGAAAAGCTGCTTGTTTTATAACCTTCCCTTAGTGACCGATTTGGGCGCTTCCAATCAAAACATTGTATCTAACATGGCAGCCTCCGTGCACAAGATTATAGATCTCCTGAACATAGTACTACAGTCTTTGGACATTAAACAGACTGGAAAGAATGAACGATTAAATTCTAAATACTCGAGCATGCCAAGGGAACGTTTACCCACTTGAACAAACAAGTATGGCTCCAGGTAAGGAGATCTATATTTCTTCTTCATGCGTTAATAAAGTAGGCCTACACCCCAATGAAAACGGCTTTGCAAACTATGGAGATCGTGCACTAAAATTTTATCAATCGCTGGCCTGCAACCCTCTAAAACAATACTACCAGACACTACACTGACAATAGCATTAACAACGAACACATAATCAAATAGAAACTAGCTTTAACCCTACCAACTTCTGAAACTTTAAACTCTAGAGTGTAGAATAGTCAAAAAGACTTGTAATAGCCAGAACACTAATAGTAATACTAACATTTAACACAACTCAGGCACAGTAAGCCTGTGGCTTACAGTATTGTACTGTGTTGTATTGTACTGTATTGTACTGTGTTGTATTGTACTGTATTGTGTTGTATTGTATTGTATTGTACTGTGTTGTATTGTACTGTGTTGTGTTGTGTTGTATTGTATTGTACTGTGTTGTATTGTATTGTATTGTACTGTGTTGTATTGTACTGTATTGTGTTGTATTGTATTGTATTGTACTGTGTTGTATTGTACTGTGTTGTGTTGTGTTGTATTGTATTGTATTGTTCGGGGGATTCAGGAACCCTTCCCTGGGCACCTGGATATGGGTGAGTGTGGTATTGTGTTGTATTGTACTGTGTTGTAATGTATTGTGATGTGTTGTATTGTGTGGTGTTGTGTTGTGTTGCATTGTATTCACTTCCACCTTGTCGTGGTGGGGGAGCTTTAAACTAAGAGTAGCCCCTCATCCCCATTTTTCATTCTCTCCATCCTCATTTACAATTTATGACATGCTAGTTGTTTTGGGGTGGTTTTTTAAAATTTTATTGTTCACTGGCTTTTCACGCATGAGACCTTACGGGCACATGTTGCCCATTCTGCAGTGCATTATGTACGTATATGGCCTATTTATATATTGTGTTTTACTAGGATGTGTTTGTTATCGTTTTTGCTGTTGTTTTAACCTGGATCCGATGAGCAGAGTAGAGTGGCTCAACGTTTCCAGCACTGTCTGAAATTATGAGTTATAGGGTACAATGATGGAGATGCCATGTCGTGAATTGTACTGTTTATTTTTTCTTCTTCAAGTTTTTGGACATTGTTAAGAATCATTGATGTGTGTTTTGTTATATAATATATGTGGTCGACCTTTACACGGTGACAGTCCTGAGATAACCATAGCTGTTGACAGGACTGTAACAGACAAAAAAACAAAAAAACTGTATTGTATTGTGTTGTATTGTATTGTATTGTATTGTATTGTATTGTGTTGTGTTGCATTGTATTGTGTTGTATTGCATTGTGTTGTATTGTATTGCATTGCATTGTATTGTAATGTATTGTATTGTAATGTACTGTATTGTATTGTATTGTGTTGTGTTGTATTGTGTTGTATTGTGTTGTATTGTATTGTGTTGTGTTGTATTGTATTGCATTGTATTATATTGTATTGTACTGTATTGTATTGTATTGCATTGCATTGTACTGTATTGTATTATATTGTGTTGTATTGAATTGTATTATATTGTATTGTATTGGTATTGTATTGTTCGGGGGATACAGAAACCCTTCCCTGGGTACATGGATACGGGCGAGTCACGTTCTCCCTTTTGTGCCCTAGGGTTAGGGTTAGGGTTAGGGTTAGGGTTAGGGTTAGAAACCAATGTGGGCCTAAAGGGTGTCTTTGTAAATGTTGCATGCTATTAATCATACCTCATGCTAACCCACTTCGTATCTTCAACAATTGTAAGCGAATGCAGTGTTCTGTTTTCTTCATTTCTTCTTCTTCTTCTTCTTCTTCTTTTTCTTCTTCTTCTTCTTCTTGTTCTTGTTCTTCTTCTTCTTCTTCTTCTTCTTCTTCTTCTTCTTCTTCTTCTTCTTCTTCTTCTTCTTCTTCTTCTTCTTCTTCTTCTTCTTCTTCTTCTTCTTCTTCTTCTTCTTCTTCTTCCTCGATCACTCAGACAGTCTCCTGTCGTATGAGCGCAGATGCGTCATGCTGCCAGTTATGCACCTAACTAAGAAACAGTTTGGCTTCGGCTGGAGGAGATTCTTTGTAAGGATTTCTAGAAAACAAATGCAGGAGAATGGACCAGACAGCTAGAAAGATAGTCGATGACAGTAAGCAAAGGGAACAGGCGAGAGAGTGATATATTAGAAGACAATACAAGTACAGAACTTTCAGAAGGTGGGGAATCTATTTGTGCGAAAAGAATCCCCCTGCATCACCAACTATAAAGAATATTTTACTTCTTTATAAAAGAAAAGAAAGCAGTAAATTTTAACTCTTTCACCGCCAAAGTCGCATTTTAGCACCAGTGATTTAACACCTATTTCTCTAAAAGGCATCAAATCGGGGTCTATTATCCAAAGACCCTATTGTCTTAGTTTTGGGAAGTAAGGGTAGACCTTATTTTATATTATGTCACAGAACAATCCCCAATACTGAAGATGGAGTTTGTTCTCTACCCAGGTAAATTTCATGGAAATATTTGGCTGAAATATGGCTGGCGGTGAAAGGGTTAAAGAATAATCTGTACTGGTATTTTACTTCTTGTTGCACATAACAATTGTGCACCTTATCACTAACTTTGCCTTGTTTCTTGGTTGACGTCCTTTCAGGTGTTCTGCGCAGAGTCTCTGCACACCCTGGGCCTCACTCTACTGGTGTTCAGGGTTCTCCCCAGACTAGACGTCGTCCACGGGCTGCTGTTCATCTCCTCAGTGGGCCTCTTCCCTTCCATCCTCAAACTCATCAGCAGCGTCGACGTCCGCGATGACCCCTTGTTAGCCCCGAGACTGCGAGTCCTCAAACGGGTCGGAAGCGTCTTTCTCGATGTGCTGGCTTTCGCCGGGCAGGCGTCCGTCTTGCCCCTGGTGTACCTCATCGATTACGTCACGCGGAGTGTTAACGACCTGCAGAGTCTTGACGACACGTGGTCCATGCTGGAAGTGGCGGGCACCATGTTGGTGAGCGTGGCATGGTGGGAGAATTTCATGGACGGACGTTTTTTCGTGAAGTTGAAGAGGACGAATCCGTTGAAGAATTTCATGCTCAAGGTGAATATTATTATCTTTGATATTATCACCATGTTATTGTTTCTCTTTGGTCTTCTTGTGTTGTGTTGTTGTTGTTGTTGTTATTGATTATTGATGTGGGGGGGGGGGGGGGGGGGGGAGAATTTCATGGAAGGACGGTTTTTCGTGAAATTGGGGGGCATGAATCCGCTGAAGAATTTAATGCTGAAGGTGACTATTATCTTTGATATTATTCACAATATTATTGGGGGGTTTTCCTTTAATCTTCTAGTATTTTTCTTGTTGTTGTTGTTGTTATTGACGTGGGGGGGGGGAGAATTTTATGGATGGAAGGTTTTTCGTGAAGTTAGGGAGAATGAATTCTTTGAAGAACTTCCTGCTTAAGGTGAAGATTATAGTTAGGATTCTTCCCTTTAGGTAGAACACTATTGCATTGGTAAGAGTTTTGTTAAATTATTATTATTCTTCCCCTTTTCTCGAAATTCTCATGATGAAATTCTCACGATAGTTGCAAGGTACTAAGGGATTGCTACATTTGCAATATTAAATGATTTCGCCGACAATTCGGCCAAATATGGCCCCCTAAAAACCCGCAAAATCGGCACAATTTCAATCTTCAATAACTCAAAACGGCTGAACGTATTTCGTTCATATTTTCAGAATTTGATCAAAAGTAGATTTGCAACAGTTCTGGTATGTTACCGAACCTGAAGTGCCCCAGCTATGTATGGTCATGCAGCTTTTATTTGGTTCACCGAATAGCCCAAACCGGAAACGACATCACAAATCTAACTACTGGATTATATAGTCCTTACTCTGGCCCAGGTCTGAAAGGAGTTTGTTGATGATATGTTAATAGTTTGGAAGTAAATTATTCAAATGTATGTAAAGTGTGTTGTGTCACTTTCACTGATTTGTATTTATGAATTTTGTTTATATTTTTCACCCGATTTCGCTGAACTTTGCATGCAAGTTGGAAGACACCATTCTTATGCTACGTTTCCAATATTAAACCAATTGGCCACACTTTGGCCGAAATATGGCCAAACATGGCAGATTTTGCCGCAAATTTTAATCTTGAAAATGGCTGCACCGAATGTGTTCATATTGTTAGTATTGAATGAAGAGTAACATAGCAACACGTCCTGTATAAACGAAACCGGAAGTACCAACAGGAAGTATGGCCGAGGGGAGAGATAGATAGATAGATAGAGAGAGAGAGAGAGAGAGAGAGAGAGAGAGAGAGAGAGAGAGAGAGAGAGAGAGAGAGAGAGAGAGAGAGAGAGAGAACACAATGACGTAAAATAGACACTGACGTAATTGATTGAAGCTTAAGATGACGTAAGTATGGTTGGTGGAGGGGGAGAATCCTGCCATGTTTGCTCTTAAAGGCAAATATGAGCCCTCTTGTTTATTTT
>CM065712.1:4726731-4771731 GCA_017654935.2 Phymorhynchus buccinoides | reverse complement strand
GCAACCCGAATTTCACAGAGACGCCTCTGTGACTATAAAGCACCTAATACCTAATACCTAAATACCATAGCAACAATGCAACAATGGCGTTGGAGCTTGAAACCGCAGGATGCTAGTCAGCGACTTGCAGGCATTTTTTTTAAAGAAAAATAAGGGGTGGTCAGTTGCTACAAAGTGATAGAACTTGCAAACTGCGACGTGTAAATATAAATGACATCAATTGCAGAATGACGCACTGCGTTCTACATGCTGTGTGTCTCCTCAAACACACGAAGGGAGGGCTGGGGATCTACCTGATGGTAGAGTAACTACCCCTGTTTGACCTCAAACAAGTGGCCTCAAATAGGGTTATTGGCACGAGTTATTCCCATGCTGGTCAGTACTGAAAAGGGCATTCACTCTTGCAAAAGGCAATTATTGCAGTTGGCTCAAACAGAGTTATTGGCAAGATATATTCCCTTGCTGGTCAGTAGCTAAGCATATACCAAGGGCATTCACTCTTGCAAAAGGCAGTTGTTGCAGTGGCCAATAAACGCAATATTCAACTAAGGCCGGGTTCACATTAGACGCGTACATTCCGCACGGAAAACCCCTAAATAAGTGGAAGAAAGAAGGATGAATGTTTACACATATAGGGGAAATTCGGACACGTGCGCAAATCTGTTCCCTTCTTTGTTTCACTTGTTGTTCTTTGCCGATCTACGATCGCAAAGGAGTATGTTTTCGTTCGGATTTGGTTCTTTTTTTTCTTTTGTTTTTCTTTTTCTGTCTGTCCCAAGGATATCTCCCGAACCGCTTGACCGAATCGCTTCAAATTTTGTGTGGTGGTGTGTCCCCATGAGAGGAAGGCATTCGCGCAAAACATTTTGCCGTCCTGACCTTGACCTTGGCGTATGACCTTGAAAACCGAAAATCGTTAAGGGGACATAACTTCCACACCATAGGTCCTAGAGTCTTGAAACTTGGCATGGAGGTACTTTGGCTTATGGCCTTTCTGATGATGGCATACCGATCAAGGTCAAGGTCAGGGAGATCGGTACGCCTTGTTTTTTGTTTTGTTTTCCTTCTGTCTGTCCCAAGAATATCTCCCGAACCGCTTGACCGAGTCGCTTCAAATTTTGTGTGGTGGTGTGTCACAATGAGAGGAAGGCATCCGCACATAAACTATCGCCGTCGTGACCTTGACCTTGGCGCATGACCTTGAAAGCCGAAAATCTTTAAGGGGCCATAACTTCCACACCGTTGGTCCTAGTTTATGGATTGCGCACGGGTTTCCGCATGGAATACCCGCTTATGTGTGTGCATGGCCATATATATCTAATGAACTTCTTTTGATCAACCAGATTATGGTAACGACGACACTTACGCGGAAATCGGCCCTTCCGCGCAAACTTTGGATGGTGACGACGCTAGTGGCATAGAATATGCTGCGGGGACTTACAGAGAAGGGGACGAGGAAGTGCCGGTCATCTACGCATGCGCCACCATGTGGCACGAAAACCGACGAGAGATGGTGGCTCTGTTGAAATCCTTACACAGGTGAGTGGTGATGGTGGTGGTGTGTGTGTGTGTGGGGGGGGTGTCTTCTTCTTCTTCAATAAGTTCTTGTCACGCCGTCTCAGGAGACATTACAGTGACATAAGAGGTTGTGCAATGCGGAAAATAAAATAATTAGATAACTAATTTGGGGCAAAGTGTGTGTGTGTGCGGGGGGGGGGGAGTGGTGTGTGTGTGTGTGGAGGGGTGGTGGACAATAGACCTTTGTTTCACAGTATCCGGGCAAGACCAATCCGGCTACCGTAGCGGTCCCCGGGGCCAAACCCCGACCGGTACAGCTCCTGCCCTTCATTTACTGCTACTTTGATCTGATCTATGGCCCCCGACAAGTTGTTGAGCTCCCTCTTGAAAGATACCAAGGAGGGAGCCTCAGCTGCTGCTGCTGGAAGAGAGTTCCAAACTGGGATAGTTCTGGGGGAAAAGCTGTATATTTGATTTTTAATACTAATACTAATAATAATAATAATAATAATAAACATTGCGCTTAATCTTTAAAAACAAGCCCTAAGTGCTCACAAAATAGTATTAAAAAATAATAATAATAATAAATAGCATAAATAATTGACAAAATATAGATCACCAGCAAGACCACTACACGCACACACAAAGAAACAGAGAGAGAGAGAGAGGGAGAGAGAGAGAGAGAGAGAGAGAGAGAGAGAGAGAGAGAGAGAGAGAGAAATGAAGGAGTACACAGATTCGGATCGAAATGGAGTAGTTTTGATAGAAGACTTGAAAGAAGGCAGAGAGTTTGAGCTGCTGAGAGAAAGAGGCAGTTTGTTCCGAGAGGTAGGAGCCTGAAAAGAGAAAGAACGCTCGCCAACGGTAACGAGGGATCTGAAGGATATGAGAGTCAGGGGAGGAGTATGTTTGGTCTGGTCTAGTCTCTGTGGCTCTCTTTATCAAGGATATTACCTCTTTAGCTTAATTTATTTCGGAAGCCCTAAGAATAGGTTAAGTTAGGTACATTATAGTCACAAAGGCGTCTCTGTGAAATTCGGGTTGCTCCCACTGGAGAGCGCGTCGCAGCCAGAGGCGCACCACCCATTTTTGTTTTTTTTTGCATGCGATTTTTGTGCGACTGATGAGGAAGGAAACGGGGGGGGGGGGGGGGGGGGGGGGGGGGGGGGGGGGGGGGGGGGGGGGGGGGGTAAATTTGGACCAAATGACAACTTTTTCGTTGCCACTAGGATTAACATGTGCTAAGTGCATGGGCACATGGGACCTCGGTTTATCGTCTCATCCGAAAGACTCCACGTTCAGACCGCAAGGCCTAGTGCAAAGTGAGAGGAACAAATCCCCTGTACCCAGGTTCGAACTCGGGTTTACTTGACACGAAGCGAACGCGTTACCACTGTGCCACTCTACACTAAATAAGGCATAACATAACACGTCAACAGTTAGGTTTATAAATTCAAGTCTTGGTATTCCATTCCATGATTTCTGTCGTTGGGATGGAACGCACGTATAATATGTCATTTGCATCGTGTGAATGGTGGCGAGCGACTTTCTTTGATGTCATCCTATGTTTCGCTTAGTTATAATCCGATGCCTTTCTTCTTTTATATTTGTGACCCAGCACCACGAAAGGGACATTAAGTCGCTAGGCTAGTTTCTCACAACTGGCTTGCAAAGTCAAAAATCTATTATTTTTTAATCAATTTTGAGTTATGGGCATTTGTGTGCTCTCTAACATATCATCTTTCATATTTACAAAGGCCAATCTTTGTTATGGTCTCTAAATATTCCAAAAAGTGCTTTAAAATTATTAGGTTGGTGCATTTTCTTCAGCTAGGCTAAAGTTTAGACTGTGATTTATCAAAATGGCCGACAGTCACCCTACCAACTTTGAATGCTCATAACTCTAAAACGAAAAACGTTACAATAATGGTTCTTATATCATTTGAAAGGGAATTGTCTGAAGTTTGTAACTGGACCATTGTCTCAAGATTCAGGACTCAAGAATACTTTATTATCTCATAAAGATAAATTATGGACATCAGAATGGACATTTTGGCACTTAATGTCCCTTTCATGATGCTGGGTCACACATAGTTCGTTACCTATCTCCAGGTGGTCCTCATTAACTTATTATGGAACTTATTGCAAAAACTAATAACTTGGTGTTTTTTTTTAAAAGACTGAAAAATTACATATAGCATAATCTCCATTTTATATATCCTTCCTTCTTATTTCATGCAAGTTATTATATTTCGCAATAAGTTGCAGAATAAGTCAATGGATCATCCTTCTTCTCCTTCTTCTTCTCCTTCTTCTCCTTCTTCTTCTTCTTCTTCTTCTTCTTTTCCTTCTTCTTCTTCTTCTTCTTCTTCTTCTTCTTCTTCTTCTTCTTCTTCTTCTTCTTCTTCTTCTTCTTCACCTTCTTCTTCTTCTTCTTCTTCTTCTTCTTCTTCTTCTTCTTCTTCTTCTTCTTCTTCTTCTTCTTCTTCTTCTTCTTTTGCACCTTCTTCTTCTTCTTCTTCTTCTTCTTCTTCTTCTTCTTCTTCTTCTTCTTCTTCTTCTTCTTCTTCTTCTTCTTCTTCTTCTTCTTCTTCTTCTTCTTCTTCTTCTTCTTCTTCTTCTTCTTCTTCTTCTTCTCCTTCTCCTTCTTCTTCTTCTTCTTCTTCTTCTCCTTCTTCTTCTTCTTCTTCTTCTTCTTCGATCGCACAGTTTCCTGTCAATTATGAGCGCAGATGCGTCATGCTGCCATTATGCAGCTAACTAAGAAATAATTAGGCCCAGCATGTCCGACTTCGGCTGGAGGAGGAAATCTTTTTGAAAGTGTTTCTTGAAAAAAGGGGCAGGAGAATGGACCACCGGTAAGGCAGAAAGATAGTAGATGACAACACGCGAAGGGTAAAGGCAGAGTCAAAGAGAGTGACAAATTGGAGGAAGTTACAAGCACAGAACTTCCAGAAGGTGGGGGGACTATTTATACGGAAGACCCCCCGGTATACCCACAGGGGGGGGGGGGGGGGGGGGGAGGGGGGGGAGGGGGATTGACCATTCGAAGGCAGTCCGTTTCAAGCAATAATGATTTGAATAATTAAATACTTAAAACAACGCTGTAAACAGATAGCAAACAGATAACATTTTAGATTAGTGGGTTAGAGAGTATTCAACAGGCAACATGAGTTAAGAAACTCATTGACACTGAAAGGCTTGATAGCTCATTGGTAGAGTGTCTGTGACAATGGTTCCGGGTCCGATTCTCGGCACAGGCACTTTTGTTGTTGTTGTATCCATTCACGATAGTTTCATTCGTACTTTAAATTTTGTTTGGCAATCTTGTACTTTAGACACCCCCCTCAATCTTTGTTTGTTGTTGTCCCACGTGTTCCTGTTCGAGTGAGCCTTGAAGGCTTTGCCTCTTGTTTGTTGTTGTTGTTGTCAGAATTGATCTGGACCAATGGACAAGGAAGCAGGCCCAGGAAATGTCAGGAACGCGAGACAAGGACTACTTTGAGTATGAAGGTATGCGTTGTTCGGTGTGGTGTTTTATTCAGGGCTCCTGAAAACGTACAGTTCTTTTTTTTTTTTTTTTTTTTTGCTGTCCCATCTTCTGGGCCGTACAGTGGCGTTGCTCCCACACCGCTCGTCCCGAATCCCAATTCGCAGCTACACCCCGGTTTGTTCAAGTCGCAGAATCCGAGACCAGCAGTCCAAGGGGAGCGAATCTATGTCAGGCCGTCAGGAGGCAACCAACCGAGGAGACACTGCACTTCTGCTGAGTCACTTCGGTGGAGTTCAGTGGAGCCTGTTCAGGACACCACCTACTAAGCCCCCTACTGACGACACTATTCTCTTAGTCGCGGAGCCAGCGTGAGTGAGGTCCTCCTCCGAGGGCGCCACCACGACCGTCCACCGACAGCTCCCCAGAACACACTGATCCCCATGACTTTGACCCGAACGCTCCAAGGGCATAGACTGGATTGGAAACCGAAACTGAGGTCACCATGAGAGCAGGGCATGCAAAGCCACAGAATTTGAGACATTTTTTAATTTTATGATTGATGGAAAATGAGGCCGATGATAACGATGATGATGATGCTATGGAGTTCCGTATCGGTCTGAGACTGCATGGCAGGGCTGTATTCTACGCTTCCTTTCATAATGATATCCCGGCGTTAACCAGGCCCGAAAACTACAGACACCTGCAGTGTTGGTCTTGCAATTAGAGCAACACTCTCATAATCGCATCCGTTAAACGGATGAAACTCGACTGTGTGGTTTCAGTCTTTCCAAACGTACAGCTCTTGCGTATTAACGCATTATGTCTGGAACGCAAGACATGGACTACTATGAGTATAAATGTATGCATTTTGTGGTATGGTGTTTTATTCAGGGCTCCTGAAAAGGTACAGCCCTTTCGTATTAACGCATTATGTCAGGAACGCGAGACATGGACTACTATGAGTATGAATGTATTTGTTGTGCGGTATGGTGTTTTATTCAGAGCTCCTGAAAACGTACAGCCCGTGCGTATTGACGAATCAACCCTTTTCGCCGCCAGCCATTTTTCATCCAAAAAATACCATTAAACTTTACCTACGCTGAGAAAACAAAATATCTGCAATATTGCGAATTTCTCCATGACATGTTATAACATTAGGCCTATCCTTACCTCCCAAAATTAAGAAAATAGGGTCTTCTGGTAATGCCCTGATTTGATGCCTTTTAATGACATGGGTGTTAAACCATTGTGCAAAAATGCGACATTAGCGGTGATAGGGTTAAGGGGCCGCTATACTTAATTAATACGATTCAATCCATATGCGATCCGATTGTGACACAGAGGTATCCCCAATATTACAGACACATTTTTTTCTCTACCCAGGTAAGTTTAATGGACATTTTTTTGGCTGAAAAATGGCTGGCGGCGAAAGGGGTTAAAGGTGGATGAGTTTTTGCAAGAAACACGTCGAGATCACCAGAAAGACAGCCTGTTCAAGGATCGGAACAGTCAATTTGCTCTGGTTTCCTAGAAATTAAACCGTCAAAACGGCGATTCCTCCTTGACGGAGATGCAGGAGAGAGTAGCCATTTTGGTCGGGTTTGTGGAGGACACTCATTGTGGTTGAAGCGTTTTCTTTTTTTTGTTGTGCAGTAAAAAAAAAATTGGAGCTATTTCCTTTGTTAACGAAACTCCTTTAGATAAACTGAATAAAAAATAAAAAAAGGCTTGTATTGCGAACATTTTGTGCAAACGATTTGGCGGCCATTAGAAAAGAGACGGCACATGCCTTCTCTTTGGGTGAAAGAATTTGACTTCCAGCACCTCCGCCAAGGAGGAATCGCCGATTTGACGGTTTGATTTCTAGGAAACCAGAGCAAAGTGAGTGTTGCAATCTCTGTAAAGGGTGTTTTCCTGGTGAAGTTGACATGTTTCTTACAAAAACTCATCCGTCAGGGTGCCCCTTTAATTAAATACACAAACTAACTGGAGCCACCGCCATTCATTTCAAAACCATCCAATCCGTTCCATTAGGGATGAAAACATCCGAGCGCACCAAACACACGCACAGCAAAAGAAGCAACACTCCCACTAATTTAGTATCTCAAAATATCACACTCATTGCAGACCATGTCACCAGCTAGGCAAACAAAAACATGAAATAAAATAAAGTTTCATCTTCTTCTTCGATCGCTCAGACAGTGTCCTGTCAATTATGAGCGCAGATGCATCATGCTGCCGTTATGCGCCTAACTAACATTTTTGTGAGGCCCAGCAAGTCCGACTTCGACGGGAGGAGGGATTGTTTTTGAAAGCGTTTTCGTCAAAAAAAGGCTACAGGAGAATGGATGGACAGCTAAGGCTGAAAGATAGTTAGATGACAGTAAAGCAAAGGGAAAAGGCAGAGTCATAGAGAGTGACAGATTAGAGGAAGTTACAAGCACAGAACGTACAGAAGGTGGGGGAACTATTGATACAACCCCCCCCCCCCCCCCCCCCCCCCCCCCCCCCCCCCCCGAGAGAAGCAGGCTTTGAGATTGATGGTCGTAAACAATGAGTTGACCGATAATTCTTGGTCCCTGTCTTTCTTTCAGCTCACATCTTTTTCGATGACGCCATGACCCTGGACGATGACGAAGACTTTGTCGCCAACGATTACGTCAAAATGGTCGTTGACGTCATGGAGGAGGCAGTCAGGTGGGTGATTGATTGATTGATTGATTGATTGATTAATTGATTGATTGATTGATTGAATGGTTGATTGGTCGATGTTTAAAATGTATTTTCAAATCAATTAAGGAAAGAAAGATCAAGTGCCTTGAGTAATAACTGTTCAATTGAAATAAAAATTGCCACCATACTTTTTTGTTTTGTTTTTTGAATTTCCATAGCGGAATTGTGGCATACATCTCAGGAGAACGACCCTCATCTATGTTACAAACAGTTCGGTGAACAAGATTAGAAGATCCTGACAATTAAACCCCCCCCCCCCCCCCCCCACACTAAGCATCGTGAGATTCCCGCGTCTTTAGTGATAAATTATGATGCTGACATTTGTTCTGTGTGCGTGGTGACAGCTCCGTGAATAAGAAGGCCAAGACCGTGAAGCCTTCTACTACTGTGGATTCTGCCTAGACACAACTTGCTTTTAATGTTTTTGGCTCACTCGTATTAACGAAGTTAACACGAAGTGAGTCTACAGTATGATAGTTGTTCGGTTGTGTGTATGTGTGTGTATGTGTGTGTGTGTGTGTGTGTATGTGTGTGTGTGTGTGTGTGTGTGTGTGTGTGTGTGTGTGTTGCGTCCGTGGTCTAATCTCCAAACTTTAACGTTGGCATTTTCTCGGGGAAATAGAAGGCGTACATTGTTCAAACTTTGCACACAAATATGTCTATGCAAGCTTTCAAACAATAATGATTTGAATAATTAAATACTTAAAACAACACTGTAAACAGATAACAAACAGATAATATTTTAGTTTAGTGGGTTAGAGAGTATTCAACAGGCAACATGAGTTAAGAAACTCATTGACACTGAAAGCCTCGATAGTTCATTGGTAGAGCGTCTGTCTGTCATGCCAATGGTTCCGGGTCCGATTCTCGGCACGGGCATTTAAAATTTTGTTTAATTGTTGTATCCATTAACGATAGTTTTATTTGTACTTTGAAATTTTATTGGCAATCTTGTACTTTAGACACCCCCCTCAATCTTTGTTGTTGTCCCACACGTTCCAGTTCGAGTGAGCTTTGAAGGCTTTGCCTCTTGTTAATTTTGTAGTGACAGCTCTAAACATTGTTCTTCATTCGTGGTGACAGCTCTGAAATGTGTACTTTGTACATGGTGACAGCTCTGAAATGTGTAATTTGTACGTGGTGACAGCTCTGAAATGTGTACTTTGTACGTGGTGACAGCTCTGAAATGTGTACTTTGTACGTGGTGACAGCTCTGAAATGTGTACTTTGTACGTGGTGACAGCTCTGAAATGTGTACTTTGTACGTGGTGACAGCTCTGAAATGTGTACTTTGTACGTGGTGACAGCTCTGAAATGTGTACTTTGTACGTGGTGACAGCTCTGAAATGTGTACTTTGTATGTGGTGACAGCTCTGTGTACAAGAAGACCATGATGGTGAAGCCTCCGCTGAAGATCCCCACGCCCTACGGGGGCCAGCTGCTGTGGATCATGCCCGGGGACAACCTCCTCTTCCTCCACCTCAAGGACAAGACCAAGATCCGACACAGAAAACGATGGTCCCAGGTGAGGGTGATGATGATGAAGATGGTGAGGAGGAGGAGGAGGAGGAGGAGGAGGAGGGGGAAGAGGAGGAGGAAGAGGAGGAAGAGTAGAGGAGGAGGAAGAGTAGAGGAGGAGAAGGAGGAGGAAGATGAGAAGGAGGAAGAGGAGGATGAAGAGGAAGAGGAGGAGGAGGAGAAGGAGGAGGATGATAATGAAGATGGTGATGATGATGATGATGAAGAAGATGGTGAGGATGGTGAGGATGGTGATGATGAGGAGGAGGAAGAGTAGGAGGAAGAGGAGGAGGAAGAGGAGGAGAAGGAGGAAGAAGAGGAGGAGGATTGAGGATTATTAATACCTAGAGATAATTGTCTGTTCATCCATCTCAAGCCCAAGACGAACATTCGACTCAGATAAACGATAGTCTCAGGTAGGTTTGATGATAATGATGATGATGAGGAGGAGGAGGAGAAAGAGGAGGAGGAGAAAGAGGAGGAGGAGAAAGAGGAGGAGGAGGATTGCGGATTATTAATGCATATAGATAATTTTCTTTCATCCATCTCAAGCCCAAGACGAAAATTCGACACAGAAATATGATGGTCTCAGGTAGGGTTGATGATAATGAGGAGGAGGAGGAGGAGGAGGAGGAGGAGAAGGAGAAGGAGGATGACTGCGGATTATTAATGCATACAGATAATTTTCTGTTGATCCATCTCAAGCCCAAGACGAAAATTCGACACAGAAAAACGATGGTCTCAGGTAGGGTTGATGATAATGATGATGAGGAAGAGGAGAAGGAGGAGGAGGAGAAGGAGGAGGATTGAGGATTATTAATACCTAGAGACAATTTTCTGTTGATCCATCTCAAGCCCAAGACGAACATTCGATGCAGATAAACGATGGTCTCAGGTAAGTTTGGTGATAATCATGATGATGATGATGATGATGATGAGGAGGAGGAGGAGGAGGAGGAGGAGGATTGGTGATTATTAATACCCAGAGATAATTTTCTGTTGATCCATCTCAAGCTCAAACCAAAAGCCCAGGAAACTACGGACCACAGGCTTATCAGAAAGAAATGGAATATTTTTCGCTTAACTTAATGTAGGATAAAAGAATGACTGCCGTACCTCATTCACAGTTTAAAAATATATAAGGGTAAGACGAGGTACCCGGGGAGGGGAGACACCACGTTTCGAATCATAGAATCTTCATCGTTGAAGATTCTCAATCCTCTTCACTCTGTCCCTCTTCATCGTTGGAGATTCAACAAGGGCATCGCCGAGCGGCAGCAACGCATTGTGACAATGCAAACCCGGCCAGAGTTATGTCCTCTCCCCCCCCCCCACCCCCCAATAAACACACCACTTTCCACCCTTACAGAACGCATAAAATACATAGCCCAAAATTTGAAGCGATTCTGTTCAGTAGTTCACGAGATACAGCTGAACTTTTATACAAACTTCCTCTCCCCCCCCCCCCCCCCCCCCCCCAATAAACACACCACTTTCCACCCTTACAGAACGCATAAAATACATAGCCCAAAATTTGAAGCGATTCTGTTCAGTAGTTCACGAGATACAGCTAAACTTTTATACAATTTTCCTTGCACCATGGTACACCACCACACAAAATGTGAAGCGATTCTGTTCAGTAGTTCACGAAATAAAGCTGGGGGGAAATTACATAGCCCAAAGAAGGAAATTTCGGTTTTCAAGGTCAAACTTCAAGGTCAAGGTCAGCACGGTGTTGATTAACGAAAGGAAGCTTCCTTTTCAAGCTGTCTACCCCTCTGCCAATTTTCATCAAAGTCCAAACAGTAGTTTTTAAGATAATTGATACACAGACACACACACACAGAGACACACACACACACGCACGCACACACACACGCACACACACACACACAAACCAATCGCAAAACCCCGGCCTCTGGCGGGTAATGAATCGAAACGTCATGTCTCCCCTCCCCAGGTGCCTCTTCTTACCCTTATATATGTGATGGTACATGAGAAAAACCTGCATAAGTCGCTTAGAATGTTTTTAGCAAAAGCCAAAAAATAGTCAATAATAATATTAATGAGGAAAATTTATATAGCGCCCATCCTACTATGTAGGCTACAGGGCGCTTTACACAGAATTGAAATGGAATAAAAACATGAAACAAAAATCCAATGACATGATCAGACAAAAACAATACCGGTCAGACTTCGTTTGGCCGGTAAAAATACAAATAGCAATCAGCAGCAACAACTGATGTGACTACTACTACTACTACTACTACTACTACTACTACTACTACTACTACTTATAGTAAGTATGCATTGTCACACAATTCGCAAGCATGAAATAACAGCATATATATATATATATATTCACAACATCCCTCAAAATATAAATTTTCTATTTAGACCATATTTATGTCTATTTGTATGTGTTCTACCAGTATCCACAACATGAAAGACAATTTTGAATTATTGATTTCTTTGTTTATTTGATCGTTTTCTAAATCAAGTCAATAGAAACAAAGAGGCAAAGTTGTATCTTCTCTGTCCGATTTCTGCAAATGATCTTTTTCGAATGCTAAACTTCAAATAATCATACAATAAAAACTAAACAAGACACCTCAATTCGGTTTTCTGTGTATTTACAAGGACTCTTTGATCCACCATGAAAAATTGAAATCTCAATTTATGCGAAAATTCCATTATGTCTGTTTTTCCCATGCACTGTCTTAGCTTAATGATTAAATATTTTAGCCAACGCATAGCCCTCTCTTGGCCTATCTTTTCAGGTCTATGATCAGTATTGAGTAGGTAACGTTTCCAAACTCGTGCTATCTGGAATGTTCTACTAGTCAGAATGTCAAACATTCGAAGGATTCTGGACGCTCTGAAGTGTGGACAAGCGAACGACAAGAAGAAGACAATCTTAACTTAAAGAGCATGTTTGAACGGTTTGTTTATTTAGGCCCCTACTAATTAGTTAGTTAATTAATTAAGGTTTGTGTACACGTTAACATTATTCCCTGGATATTTCTATTTCCCCATGACATCACATTGAGCTGTAAGTCATATTAAGAGTGGGCTATCACTGTGTTGCCATGAGGAAATAGAAATATATCGTGAATAATATAAACGTGTACACAGACCTTTGGTTAGTTAGTTAGTTAGTTGGTTGGTTGGTTGGTTAGTTAGTTAGTTAGTTAGTTAGTTAGTTAGTTTATCAATGGGCCCATGGATTAATAAAGAAGGAGAGCCTCTCCAAACATTTCACTGCCTGACCAAAGTGATGCTTTGTTTGATTCGATGGTCTCGTACACACATATGCGGAGAATCCGTGCGGAAACCCGTGCACAATCCGCAAATAAAGAAGTGAAAAGATTTATGTGTATTAACATGAAAAATTAAAATCTCAATTTATGCCCACATTCCATTATGTCTGTTTTTCCCATGCACTGTCACATTTATTTATTTATTTTCTGCAGGTGATGTACATGTACTATCTCCTGGGGTTCCGGCTGACTCGCCAGTGCCAGCAGCAGATCATGGACGCTCTCACAGCGGGCCAGTCGGACGCCAACAGCGGCTGGGTCATCGACCGAGACGACCCCATGGGCAGCGACATCTTCGAGATGCTCACCGATGAGGTGGCCAAAAAGGTGAGAGAGGATAAAGGTCAGGTCAGGTCAGGTCAGGCCACTTCGAAGGGACCATAAATCGAGACAACGCCATGGGCAGCGACATCTTCGAGATGCCCACCGATGAGTTGGCCAAAAAGGTGAGGTGAGGTCAGGCCAGGTCAGGTCACTTCAATGGGACCATAAACTGAGATGATGCCATGGAAAGCGACATATTCGTGATTAAGTGACCACAAGAGTGAGAGAGGAAAAAAGTTAAGGTCAGGTCAGGTCAGGTCAGGTCAGTTCAAAGGGACCAAAAATCGAGATGACGCCATGGAAAGTGACGTCTTCCAAATGCTTGGTGATTAAGTGGCCAAAAGATGGTGATGATGATGATGACGATGATGACGATGATGATGATGATGATGATGATGACGACGATGATGACGATGATGATGATGATGATGATGATGATGATGATGATGATGATGATGATGATGATGATGATGATGATGATGATGATGATGAAGAAGAAGAAGAAGAAGATGATTGATGGTGATGATGATGATGGTGGTGATGGTGATGTGATGATGATACTGATGATGATGTTGATGATGATGAAGAAGAAGAAGAAGAAGAAGAAGGAGGAAGAGGAGGAGGAGGACAAGAAGAACTAAAGAATAAGAAGAATGAAATAAGAAGATGATGATGATGATGATGATGATGATGATGATGATGATGGTGATGATAATAATGATGATAATGATGATGATGATGATGATGATGATGATGATGATGATGAAGAAAAAGAAGAAGAAGAAGAAGAAGAAGAAGAGGAAGAAGGAAAAGGAAGAGGAGGACAACAAGAAGAATGAAATAAGAAGAGGAAGATGATGATGATGAGGAGGAGGAGGAGGAAGAAGAAGAAGAAGAAGGAAGAGGAGGAGGAGGACAAGAAGAAGAACGAAAGAAGAAGAATGAAGTAAGAAGATGATGATGAGGAGGAGGAGGAGGAAGAAGAAGGAGGAAGAGGAGGAGGAGGACAAGAAGAAGAACGAAAGAAGAAGAACAATGAAATAAATGATGATGATGATGATGATGATGATGATGATAATAATGATGATGATGATGATGATGATGTTACAGTCTCAGAACACATTCGTGATGGCTCTGGACGGGGACACAGATTTCTCTCCGGGCTCCGTCCACATCCTGTTGGACCGCATGAAGAAGAACCCCAAGGTGGCCGCTGCCTGCGGAAGAATCCACCCCATTGGATCGGGTCAGTGCTTGGTCACGTGACTGAGAGTGTCCGCCATGATGCTTTTGTTGTTTGCTTTGCTGAGTTTTTTTCTTTTTTTGTTGTTGTTGAGAAGTTGAATTAACTCGTCTTAGTGAGAGAAAAAAATCGGGATTTTGTTTTCTTTGACAAGGCATATAAATTGTATGCATGATTGTCGGATTTCTTTGTTAAGCTAAGACATTTTTATCATGGTTTTTTTGCAACTAAGATGATCGACATTTAAAACAAAACTAAACTAAGACCAGATGAATGAAACACTCCCACGATTATCAGTATTTTTGAAAAAACTACAATATCGATACAACATTGAAAACTACAATGCTAAATCAAGTATGGAGTATTCAGATTTTGTTTTGAAATGGGCAGCATATACACCAATCATTGTTGATACTTAATTGTTTCACTGAACATGTATTTACTGCACTGGAACGGTGAAAACTGCAATAATCTTATGTCTGAAAACATGCCATGTTCATAACAACAACGTGGATCATTGCAGGCCATATTCAATGTAATATTTGAAGTTGAGGCCATCATATTGTACATAATGATGAAAGAAAAGAAAGTAGATGAACACATACATCCAACCGTCTCTCTCTCTCTCTCTCTCTCTCTCTCTCTCTCTCTCTCTCTCTCTCTCTCTCTCTCTCTCTCTCTCTCTCTCTCTCTCTCTCTCTCTCTCTCTCTCTCTCTCTCCAACACACAGAGGAAAACATTGTTGATGATTCTAATATGTTGATTTGGTTGTTGGAGGGTTGTGTATGTTTGATTTGATTTCTTCTTTTATATATTTAGTAATGTCGTTTGTTTGTTTTCTGCAAAACTGTAAAACAAAAGTTCAATAAAAAATAAAAAAACACACACACACACAAACCGGTAGGGGAAGACGGGGTAAAAAGCGAATGGGCGGGTAAGAAGCCCACCCCAATTATCTCATAAAATGAAGCAAATTTCAGTCTCATTTTGCCCATGAGACGAGCGTTAATGTCTAGCATTCGTCTCATGGGCAAATTTGACTGAAATTTTCTTTATTTCATGAGATAATTGGGGTGGGCTTCTTACCCGCCCATGCGCTTTTTACCCCGTCTTCCCCTACCTTTCATTGTCGTCTTTTTTTTTAACATTATCTCCTTGGCAGGGCCTCAGATATGGTACCAGCTGTTCGAGTAGTCCATCTGCCATTGGATGCAGAAGATCACGTGCATTGGGGCTTGGCGAAGGTTTACACACTTATAATTCTTTATTACACTCTCTCTCCTTGACAGGGCCTCTCATGCGGTATCGAATGTTCGAGTACGCCATCAGCCATTGGATGCAGAAGACTCACAGAACACGTGCATGGGGCTTGGTGAAGGTTATACTTTTTTTTTTATTACACTCTCTCTCCTTGGCTGGGCCTCTCATATGGTAACAGACGTTCGAGTACGCTATCGGCCATTGGATGCAGAAGACTCACAGAACACGTCCATGGGGCCTGGTGAAGGTTACTTCATTAATAATCCTTCACGCATTGCTAATTCTTTATGGCACTCTCTCTCTCCTTGACAGGGCCCCTTGTGTGGTACCAGATGTTCTAGTACGCCATCGGCCATTGGATGCAGAAGACTCACGGAGCACGTGCATGGGGATTGACGAAAGTTTCTTCAAATCTTTCATTGCAACTGTCTTTATTCATTATAGCTGTCTTTTGGGCATACGTGTAGCTGCCTTTTAATCACAGTCTATAGTTATTTTATTACACTCTCTCTCCCCCTTGACAGGGCCCCTGGTGTGGTACCAGATGTTCGAGTATGCCATCGGCCACTGGATGCAGAAGACTCTCAGATCACGTCCATGGGGCCTGGTGAAGGTTTCTACATTGCTAATTCTTTATAACACACACTCTCTCTCCCCCTTGACAGGGCCCCTGGTGTGGTACCAGATGTTTGAGTACGCCATCGGCCACTGGATGCAGAAGGCCACGGAGCACGTGCTGGGCTGCGTGCTGTGCAGCCCCGGCTGTTTCTCCCTCTTCAGGGGCTCCGCACTCATGGACGACAACATCATGAGGAAGTACGCCATCTTGCCCACCGAGCCAGGGCACTTCCTGCAGTACGACCAAGGTAATGATCGATGGAACATTCTTCTTCTTCTTCAGACCATATGGCCATAATGGGTAAGGTACGTATGTGTCTGGTTTTCAATTTTCACTGATCTCGAGGAAGTACGCCATCTTGCCCACCGAGCCAGGGCACTTCCTGCAGTACGACCAAGGTAATGATCGATGGAACATTCTTCTTCTTCTTCTTCAGACCATATGGCCATAATGGATCAGGTACGTATGTGTCTGGTTTTCAATTTTCACTTGTCTTGAGGAAGTACGCCATCTTGCCCACCGAGCCAGGGCACTTCTTGCAGTACGACCAAGGTAATGATCCATGGAACATTCTTCTCCCCCCATGGGGATACCGGGGGGTCTTTTGTATAAATAGTTCCCCCACCTTCTGGAAGTTCTGTGCTTGTAACTTCTTCTAATCTGTCACTCTCTTTGACTCTGCCTTTTCCCTTTGCTTACTGTCATCTACTATCTTTCTGCCTTACCCTGGTCCATCCATTCTCCTGCCCTTTTTTCATGAAACACTTTCAAAAACATTTCCTCCTCCAGCGGAAGTCGGACTTGCTGGGCCTAACTATTTCTTAGTTAGGCGCATAACGGCAGCATGACGCACCTGCGCTCATAATTGACAGGAAACTGTCTGAGCGATCCCAGACCATATGGCCATAATGGGTAAGGTTTTCTTTCCCTTTTTCTGTTTGTTTCCTTTTTATTTGCCTTATTGCTCTGAGTGGGAACCGAAACTAACATGAACAATCCGGAGTCGGAAAGTATCTTTGCTCAAGGGTAAGGTACGTATGTGTCTGGTTTTCAGTTTTAATTGGTCTCCCCCGCTGCGTACAGTCGACACATTCCGATTTCGGAGGAGCTAACTCAAAGAAGAAAAGGCAGCAGAATGGGGCCAATAAGTCAGAAATATAGTAGATGATACAAAGCAAAGGGAAAAGGCAGAGTCAAAGAGAGTGGCAGATTAGAGGAAGTTACAGGCACAGAACTTCAAGAAGGTGGGGTGGGAACTATTTTTGCGAAAGACCCCCCCCCCCCCCCCCCCCTTGTATCCCCACGGGGAGAGACTTGTGGAGGGGGCGGGGTCATCCAGCTCCCCGTATGGAAGCACAAGGCATCCACCCACTGCCCCAGGATGCAGTATGAGAGCAGAAGACTCAAAGAGAGAGGGGGGGGGGACAACGGGGGGTTGGGGAGGAGGAGGAAGGAAAAGACAGGCTCAGACATGCTGTGAAATCTTAAAGGGGCACCCTGACGGATGTGTTTTTTGCAAGAAACACGTCGAGATCACCAGGAAAACACCCTTTGCAGAGATTGCAACACTCACTTTGTTCTGGTTTCCCAGAAATCAATAATATTACGAGAAAATAAACTGTAGTACATTGGTGTAGTATAGTAGAGACATAGCTTAATTTACCATTTCATGACAAAATAAGGCCTAGAAAAAAAACTAACCTTGTCAAACCTTGTGAAACTCAAATACTAGGCTTACAAGCGAGATATCAACAAGCTAGAAATTGGAGCATGGTATTAACGAGGGGGGGTCTTTTTTCACAGGGGAGGATCGTTGGCTGTGCACCCTGCTGCTCCAACAAGGCTACAGAGTGGATTATGCAGCAGCTGCTGATTCCTGGACCTACGCCCCTGAAGGATTCAATGAGTTCTTCAACCAGAGACGAAGGTGATCATTTTTGTTGTTGTTGTTGCTTTAAACTCAATTCTTTTTATGTGGTTTTATGCTTACCAGCTTAAGGCGACTGGCAGCCATTTTGATTTTTTTAAAAGATCAACATAGCCAAAACAAATTTCAACTGCCCCTGTATCAATAATTGTTTAGTACCCAAAGCCAATCACCTGTACCAAATTTCATGCTTGTAGCACGAAAATGCACGGTTTGGGACACTGCTTACCCAGCTAGTTGGGGCAGTGGGTGGATGCCTCGTGCCTCCATACAGGGGAGCTGGACGACCCCGCCCCCTCCTCGAGTCTCTCCCCGTGGGGATACCGCGGGCGGGTCTTTTGTAAAAATAGTTCCCCCACCTTCTGGAAGTTCTGCGCTTGTAACTTCCCCTCATCTAGCAATCTATTCTAACCATACTGACCAACACTCAAAACAATTAGCATCAAACATCATCAGTTGGAAACTAAATGCCACAGCGCATAAAAAACGAAAGTAGCAAAGGACCGTAACTCCGCTTACCAGGAAGCCCGGTTACTTCCTTAGCTTCCGGTCACGCGGTCCATTTGTATATTGCATACCAAGTGAATTAATGAATATTTAATTTAATGTTTTTTCGCGTGAATAGTGATATTAGACAGCATGCAAAAATTGAGCCAACTGTTTTCTTTAAATGAAAGGAAACGCACATGCTTATAAAAGCAAAGTAAACAAATACAATGCAAACATGTGCAGTAAACTTCCAACAGGCGTGGACAGCATTACTTTTGCAATTAAAGTCATCTCAATTTCTGCGTCAGTTAAAATATCCTTGGTATTATTATCATACTTACGAAAGAAGTCCATATTGATCATTCAATATTTAGAGAGCAATATTGGGCAATATTGCCTACCAAGTGGCCCTCACCAATACTACATTAATATGGCATACCATCTTATTTATTTATTGCTATAGATGGATGCCCTCAACACTTGCGAACGTCATGGATCTGCTCTCGGACTATTCCAGCACTGTGGCATTAAACCAGACTCACTAACACTACATTAATATGGCATACCATCTTATTTGATTCTTTCAACAGGTGGATGCCCTCAACACTTGCGAACGTCATGGATCTGCTCTCGGACTATTCCAGCACTGTGGCATTAAACCAGACTCACTAACACTACATTAATATGGCATACCATCTTATTTGATTCTTTCAACAGGTGGATGCCCTCAACACTTGCGAACGTCATGGATCTGCTCTCGGACTATTCCAGCACTGTGGCATTAAACCAGACTCACTAACACTACATTAATATGGCATACCATCTTATTTGATTCTTTCAACAGGTGGATGCCCTCAACACTTGCGAACGTCATGGATCTGCTCTCGGACTATTCCAACACTGTGGCAGTGAACAGCAACATCTCCATGTTGTACATTGTCTACCAAGTGGCCCTGATGATCGCTACCCTGCTGGGGCCTGGGACCGTTCTCATGATGGTGGCTGGTCAGTATGTTGATGTTGTCATCGTCATCGTCATCATCATCATCATCATCAGCATCATCATCATTTCAAACTCAATATATTTCATACCAGGTGCTATTGGAGTGGTGTTCAGAGCCTGGTCTGGTCGTATGTCTTCATCTTCCTCCTCCCCCTCCTCCTCCTCCTCCTCCTCCTCCTCCTCCTCCTCATCATCATCATCATCATCATCATCATCATCATCATCATCATTCATCACCATCATCTCACACTCGACATCTCTCTATGATACCAGGTGCTATTGGAGTGGTGTTCAAAGTCAGCCTGGTCTGGTCCTACGTCTTCACCATGGTGCCTGCCGTCATCTACCTCCTGGTGTGCATGTACTGCAAAACCAACGTGCAGCTGTACCTGGCTGCACTCCTCAGGTCAGTGCTGATGTACTTAAGCAGTTTCTGCTCAAGTGAGTGCAAATGTACCTCACATGAGTATCATTTCTGCAGTCATGTACCTTCTGGTGTGCATGTACCGTAAGACTTACATGCAGCTGTACCTGGCTGCACTGCTCAGGTCAGTGCAAATGTACTCAAGTTGTTCTGCGCAGGTGAGTACAAATGTACCTCAAATTAATATATTTTTCTGTAGTCATCTACCTCCTTAGGTGCGCATGTACTGCAAAACCAATGTTCAGCTGTACCTGGCTGCGCTGCTCAGGTCAGTGCAAATGTCCTCAAGTTGTTCTGCTCAGGTGAGTGCAAATCACCTCAAATGAGTATCTGTTCTGCTGTCATCTGCCTTCTTAGGTGCATGCTGTACAAGACCAACATGCAGCTGTACCTAGATGCGCACCTCATATGAGTGCACCTGCACTTTTAGCAAGTACATTTGTACATGTATGCGGTCATCTACCTTCTGGTGTGCATGTACCGCAAGGCCGCAGTGCAACGATACCTGGCTGCACTCCTCAGATCAGTGCAAATATACCTAGTTGCTTTGCTGAAATGAGTGCAAATGTACGTTTAGTTTTTTGTTAACATAGTGCAAGTGTACCCAGCTTCACATGTTTGCATGTCACTATCTTTCATTTATAATCTGACATGCGCGTACTGCATAAAACAGCAAGCTGGTTGTGCTCCTAAAGGTGAGTGCAACTGTACTTTTAGTTTGAGTGCAATGGTGCCTTTACCTGGCTGCAATTCTCACGATGATGATGATGATGACGATGTGATGATGGAAAAAAACGAGATGAAAAAGAAGTTCTGACCTGCTGTAGGAAGACATCGAAGGGAGCTATCGATCGAACGTATTTTCTTCGTCAGCCTTGTTGGCAGATGACTGGAGGCCATGCATGGGGCAGGATGAGGATGATGACGACGACGATGACGATGATATAATGATGATGATGATGATGACAACAATGATGATGATGACGACGATGATGATGATGATGATGATGATCTTCTTTCAGCACGTTCTACGCCTTCGTGATGATGATCGTGTTCGTGGGGGTGATCGTGACAGCGGCCCGGCAGAGCATCTTTCATCCCAACGTGCTGGTCATCGTTTTCCTCATCGGCATCTTCGTCGTCGCCGGAATGTTCCATCCCATGGAGATGTACTGTCTGCCTGTGAGTAGTAGTCTGTGGGAGAGAGAGGGAGAGACAGACAGACAGAGAGAGAGACAGACAGACAGAGAGAGTGAGAGATCGTCCACTTCAAACCAAGAAGAAGAAAAAATGGTGCTTTACGTCCTCTCGGTCTGGAACAGACACATATGGGACATTTGTAAATACAAAGATGGTGGGAACGATACTGGAGGCAATGCGTGGAGGCAGTGCCACACCAGTAATCACTTCAAACCAACAATTCTGCCGGACTTTATGTACCATGTGCTATTGCACACCATAACCTGATGTCTGTAGACATCCAGGTTTACAGAGCCAGGACTGGTGGTTTCCATGACAGAGCTTTGGCCCTGTGTCGTAAGATGTCATAACTTCGTAAGTCTGACATTATTACTTTCTTTATTCTTCACCTCATACCAAGTAAACATTGCATAGTGATTGCACTACTTGTTCACATTATCACTTCAAACACTGATCAATGTTGTCTGACCGCATACTTAAATCAATACTCTGTTTGTCAAAACGCTTGTAGTGATAACCCCATGATCTCACGTACCCAACGACACACTACCACTGTATCTGAGTTAGTTCTTGTTTTAGCTAATGACGTTGAGTGCAATCCGGGGCCCACAAATAAAACCAATCTTCGTGTTGTCCATAGTAATATTCAGAGCCTAAAAAATAAACTTACTCTGTTGGAAGCAGAATAGAAAGAATGTGATATCATTACATTATCTGAAACATGGCTTTCTGACTCCATCTCAAATGACCTGATATGTATACCCAACTTCCATTCCCCTGTTAGGCGTGACCGACCCCAGGATCCTCATGGAGGAGTCGCCATTTATGTTCGTAATTCTTTGTATTGTAAACCTCGCCCTGACCTCCATGTTGCAGAATTAGAAGCAGTATGGATAGAAACTAAACTTAATCAAAAGAGTATTTTAATTGGTTCATTTTACTGTCCCCCAAATGCTCTGGTACGCTATTGCGATCTTATAAGTGATAACCTTAGGAAAGTTAACAGCACGTCACTACCATTCATTGTGCTAGGTGATTTTAATACAGACCACCTTAACAACCAGTCTCCACATCTAACAGGCATTATGCAATTATGTAGTCTTCACCAGTTAGTAAATGAGCCAACCCGAATCACTAACACAATGTCTACTTGCCTAGACCTCATCATGACCCAAACCCCCGATCTCATCGAGTTAACTCAGGTGCTACCCGCAGCCTTCAGTGATCACAGTATCCCAAGCATTAAAAACAACACTAGCTTTAAAAAGAACTATATTCAATTATACCAAATTAAACAGAGAGGAGTTTTGTCGACTGTTACAGCTCGTTGACTGGGAACATATTCTAAACATGGAAACTGTTGATGATTCTACTGAACTATTTACCAATACCTTCTTAACCATAGCAAAACAGTGTATGCCAACCAAAGTTATCAAAGTATACTCAAATGATGCGCCCTGATGAATGATAACATACGGCTGTTGATAGAAGAGCGGAAAGTTATCCATGCACAAACATCATTTCTGATCGCTTCTCAGCCTTTTGGCTAAGACAGTGATTCAGGAACATAAATTTTTGTTTATACCCTGGTTGGTTTGTTCAGCCCGTCGTACATGGCGAAAGCCGATACGCGACGTTAAACTGAACTTCCATGCACAAGCTAAACACAGTAATGACCCCCAAGACTGGCACACATTCAGGCAATTTCGTAACCTCGTCACTACTAAAGAAAGAGAGCGAGAGGCTGAGTACTATGCAGAAATTGATCAAGCATCAGATCCATTGGTTTTGGGTCAGAAGGGTTGGTGGAAATTGGTTCGATCTTTTTTTAAATGAAAAGGGTATTGACTATATGAGCCAGTGCACAAAGTCTACGCATCAAATTTTATCTTGTTTTATTTCTTGACTTGCTTTATCACGTGTGTGTGTATGTGTGTGTGTGTGTGTGTGTGTGTGTGTGTGTGTGTGTGTGTGTGTGAATAGCCAGAGGCATTGTAGCTCCTGTGCGTGCCTTCGGGTTACTTCCTCCTGGTCATCTACTCGCTGTGTAATCTTCAAGTTAATATATTTGTATGTCAACAGCCAGGGGCACTGTACCTCCTGTGCGTGCCTTCGGGTTACCTCCTCCTGGTGATCTACTCACTGTGCAATCTGCACGTGGTGTCCTGGGGAACCCGGGAAGCCCCCAAGAAAAAGTCCAAGGCCGAACTCGAGCAGGATAAGATAGAAGCCGAGCAGAAGCAGAAAGAAAAGGCGCAGAAGAAGGGGTTCTTCAGCAAGTGAGAATACGCATGCACGCACGCATGCACGCATGCACACACATGCACAGACACAAGCACACACACAAAGGCACACAGACAAGCACATGCACGCACACAGACACACACACACACTGTTTCTGTCTCAGTCTTTCTGTCTGTTTGCGTCTGTGTTTGTGTGTTTGTCTCTCTCGTTCTTGTTTTCTATCTATCTGCCCCCTCTCTCTCTTTCTTGTTTTCTATCTATCTGCCCCCTCTCTCTCTTTCTTGTTTTCTATCTATCTGCCCCCTCTCTCTCTTTCTTGTTTTCTATCTATCTATCTGCCCCCTCTCTCTCTTTCTTGTTTTCTATCTATCTGCCCCCTCTCTCTCTTTCTTGTTTTCTATCTATCTATCTGCCCCCTCTCTCTCTTTCTTGTTTTCTATCTATCTATCTGCCCTCTCTCTCTCTTTCTTGTTGTCTATCTATCTGTCCTCCCTCCCTCTCTCTTTCTTTTCTATCTGCCCTCTCTCTCTTTATCTCTTTCCCATTGTCCTCCTCCCTCTCTCTCTCTCTTTCTCTCTCTCTCTCCCTTTTCACTGGTCTCCCTGCTTGCGTACAGCCGACACATTCCGATTTGGGAGGAGCTCAAATTAGCTCAAAGGAGAAAACATATTTGGAAGATCTTTTTGAAAAATAGGCAGGAGAATGGGCCACTGAGTCAGAAAGATAGTAGATGGTAGGAAGCAAAGGGAAAAGGCAGAGTCAAAGAGAGTGGCAGACTAAAGGAAGTTACAAGCACAGAACTTCAAGAAGGTGTGGGGGAGGGGGGGCGGTATTTTTACGAAAGACCCCCCGGTATTCCCACGGGGAATAACACACACAATAACACACATAACTGCATCCATCCATCCATCCATCCAACTGTTGATCAACCCATCCATCCATCCATCCATCCATCCATCCATCCATCCATCCATCCATCCATCCATCCATCCATCCATCGATCCATCCATCCATCCATCCATCCATCCATCCATCCATCCATCCAACTGTTGATCAACCCATCCATCCATCCATCCATCCATCCATCCACCCATCCATCGATCCATCCACCCATCTATCCATCCATTCATCCATCCATCCATCAATGAAGCAATCAATCAACCAATTAAAGAAACCTGCCCAATTGTTTTGTTATGGCTATGACAGATAATGTATAAATGTTGTAGTTGAAAGTTGGCTGCCATTTTTAAGGAAGTTGCTCTGAAGAAGATACAATGGATTCGGGTTGAGCCCAAAACGTCGTCATTTGTGTTGTGCTTTGTTATCAAATCTTTTTATTGGCTCACTCGTGTTAACGAAGTTAACACGAAGTGAGTCTATAGTATGATAGTTGTTAGGTTGTGTGCTTGTGTGTGTGTGTGTCTCTCTGTGTGTATGTGTGTGTGTGTGTGTGTGTGTGTGTGTGTGTGTGTGTGTGTTGCGTCCGTGGTCTAATGTCCAAACTTTAACGTTGGCATTTTCTCGGGAAATAGAAGGCATACATTGTTCAAACTGTCCACACATATAGATGTCTATGCACGCTTTCAAACAATAATGATTTGAATAATTACATACTTAAAACAACACTGTAAACAGATAACAAACAGATAGCATTTTAGATTAGTGGATTAGAGGGTATTCAACAGGCAACATGAGTTAAGAAACTCATCAACAGTGAAAGCCTCGATAGCTCATTAGTAGAGTGTCTGTCTGTCATGCCAATGGTTCAGGGTCTGATTCTCGGCACAGTCACTTTAAAAAAAAACTTTTTTTAGTTGTATCCATTAACGATAGTTTCATTTGTACATTAAAAGTTTAGTGGCAATCTTGTACTTTAGACCCCCCCCCCCCCCCCCCCCAATCTTTGTTTTTTGTTGTCCCACATGTTCCTGTTCGAGTGAGCCTTGAAGGCTTTGTCTCTTGTATTTGGGGGTTTCAGTTTCGACCATGTTTCAATTTGTTGTGAAGATACATCAATCGAAAATGTGTCATTTTTTTTTAACCAGGCGTTATTAGTAAGTTTCTATCCTTGAAAATAATCTCCCTTTTTTTTCCTTCTCGTAGATTTTTCTTCTCTTCCTATATCACCGATCTGAAGGAGCTGATTCAAAGCGCTGCAGGCAACAGCAGCAACCAGCAAAACAGCAAGACTTCGGAGGAAGACGAGTCCTTGAAAATACTCAAACAAATGAACGAGAATATTGAGAAAATGGCGGCGAGCGGGACTTGGGGTAAAGACGGAGAAGGAGGAGGAACAGGAAAAGGACAGACAAAGGCTTCTGGTCCTCCAACAGAGGTATGAAATTACTTCAGAGATTGTGTTTGTAAATCTTGTACCGCTTGAAATGTATGGGAGTCATTTATATATATATATATATAGAGAGAGAGAGAGAGAGAGAGAGGCATTCTTGGTTTTGTCTCAGCTTTGCAGGTTAAGGGCCCGTCACGCGTCCACTAAACTCGCACGACTGTACGATACGACTCGAGCACGTGGTCTCCATGTTAACCCTAACTATCCAAAAACCAGAGGGTGCACATAGAGACGGGGACACAAAGAGATGGGGACACATAGAGATGGGGAAATATAGAGACGGGGGCACAGTGAGGTTGACACATAGAGATGGGGACACATAGAGACGGGGGGACACAGTGAGGTTGGGGACACATAGAGATGGGGACACATAGAGACAGGGGACAATATAGAGACGGGGGCACAGTGAGGTTGACACATAGAGATGGGGACACATAGAGACGGGGGCACAGTGAGGTTGACACATAGAGATGGGGACACATAGAGACAGGGAAATATAGAGACGGGGGCACAGTGAGGTTGACACATAGAGATGGGGACACATAGAGACGGGGGCACAGTGAGGTTGACACATAGAGATGGGGACACATAGAGACAGGGGAAATATAGAGACGGGGGCACAGTGAGGTTGACACATAGAGATGGGGACACATAGAGACGGGGAAATATAGAGACGGGGGCACAGTGAGGTTGACACATAGAGATGGGGACACATAGAGACGGGGAAATATAGAGACGGGGGCACAGTGAGGTTGACACAAAGAGATGGGGACACATAGAGACGGGGAAATATAGAGACGGGGGCACAGTGAGGTTGACACATAGAGATGGGGACACATAGAGACGGGGACACAAAGAGACGGGGACACACATACATACAGGGGAAATATAGAGACGGGGACACAGTGAGGTTGACACATAGAGATGGGGACACATAGAGACAGGGAAATATAGAGACGGGGGCACAGTGAGGTTGACACATAGAGATGGGGACACATAGAGACAAGGGAAATATAGAGACGGGGGCACAGTGAGGTTGACACATAGAGATGGGGACACATAGAGACAGGGAAATATAGAGACGGGGGCACAGTGAGGTTGACACATAGAGATGGGGACACATAGAGACAGGGAAATATAGAGACGGGGGCACAGTGAGGTTGACACATAGAGATGGGGACACATAGAGACAGGGACACATAGAGACGGGGGCACAGTGAGGTTGACACATAGAGATGGGGACACATAGAGACAGGGAAATATAGAGACGGGGGCACAATGAGGCTGACACATAGAGATGGGGACACATAGAGACAGGGAAATATAGAGACGGGGACACAGTGAGGTTGACACATAGAGATGGGGACACATAGAGACAGGGGACAATATAGAGACGGGGACACAGTGAGGTTGACACATAGAGATGGGGACACATAGAGACAGGGAAACATAGAGATGGGGACACAGTGAGGTTGACACATAGAGATAGGGGACACATAGAGACAGGGACACATAGAGACGGGGACACAGTGAGGTTGACACATAGAGATGGGGACACATAGAGACAGGGAAATATAGAGACAGGGACACATAGAGACAGGGAAATATAGAGACGGGGACACAGTGAGGTTGACACAAAAAAGAGATGGGGACACATAGAGACAGGGAAATATAGAGACGGGGACACATAGAGACAGGGAAATATAGAGACGGGGACACAGTGAGGTTGACACATAGAGATGGGGACACATAGAGACAGGGAAATATAGAGACGGGGACACATAGAGACAGGGAAATATAGAGACGGGGACACAATGAGGTTGACACATAGAGATGGGGACACATAGAGACAGGGAAATATAGAGACGGGGACACAATGAGGCTGACACATGGAGACTCGGGGACACAGAATTAGAAACGGGGGCACTGGTCCATACCTTCTCCTCTTTTTTGGGAAGTGAGAACTTGATTGACATCAACGTGTTCCTTGTGCAGGCATTGCCGGAGAAGGATCAGACACCACTCGTGAAAGTGGTGGTGGAAGGAACTCCTCAGCCGAAACCTGCAATCAAAGCGAAAAAGTCTGTCACGGTAAGTCAAAGTCAAAGTCAAACATGTTTGAAATCACGTGATCGAATCGTGTCGTACAGTCGTGGCGATTTCAGTGGATGTGTGGCTGGCTCTTTAGTGAGTGAGTCTCAAAATGATGATGCGCTAAGTTTGATAGAATGTGACCGAGAGTCGTTTCTGTTCATAGCCACACGTCCCTTAGTAAACGGTATGTCAGGTGAATGCCTTTCGTACGTCCATGATTTGTCAAAACACCTGTGTACGTGTATATTTTATTGCTCAGCGAATAAGCCTTGGGACGTCAACAGAGAATTTGTCTGGAGATGTACGTGGGAAATTATACTGCTCATTTGCTTGCCTGAAATAAACTACCCTCTGTTTATTCACAATTGAACACCCCTGCTTCGATATGACTTATTGTAGAAAATGAAGCAATTAGTTACTACTGGTCCGGAAAGAGATGGGGACACACAGAGACAGGGAAGTATAGAGACGGGGACACAATGAAGTTGACTAAAAAAAGATGGGGACACACAGAGACAAGGGAAGTATAGAGACGGGGACACAATGAAGTTGACTAAAAAGAGATGGGGACACACAGAGACAGGGAAGTATAGAGACGGGGACACAATGAAGTTGACTAAAAAAAAGATGGGGACACACAGAGACAAGGGAAATATAGAGACGGGGACACAATGAAGTTGACTAAAAAGAGATGGGGACACACAGAGACAGGGAAGTATAGAGACGGGGACACAATGAAGTTGACTAAAAAGAGATGGGGACACACAGAGACAGGGAAGTATAGAGACGGGGACACAATGAAGTTGACACTAAAAAGAGATGGGGACACACAGAGACAAGGGAAGTATAGAGACGGGGACACAATGAAGTTGACTAAAAAGAGATGGGGACACACAGAGACAAGGGTAAGAGACGGGGACACAATGAAGTTGACTAAAAAGAGATGGGGACACACAGAGACAAGGGAAGTATAGAGACGGGGACACAATGAAGTTGACTAAAAAGAGATGGGGACACACAGAGACAGGGAAGTATAGAGACGGGGACACAATGAAGTTGACTAAAAAGAGATGGGGACACACAGAGACAGGGAAGTATAGAGACGGGGACACAATGAAGTTGACTAAAAAGAGATGGGGACACACAGAGACAAGGGAAGTATAGAGACGGGGACACAATGAAGTTGACAAAAAAGAGATGGGGACACACAGAGACAGGGAAGTATAGAGACGGGGACACAATGAAGTTGACTAAAAAGAGATGGGGACACACAGAGACAAGGGAAATATAGAGACGGGGACACAATGAAGTTGACAAAAAAGAGATGGGGACACAAAGAGACAGGGAGTTGACTAAAGAGACGGGGACACAATGAAGTTGACTAAAAAGAGATGGGGACACATAAGAGACAAGGGAAGTATAGAGACGGGGACACAATGAAGTTGACAAAAAAGAGATGGGGACACACAGAGACAGGGGTAGAGACGGGGGATTTCTTGACACACAGAGACAAGGGAAATATAGAGACGGGGACACAATAGTTGACTAAAAAGAGATGGGGACACAAAGAGACAAGGGAAATATAGAGACGGGGGCACAATGAAGTTGACAAAAAAGAGATGGGGACACACAGAGACAAGGGAAATATAGAGACGAGGGCACAATGAGAAAGTAATGTGTTTGTGAATTATAAAATGATTTAATATTGAATGTATGTTCTTACCTAGTATATAAGCCATTTTGTGTGTGCAATATGGTTTGAGTGTTTGCTGGTGCAATGTGATCCTAGTATTTGAATTGTTAACTTTGTGGGTGCAATATGGTTGACGTATTAGTTCTTGTGACTGTTTGTAAGCCCTTAAAAAATATATTGTGTTCTATGTTTTGTAATTCTGTGCTAGCACCCGAATGCAATTTCTCTGTATAGAGATAATAAAGATTTCTTGACTTCACTTGACTTGACACAAAGAGGTGGAACACATAGAGACAGGGAAATATAGAGACGGGGACACACTGAGGTTGACACAAAAAAGAGATGGGGACACATAGAGATAAGGGAAAATATAGAGACGGGGGCACAATGAGGCACATAGACACATATAGGAGACACACTGGGACACATAGAGACACGGGGTCGAGACGGGAACACATCTTTTCTTTCACATAGAGACAGGGAAATATAGAACTTGATTGATGAGGTTGACACTTAGAGACAGGGATAGAGACGGGAACAGTTTGAGGCTGTCAGGGAAATATGAGACGCAGACACACTCAGGTTGACACATGAGACAAATATTATACGAGTGCATATGAGACGGGGACACATCTGCGTCATGAGACAGGGAAATATTATGCACACTAACTAGAGACAGGGATATAGTTAGGCACCAGCAAGTCCACACTGACTTCGGCTGGAGGAAATCTAGAAAGTATTTCGTGACAAAAAAAAAGGTTGACAGGAGAACGGATGGAGACAGGGAAATATAGAGACGGGGAGAACAGATAGTAGGTGACAGTAAGAGAAAGGGAAAAGACGCAGGGTCAAGAGACAATGAGGTTGACAGATTAGAGGAAGTTACAGAGCACAGAACTTCCAGAAGGTGGGGGGAACTATTTATGAGACAGGGAAGACCCCCGGTATAGAGACGGGGGGACACAATTGATATCAATGACACTTGGAGACAGGGAAATATAGAGACGAGGATCAGACCCTCGTGAAAGTGATGGTGGAAGGAACGCCTCAGCTAAGACCTGCGACACATAAGTGAAAAAGTCGGTCACAGTAAGTCAAAGTCAAATATAGAAACGGGTTTTGTTTTTCGTTAGGCCTGTGGCCCACAACAATATGAACTAACAACAATGACGAAAAGAAAATTCAAACAAAAATCCAGCGCAATAAACCAGTGCGGTTGGACACAAAGAGATGGGGACACATATAGACAGGGAAATATAGAGACAGGGAAATATAGAGAGGGGACACATAGAGATGGGGACACATAGAGACAAGGGAAATTTATAGAGACGGGGGCACAATGAGGTTGACACATAGAGACGGGGACACATAGAGAGAATGGGGAAGGACATAGAGACGGGGGCACAGTGAGGTTGACAAATATAGAGATGGGGACACATAGAGACAAGTTGACACATAGAGACGGGGAATACAGTGAGGTTGACACATAGAGATGGGGACACATAGAGACAGGGAAATATAGAGACGGGGGCACAGTGAGGTTGACACATAGAGATGGGGACACATAGAGACAGGGAAATATAGAGACGGGGGCACAGTGAGGTTGACACATAGAGATGGGGACACATAGAGATGGGGACACATATAGAGACGGGGGCACATAGAGATGTGGACACATAGAGATGGGGACACATAGAGACAGGGAAATATAGAGACGGGGGCACAATGAGGCTGACACATAGAGAGAGACGGGGACACATAGAGACAGGGAAAATATAGAGACGGGGGCACAGTGAGGTTGACACATAGAGATGGGGACACATAGAGACAGGGTAATATAGAGACGGGGACACAGTGAGGTTGACGCATAGATATGGGGACACATAGACACAGGGAAAATATAGACGGGGGCACAGTGAGGTTGACACAAAAAAGAGATGGGGACACATAGAGACAAGGAAATATAGAGACGGGGACACAGTGAGGTTGACACATAGAGACAGGGAAATATAGAGACGGGGACGCACAGTGAGGTTGACACAAAAAAGAGATGGGGACACATAGAGACAGGGAAATATAGAGACGGGGACACAATGAGGCTGACACATGGAGACTCGGGGACACATAGAGACAGGGAAATATAGAGACGCGTATCAGACAGACGTGAAAGTGGTGGTGGGAGGAACGCCTCAGCCAAAACCTGCGATCAAAGCAAAAAAGTCCGTCATGGTAAGTCAGTGGCCCACAACAATATGAACTAACAACAATAACGAAAAGAAAATTCAAACAAAAATCCAGCGCAATAAACCATTAAGTCCGTCACGGTAAGAGAGAGAGGGGAGGGGGGGGGATAATAAAGGGTCTAGGGAATCGATTGTGTGTGATGTGTTGGGAAGGAAAGTAATTAAGGGTCTAGGGAATCGTTTGTGTGTGATGAGTTGGGAAGGGGAATAAATAAAGGTCTAGGGGATCGTGTGATGTGTTGGATAAGGAACGAAGTGGGGGTTTAGGGAATCGTTTGTGTGTGATGTGTTGGATAAGGAAAGAAGTGGCGGTCTAGGGAATCGTTTGTGTGTGATGTGTTGGTTAAGGAAATTTGTAAGGGTCTATAGAATCGTTTGTATGTGATGTGTTGGGTAAGGGAAGTAACAAGGGTCTAGGGAGTCGTTTGTATGTGATGTGTTGGGTAAAGGAAGTAACAAGGGTCTAGGGAGTCGTTTGTGTGTGATATGTGAAAATCTGAAATATTGGCTTGAGACTACAACAACTATACCTACTAGTACTTGCTACTTACTTCTACGTAGGCCTGCTACAAATACTAAATTTACTAAAATGATAATAATACATTTTTCCACAGATTGCTCAAGAACCGGTAAAGGAAGAGATCATTTGAGATGAACTGGAAACCTGAAATGGATTGAGAATGCAGCAATCATCCTCCTCCTCCTCCTCCTCCTCATCATCATCAGCAGCAGCAGCATAATCACAATCATCGTAATCTTCACAATCCTCATCCTCATCATCACCTTTTTTCTTTTCTAACAGATTGCCCAAGAACCAGCTAAGGAGAAGATCATTCGAGATGATCTGGAAAACCCCAAGTGGAGTGAGGACAAGGATTTGGGGGATGGGGAGGTCATGAAACTCTACGACGAGGAACTGCAATTCTGGCAGGTTGGTTATTATTGTATTGTATTAGAGAGAGAGAGAGACTCAGACTCAGACTCAGAAACTTTATTTTACAAGGAAAAGAATTTAGGCTGGGCCTAGTCTTCCATTCTGTCCTTGGTTCTAAACATGCAATACATAACTAATACTATAAATGAACATTGAGACACAGGAAAATCGCCAACAAAAAACAACAACTAACAGTAATATAGCAACGACATGGTAGTCAGAGAGAGCATCAACATCAGCAATTAAAACAAACAAAATAGAAAACTAACCAACCAAATAAACAAATAAATGGATGAAAAACACATCTTTCACTACAATTTACTTCTTCTACTACCATTACTTGTGTAAGACAGGGCAAAAAAGCCCATGGGCGGGTAAGAAGCCCATGTCAAGTATCCCACGAAACAAAGCAAATCTCGGTCACATTTTGCCCATGAGACGAGTGTTAATGTTTAGCATTCGTCTCATGGCAAACCCAATCGAAACCCGCCCCACTCCATGAGACAACCGGCACGGGCCTCCCACCCGCCCATGGGCCCTCGTCTTCACCTACTATTACTATTATCACCACCATCACCACCACCACCACACCACTACTACTACTACTACTACTACTACTACTACTATTACTACTACTACTACTACTACTACTACTGCTACTACTACTACTACTATTACTACCTCCACCTCCACCACCACCATCACTACTACTACCACTACTACTACCACTATTACTACTACTACTACTACTACTACTACTATTACTACTACTACTACAGTACTACAATAAGATAACAATGACACGGGGGAGAGAGAGAGAGAGAGAGAGAGAGAGAGAGAGAGAGAGAGAGAGAGAGAGAGAGAGAGAGAGACAATGAGAGAGAGAGAGAGAGAGAGAGAGAGAGAGAGAGAGAGAGAGAGAGAGAGAGAGAGAGAGAGAGAGAGAGAGAGAGAAATCTATGATGATTGTTAGTTACTTGTTTTTTGTGTTTGATTTTTTGTGTGTGCGTATGCGTGCGTGCATGTGTGTGTATAACAGTGTGCGTTTATGTTTGCGCATATGAATGTGTGTGTAGCCTATGTATGTGTGTGTGTTTGCGCGCATGTGTGTGTTTGTTTGCGTGCACACGCACGTGCGCGTGTGTGTCTTTCTGGTCGTCTATCTGTTTTGTGTGTAAAACCTCCCTCAAATTTGTTTTCTCGATAACATTTGTTTTGTTAATGTTCGTTAGTCAATAACTAGTCCATATATGCCAAATCTCTGTTGCTGCCTAAAGGCCGGGTTCACATTAGACGCGTAAGTTCCGTACGGGAAACCCTAAATAAGTGGAAGAAAGAAGGATAAAAGTTTACACATATAGGGGAAATTCGGACACGTGCGCAAATCTTTTCTCTTCTTTGTTTCACTTATTTATGGATTGCGCACGGGTTTCCGCATGGAATATCCGTTTACACGGTCCCAAACTTTTCCTCCTCGAGTGTTCTGTCCTTAGGCCTATCTTTACGTCCCCCACCCCCACCCCCACCCCCCAAAAAGAGAAAGAAATGGCAGGAAAGGTGATAACACTTTACTGTTAATGTTTATCAGTAGTGCCTGTCTGTATGCATGCATGTTTTATTGTTTATCAAGCCAATACTTGTTGGATCTGAAACACGTTCAAGCGAGAATCAGTCTTATACGGTTTCGACTCGGTGTGTCACAACTTAATATTCACTAATTACGTTTCAGAATCAACGTAAGAGAGGAAGACTTAGCATGCCCATGTTGTGAGTCCCAAAGAGAAACAGAGGTCCATTTTGTGTTACGATGTCCCATGTATGATAACCTAAGGCAACAATATATACCTGCTAAATATTATAATACTCCATCTCTCTTTAGACTGACTTTATTATTAGCATGTGAAAACAAATCTGTGGTTTTACGTTCAGCTGTGTATTTAGATAAGGCATTCAAGGTACGTTATTTGAATATGCTTGAGTGAATCCTGTATCCACATGTATCAAATGCGCGAGACTGTTTGATTAATTGTTTGTATATATTTGTGTATGTGCATGTACTTTGAAATCAATGATAATTAGCCCACTTTTGTTTTGTAACCATCCCCAGTGACATGGGCCAACGGCTTATTCATAAAAATCGTTCTGTGTTCAGTGTTTATCAAGTCTGTCTGTTTCTCTCTGTGTCTGTTCAGAGTTTCATCAAGAAATATCTGAAGCCCCTGGACGCGGACAAGGAAAAGGAGAAAGAGATGGCGAACAAACTGCTGGAACTGAGGACACAGGTGGTGTTTGGATTCAGCATGCTCAACCTGCTGTGGATAGCTATCAACTTCATGTTCCAGGTGAGACAGAGATAGACAGATAGACAGAGAGAGAGAATACGAATACGAATACGAATGTTTAATGTGAGTAAACGGATAAGCTCAAGCTTCTTTACACCATGCCCTCGAGGGGAAAAAGAAAAGCCAAATAACAAGAAAAGGAAAACAAAAGAAAGTAAAAAATGCATAACAAGAATAGAAAATAACAACAGGCATGTTCACATTAAATTGAAGAACATGCGAAAAAAATTCAAGCTCAAACGAAGAGCTCGTTCACGTACTCGCACACACACAAAACATACAGCATATCCTATAACTATACCAAAACATGCATACCTAGTCTCTCGTGAGAGAGAGAGAGAGAGAGAGAGAGAGAGAGAGAGAGAGAGAGAGAGAGAGAGAGAGAGAGAGAGAGAGAGAGAGAGAGAGAGAGAGAGAGAGAGAGAGAGAGAGAGACAGAGAGACAGACAGACACATAGATAGAGGGAGAGGCAGACAGATAGAGAGAGAGAGAACTGAGGACACAAGTGGAGTTTGGATTCAGCATGATCAAACTGCTGTGGATAGCTATCAACTTCATGTTCCATATGAGAGACACAGAGACTGAGAGAGAGAGAGACAGAGAGAGAGAGAGAGACAGAGAGAGACAGAGAGAGAGAGAGAGAGAGAGAGAGAGAGAGAGAGAGACGGACAGAGATAACTGAGGACACAGTTTATTATGGCTTTGCCACCTTGTTCCTTTTGTCCAGTACTCGAAGGCAGCGCCGGTCACCATTCCCATAGACAGAGGCGTAACAGGTGGCATCCTAGGACTGCTGTTCCTGGGGTGTTGTTTTGTATGAACTGAAAGTATATTCACATGGCTTTGCCACCTTGTTCCTTTTTGTTCAGTACTCCGAGGCAGTGCCGGTCACCATTCCCATAGACGGGGGGGTGACGGTGGGCATCCTGGGACTGCTGTTCCTGTTCTTCTTGCTGACCATCCTACTGCTACAGATTGTCGGCATGATCATCCATCGGTGGGGAACGTTGCTGCATCTGTTGGCCTTCACCGATATCGACTGGCCCTGCTTCTCTAAAGTGGTATGCTCCTCTCTTTCCATCTCTCTTTGTCTGTCTGTGTCTGTCTGTCTGTCTCTCTCTCTCTCTCTCTCTCTCTCTCTCTCTCTCTCTCTCTCTCTCTCTCTCTCTCTGTGTCTCTCTCTCTCTCTCTCTCTCTCTCTCTCTCTCTCTCTCTCTCTCTCTCTCTCTCTCTCTCTCTCTCTCTCTCTCTCTCTCTCTCTCTCTCTCTCTCTCTCTCTTCTCTCTCTCTTCTCTCTCTCTCTTCTTCTCTCCTCTCTCCCCCCCCCCTCTCCTCCTCTCTCCCCTCTCCCTCTCCTCTCTCTCTCTCTCTCTCTCTCTCTCTCTCTCTCTCTCTCTCTCTCTCTCTCTCTCTCTCTCTCTCTCTCTGGTGTACATGGATTATGAAAAGTTCTGTGCATGCACATGTTCATGTACTGAAATGCTTTAGTTTAAGTGTGTGTGCGTGCGTGCGCGCAAACGCGTGTACTCGCCTCTCTCTCTCTCTCTCTCTCTCTCTCTCTCTCTCTCTCTCTCTCTCTCTCTCTCTCTCTCTCTCTCTCTCTCTCTCTCTCTCTCTCTCTCTCTCTCTCTCTCTCTCTCTTCTCTCTCTCTCTGGTGTACATGGATTATGAAAAGTTCTGTGCATGCACATGTTCATGTACTGAAATGCTTTAGTTTAAGTGTGTGTGTGTGTGTGTGTGTGCGTGCGTGCGCGCGCGCAAACGCGTGTACTCGCCTCTCTCTCTCTCTCTCTCTCTCTCTCTCTCTCTCTCTCTCTCTCTCTCTCTCTCTCTCTCTCTCTCTCTCTCTCTCTCTCTCTGTGGTGTACATGGATTATGAAAAGTTCTGTGCATGCACATGTTCATGTACTGAAATGCTTTAGTTTAAGTGTGTGTGTGCGTGTGCGTGCATGCGCGCAAACGCGTGTACTCGCCTGCTCTCTCTCTCTCTCGCGCAAACGCGTCTCTCTCTCTCTCTCTCTCTCTCTCTCTCTCTCTCTCTCTCTCTCTCTCTCTCTCTCTCTCTCTCTCTCTCTCTCTCTCTCTCGTGTTAAAGTGCAGTCTAACTTGTATGTTATGCATGTATGTGTGTGTTTGTAGGGCCTATGTATGCGTGCTGATTTGTTTTTATGCATGCTTTGTTGTTATTGTGGTCTGGTTTTCTTGCTGGCTCCAGTTTTTGCTTGGAATCATTTTTTGCGGATGTTTTCAAACTTCACCAAGAAATCGTCAAAAAAATGTTTTTTAAATCTTATTTCTTTTTGTTTGTCTGTTGTTTTTTCTTCTTAAATACAGATCACCATGCGAGATCAGAAACAGAGAAATTTCCGCAGGGCGTTGGCGTTCTGTCAACGATTCGTGCACGAACCCATGCCAGACTATCTGGAAGACGATGATCAGACTGAAGTCAGCATGAGAGAGACCGTGTCGGAAAAACTCAGAGTGAGAGTTTCTGTCTGTCTGTCTGTCTGTCTGTCTGTCTGTCTGTCTTGTCTGTCTTGTCTGTCTGCTTGTTCAAGGTTCCCCCACGACTATTTCCAATCAAATGTCTTGCTATGCTGTTAAAGACTGAAGTCAGCATGAGAGAGACCGTGGTGGAAAAACTCAGGGTGAGAGTTTCTGTCCGTCTGTCTTGTCTGTCTGTCTGTCTGTCTGTCTGTCTTCAAGTCTGTCTTGTCTGTCTGCTTGTTCAAGGTTCCCCCACGACTATTTCCAATCGAATGTCTTGCTATGCTGTTAAAGACTGAAGTCAGCATGAGAGAGACCGTGGTGGAAAAACTCAGGGTGAGAGTTTCTGTCCGTCTGTCTTGTCTGTCTGCTTGTTCAAGGTTCCCCCACGACTATTTCCAATCCCCCCCTTGCTATGCTGTTAAAGACACCCCCCCCCCCCCCCCCACATCACGTGTCACATTCCCTCTTATGCTAGGAAGATTTCTGAAGATTTCGTACCAGCTATAAGAGGGGAAAACACGTGAGAAACCGTGATTTTGACACGCGACATGGTAGGGGATCTTTAAGGTCCATTTCACCGCCCAGCCATATTTCAGCCAACAATTTCCATTAAGTTTACCTGGGTAGAGAACAACATCCATCTTCAGTATTGGGGATTCTTCTGTGACATCTATATACAATTTCCATTAAGTTTACCTGGATAGAGAACAAAATCCATCTTCAGTATTGGGGATTCTTCTGTGACATCTATATACAATTTCCATTAAGTTTACCTTGATAGAGAACAACATCCATCTTCAGTATTGGGGATTCTTCTGTGACATCTATATACAATTTCCATTAAGTTTACCTGGATAGAGAACAACATCCATCTGCAGTATTGGGGATTCTTCTGTGACATCTACATAAAATAAGGTCTACCCTTACTTCCCAAAACTAAGACAGCAGGGTCTTTGGATAATAGACCCCCAATTTGATGCCTTTTAGTGACATAGGGGTTAAATCACTGTGGTGCTAAAATGCGACATTGGCGGTGAAAGGGTTAACGTTTTCAACTGTTTTTTATGCCTTTTTTTGTATTACTTTCTTTGGCAGTCAGGTGACATTCCAAAAATGATTTTACTCATCTTATTTTATGTTGAGAGAAGAACGTACCTTTGTTTTCAAATGGAATGAAACAGAGAACTCCAATATCGAGCCCATGGTGGTTCTTGCAAAATAGATATCCCTTACTTTTATTTATGTTATTATTTTAGCAGTATTAGGTATTAGGACTTCATAGTCACAGAGGCGTCTCTGTGAAATTCGGGTTGCTCCCACCTGGAGAGCGCGTGACAGCCAGAGGCGCGCCACCCAATTTTTTTTTTGCATGCAATTTTTGTGTGACTGATGAGGAAGGAAAGAGGAGGGGGGGGGGGGGGGGGGTAGGAGGTAAATTTTGACCAAATGATAACTTTTTAACGTGTGCTAAGTGATTAACATGTGGGATTAACATGTGCTAAGTGCATGGGCACACGGGGCCTCGGTTTATCGTCTCATCCGAAAGACTCCCACGTGATCAGACCCGTAAGGCCTAACGCAAAGTGAGAGGGAAAAAATCCCCTGTACCCTAGGTTCGAACTCGGGGTTTACTTGACACGAGGCGAACACGTTACCTCTGTGCCTATTGCCACTCTCCACCTGTCGTCAGTACATGGCCGGGTTCACATTAGACGCGTAAGTTCCGTACGGAAAACCCTAAATAAGTGGAAGAAAGAAGGATACAAGTTTACGCATATAGGGGGAAATTCGGACACGTGCGCAAATCTTTTCCCTTCTTTGTTTCACTTATGTATGGATTGCGCACGGGTTTCCGCACGGAATATCCGCTTATGTGTGTACACGGCCTATTACTTCACATTTACGCATACTTTTTTGTTCTCTCTCGAAAATCTACAGAAAACCATTCTGGGCACCTCGCATCATGGAGCCGTGCCTACCCAGTCAGTCATCCAAAGCCTGAACCAGACAGGCGTGCTGGATCAGAACTTCGTGAACTCGCGCGCCTTTGACCTTTACCTTCGCGCCACCGCGCGCGGCCCGCGCGAGGCTGAGGAGGACCCGGATGCTCATCAGTTCGTCGACCACTTCCGCCGCTCCAATTTATACCAGAGGTAAGGAAAGAGGGTTACATTTTGTTCTTGTGCCTTCGCTACACTTGCTTACTTCGATTCTTCTTCTTCTTCTTCTTCTGCTATCCCAGGCCATATGGCCATAATGGGTGAGGTACGTATGTGTCCGATTTTCAGTTTTCACTGGTCTCCTCGCTGCGTACAGCCGACACATTCCGATTTCGGAGGAGCTCAAAAGAGAAACATTATTTGGAAGATTTTGTTGAAAAAAGGCAGGAGAATGGGGGGCCATTAAGTCAGAAAGACCAGAATATGATAGAAAGCAAAGGGAAAAGGCAGAGTCAAAGAGAGTGGCAGATTAGAGGAAGATACAAGCACAGAACTTCCAGCAGGTGGGGGAACTATTTTTTACAAAAGACCCCCCCGGTATCCCCATGGGGAGAATTCGATTCGATTCACTGCCGATATTCGATTGAGACATTTAGCATAGCATAGCATAGCATAGCATAGCATAGCATAGCATAGCATAGCATAGCATAAATGGCACTAATATAGGCTATTTTGTTTGAGCCTTTTGCCCTCTAAATATGTTTTTGATTTTTGTTAGGTTAGACTTCATTCACTGGTGACTAGGGAAGACGGGGTAAAAAACCCATGGGCGGGTAAGAAGCCCGTGCCAATTATCTCATGGAATAAAGCAAATTTCAGTCACATTTTGCCCATGAGACGAATGCTAAACATTAACACTCGTCTCATGGGCAAAATGTGACTGAAATTTGCTTCATTTCATGAGATAATTGGCACGGGCTTTTTACCCGCCCACGGGCTTTTTACCCCATCTTCCCCTACTAAGGCATCTGTGTTTTATTCATTTAAATCTGTATATTAACTGAATACATTTGTGAGGCATGATTCGTGTGACATTCTACTGTCTGAAGGAATCTGACGAAATCCTACTGGTTTTTGTTTGTGTCACTATTATTTTGTAATCCCCCGCAAAGACTGTACAGGGGAAGATAAACATCCGGTCTCTTTTCCCTATATGAGTAGTGAGGACAGAAACACTGGTTATGTCCCTTTGAAACGTGACACATTTTACACATCGATAGGCCAGTTGAATTCTCCGTTCAAGTTCCAGTCCGAGTTTTTGGCTAGCCTCCACTGTGAATAGTGTACACGTCCCCACTAATGATAACTCTATCAGCCCGGTTCGCCGAGCTTTTAAGTAATCCATCTTACCCTTTTAGAATATCTTTGTCCCCCGTACACGAATCTTGATGAAATATCTGTTGTTGTTGGGGTTGTTGTTTTTTATCAGACATTTTATTTTATTCGTGTATTCGTGTCTACTTGAGTAGAGTGATCCAAAAATAGTGGAATTATTTTGTAGACGTAAGTATTTCACCTGAATCATGACTCACAGACATCGTCGCAATCAGATCGCATGGTAATAATAATAATAATAATGGGAATTTATATAGCGCTCTTTCTCACATGAGCTCAGTGCGCTTTGCATTGATAACAAGAGCATTAAAGGCAAACAAATAATTAATCATTAGAAAGTAAAATAAGCACGATGCTTACACACAACGTTCTCTTACTTCCTTACACACACACACACACACACACACACACACACACACACACACACACACACATACACACACATGCATGCGCGCACACACACTACACACAATGAATTATACAAGAGTAAAATAGTTACAATATGAACATTCTAAGAAGAGACATAGAGACCACATTCACATTCCCAATCAATATAGTATAGTACAGCCTTCCCAGCAATGAATGTTCGAATTCGTAGTCTGGTTTAAAGACACACTGACGCACCACGATTAAGTCCCTTGGGTTTTTTTCTGGGTAGCTGTCACTCCTATAGAAATAAATGCCCCCAACTTGAAATTGAGGCTGCTCTTTAAAAATGTTATGTTTTCAATTTGGGGACATTTGTATAGGAGTCAGATCTGGTCAAAACACGATTTCTTACCAGCTATGAGAGGGGGGAATACGTGAAACCCATGATTTTGACACTTGATCTGGTGGGTCTTTAAACACATTTATTCCAAATGACACAATGAAGCAGCAACAACATTTAAATAAAAGCACAACAAGCAAAAATGATTATAAAAATTTCGATTTCTCTCTCTCTCTCTCTCTCTCTCTTCCCTTCTCCTCCCCCTGCCCCCATCTCTCTCTCTCTCCCTCCCTCTCTCTCTCTCTCACTCTCTCTCCTCCCTCTCTCTCTCCCTCCTCTCTCCTCTCTCTCTCCCTCCCTCTTCCCTCCTCTCTCTCTCTCTCTCTCTCTCTCTCTCTCTCTCTCTCTCTCTCTCTCTCTCTCTCTCTCTCTCTCTCTCTCTCTCTCTCTCTCTCTCTCTCTCTCTCTCTCTCTCTCTCTCTCTCTCTTTTTTGTTGTTGTGTGCCTGTACTTTAAATTCCAAAATGTCCCCATCCTTATCCCCATCTGTGCCTCTTCCCCCCTCCTCCCTCCCTTTTCTTCTCATTTCTGCATGTACATATATTATTTAGCTGTCTTGTTTGATTTACTTTATTTTTCCCCAGGGCTGGGTGGAAAAAAAGCATGTCACTTGCTTATCTCATGTTCCCTGGTTAAATAAAATTTCGTTTTCGTTTTCGTTTATTTTCGTTTTACTCTCTCTCTCTCTCTTCTCTTTCTTCTCACAAACAGGAATCCAAATCGCTCGAACAACCGAAACGGCTACCCCCCAGGCCTACAACAACAGCAACACACGGGCGCTTCGAGAGGCGACGGCTTCCCCCCTGCGCCCCCGCGACGGCAAAACAGCGGAAATCGTTTCTCCCCCGCCGGGGCCGGAGTTCGCCGGCGAATTACGCACAACAACAACCTGCGCTCCGCGGCGATCAACACGATGGAAAGACTCGGGGTGGATCCACGTCAGCGTCAGCAGTATGGCGGCAGGGGTGGAGGAGCGGGTAGGAGCGGGTATGGAGGAGCGGGTAGGAGCAGGTATGGAGGTGGGGGAATGGGTGGAGATGGTGGTGGTGGTGGTGGTGGTGGTGGTTTGATGGACCGAGCGCTGAGCGTTCGTCTGCAGAAGTTCGGCGAGTTTTCGCAAGGGCCCGGAGCGAACTACGGACGAAACGTGATAGATATCTAAACTACCCACAACAAGCACACAACGAAAAACCAAAACGAAACATTTGAAGCGATTCTGTCCTGCAGTTCCTGGAGATATAGACAAACAAAACCAAAAGAAACTAACCACATGGGAAAAAAAAAAACTGCAACAAACCTGTGCTCCTTTACCCACTGTACTGGGGCAAGAGACAAAAAATGTGCCTTTTTTTTTCTTTCTTTTTTCAACTGTATATAATATTATATGTAAAGTTAGTTTGGCTGGTTATTTATTTGCCTCGAGGCCTCACGTGAAGGAAAAACAAAGCAATGTACGTACTCGTATACCTCCTAGGCCTAAAATATTTCGACATGTTTCTTGACTCTTGAAAATATATCACTTGGCACTTTTGTTGCTGGTGTTTAAAAAAAAAAAAATCTGTTTTTGTTGGTTTTCTGCTTTTTTTTGGTGATTGTTCTTCTCGTGCTTTTGTGTCAATGACATTATTATGGTCAGTGATAACAGTTTGGGATGTTGGTTGTTATTTTGTCTTCTTCCCACTGACCGTTATTATTAGTGCCTAAGCCATATTTTTGTGTTAAAAAATTGTTGTGGTTTCTGTTTTATTCTTTGTTTTTGTGACGATTGAAAAACAAGTGTGATAGGCTACATGCTTCGTGTTGAGACGCCTTTAAATTTTTATTATTTTTTATCAGGTTTGCAGCCATTTTGGCGGGAACTGAACTGAATTTGAAGATGGCGACCCATGGGACGTAATCCTGATGTGGTTTTTTTTTAATCTTATTGTGTTTGCTGGTGGTGGTGCAGTTGTATTGGCCACTGCAAGTAGGGTTATTAACGCCCTTGACGGCAAGAGTTAAGCCCTTGTTGATCAGTATCCAAGGGCATTAACTCTTGCCAAAGGCAGCCGTTAAGTGGCCTCAAAAAGGGCTATTGGCGAGAGTTAATCCCTTGTTTGATCAGTACTCAACCATCTTCCACCCAACCACCAAGGGCATTCACTCTTGCAAAAGGTGTTCTTTGCAGTGGCCAATAATGTGATAGTAAAGATGCTGCTGACAATGATGATGATGATGATTTTGATGATGATGATGATGCATCTGTCAGTTAATAAATTATTTTTGTTATTGTTTTGTCTTTTTCGTACCCCCGTTTACATCGACTTTGCCTACCCACGTTTCTCATGAATTATATTCACCACTTCCGCTATTATTTATTATTGGTGAGCATCACGTTATTTTGCATAATAATGACTATTATACATGTGCGCGTGTTTCGATGCATTAAACTATTGAAAGAGTCAATCATAGTAAATGAGAGCTGTACTATACATATAATATTCTACAGTATTGGAATATCATGGTACAGCTTAAGTCTTTCGTGGAAGACTATGACTCTCGAATGAGGGGGCATTTGCGCCCTGGCTCAGATAGTGTTCCGTTATTCTCTTTTGTACATACATGTATGGATTTTCAATCGATTGTAAGATATTTTCATGTTGCTGACGAGTTTATTTTATAGAATTCTTTGGGCATAATATTCTACAGTATTGGAATGTCATGCTACAGCTTAGTCTTTCGTGGAAGACTATGACTCTCGAACGAGGGGGCCCTTGCACCGGCTCTGGCAGTCTTCCATTATTCTCTTTTGTACATACATTTCTGGATTTTTAATCGATTGTGAGATATTTTCATGTTGCTGACGAGTTTATTTTATAGAATTCTTTGGGCGTTTCCTTTATAAATATATGTATGCCATTCTGTTGACTTGCTTTATTCCTCCTGTTTTGTGAATATTATTTGCAGGGAAAAAAAAATGAGTAACGAAACTGGATGATTTGCCATGTTTTAATTATTGTTTGGTTGAAAGCATAAATTGTTGACAGCAATATACAGTGTTAGAATCTTTCTCTGTGTGTGTGTGTGTGTGTGTGTGTGTGTGTGTGTGTGTGCGTGTGTGCGTGCGCGTGCGTACTCTCATTCTATGCCAAAAAAAACCACCCATTCTTCTGTGTGAGTGAAATGGTGAGTTTAACGTCCAGTTAGTCGTTGACTCTTATTGACCGTTCTTCTGCGCGCGCGCGCGTGTGTGTGTCTGTGTGTGTGTGTGTGTGTGTGTGTGTATGTGTTGACATTGAACTTTATACATTTTGCGCCTATGATTTCTATGTTTGTGCTTACATAATAAGTATTCAGGATTTATATACATCGCTGTCATGACTTTTCTCCTTTGTGTGCGGCTTATTCCTTGCATTATAGTCTTCATTGAAGTTGATGCGTTTTGTTCTTCACA
>CM065712.1:4704231-4721731 GCA_017654935.2 Phymorhynchus buccinoides | reverse complement strand
TAACCCTATCCCTATCCCTAACCCTACCTCCCCCCCCCCCCCCTATAAGACGGGAAAACGCAATGAACCACGACTGTGACAAATGCCGCGGTGTACTGCAGTACATGGGGGGGGGGGGGGGGGGGGGGGGGGGGGGGGGGGAGGGTCCTATTAGATAATGGCCTTTATCATGACTGCAATTCATTATCGAGAAAGATAATTAGCTGAAAATGTTCATAAAATACAGAGCTCTTCATGTTTGGTAAGAAAGGCAAAAACTGAAAAATGGAATTAACCGAGAAATGTAGGGGTGGGTGGGGGGTGGCACATCTTGACCTATGCCCAAATTTGTAACCAGAGCTTTTATGACCCCTTGCCACCCTATCCAAAAACGAAGAAAAGGGGGGGAAAAAAAGTCGGTTTAAAGGGCCACCCTGACAAATGAGTTTTTTGTAAGAAACACGTCCAGATCTCTAGGAAAACACCCTCTATTACAGAGATTGCAACACTCACTTTGGCTCTGGTTTCCTAGAAATCAAACCGTCAAATCGGCTATTCCTCCTTGGCGGAGGTGCCGGAAGTCGAATTATTTCACCCAAAGAGAAGGCGTGTGCCGTCTCTTTTCTAATGGCCGCCTGAGTTTAGACCAAATCGTTTGCACGAAATTTTTGCAATACAAGCCTTTTTTTCTATTTTACTTTTACATTTGATACAGTTTATCTAAAGTAGTTTCGCTCACAACAAAGGAAATAGCTCCAATTTTTTTTTTTTTACTGCTCTGCAAAAAAAAGAAAAAACTTTAACCATAATGGAATTGGCCTCCACCTACCCCATTCAAAATGGCTACTCTCTCCGGCATCTCCGCCAAGGAGGAATCGCCGTTTTGACAGTTTGATTTCTAGGAAACCAGAGCAAAGTGGGTGTTCCGATCCTTGAAAAGGCGGTCTTTCTGGTGACCTCGACGTGTTTCTTGCAAAAAAACTCATCCGTCAGGGTTCACCTTTAAAGTCACATAGTTTGAGCATAATATCAACAAGGGAACGACAAAATAAGCTCAACAACAAAAACCCAGCGACAATCCGAAAACATTCATTAATTAACATACACTTTTAAAGATAACAAAATATAACAAAATTACGAACATTGATGAGATTTTACTACTTTGCAAACATCAGCGCAAGAAATGTAGAAAATACGTATTGTAAAAATGCAATGACAATTCAGAAAATTTACAGACACCCTCCACCCCCTTTCTGTTGGCTCTTCTTCTTCTTCTTCTGTGTTCCTAGGCCATATGGCCATAATGGGTTAGGAACGTATGTGTCCGGTTTTCAGTTTTCACTGGTCTCCCAGCTGCATTCAGCCGACACATTCCAATTTCGGAATAGCTAAAAGGAGGACATTTGTTGCAAGATATTTTGTTTAAAAGGACAGGAGAATGGGCAAATAAGGCAGGAACAAAAATAGTAGATGATACAGCGTAGCATGAAGATGAAAAAGAGTCAAAGAGAGAGAGACATAACAGGAATTTGCTAGCACAGAACTTCCAGAAGGTGGGGGGGACTATTTGTACCGAAAGATCTGCCCATGTTGGGCTTTTCAGATCGTCTGCAGGCGATGTTCATTATACTCTGGTCTCAAAGACATGCAAGCTATCTTCTCGAATGAAGGCAACGAAAATTGAGTTCAGGGATATAGGCCTAGCTTATATTCATACTTTTAAAGTGGCACCCTGACGGATGAGTGTTTGTAAGAAACACGTCGAGATCACCAGGAAAACACCCTTTACAGAGATTGCAACACTCACTTTTCTCTGGTTTCCTAGAAATCAAACCGTCAAATCGGCGATTCCTCCTTGGCGGAGGTGCTGGAAGTCAAATTCTTTCACCCAAAGAGAAGGCTTGTGCCGTCTCTTTTCTTTTATACAATTTATTTAAAGGAGTTTCGCTCACAACAAAGGAAACGGCTCCATTGTTTTGTTTACGGCACTACAAAAAAAGAAAACGCTTCAACCACAATGAGTGACCTTCACCCGCCCCATCCAAAATGGCTACTCTCTCCGGCATCTCCGCCAAGGAGGAATCGCCGTTTTGACGGTTTGAATTATAGGAAACCAGAGCAAAGTGAGTGTTCCGATCCTTGAAAAGGCTGTGTTTCTGGTGATCTCGACGTGTTTCTTGCAAAAACTCATCCGTCAGGGTCCACCTTTAAGGACAATAATTTCAGCATTTGCTGGGGGAAAGCTGCCAGAATGAAAAAAAATAGGTAATGTTTCGAAAACCAAATGAAAGCTGCAGGATCTAGGATAACGCCATTTTGCACCTCATGGATAGGAAAACTTCAGATAACTTACAAACGAATCATCATCATCATCATCATCATCATCATCATCATCATCGTCGTCGTCGTCATAACCACCACCACCATCATCATCATCATCATCATCGTCGTCGTCATAACCACCATGATCATCATCATCATCACCATTTTCTTCTTCATCTCCTTCTTTCCGCTCTCATTCCTCTCTCTCTCTCTCTCTCTCTCTCTCTCTCTCTCTCTCTCTCTCTCTCTCTCTCTCTCTCTCCCCCCACTCCCCCACCTCCTTTTCGAATAGAGAGGCCTATGAATTACAATAATTATAATGGACAAGCTTTCTGGATAACGCAATGTACCTGGAGTCAAATTGCTACTGAGACTTACAAGTACAAAGGAATCAAATACGAAAGAAACAACAGAATCACGCGCACGCACACGCACACACACACACTCACACGTCACACACATACACACACTCACACACACACACACACACACGTCACACACACACACACACACACACACACACACACACACACACGTGACACATACACACACACACACAAACACACACGTCACACACACACGTGACACACACATATATACACACGTATCACACACACACGTGACACACACACACACATACACACACACGTGACACATACACACACACACATATATACACACGTAACACACACACACACACACACGTGACACACACACGTGACACACACACACACACACCACACACACACACACACACACACACACACACACACACACATTGGCCTACACGCAGTGTTCCATGTGAAAATAAAATCTCCCATAGTGTAATCTCCTGTAAGAATGATAATAATCATGTACTATAGGATTCAATCAAATATATGACAAAGGCCAATGTCACTCAACTTATACTTTCATAGATGGCCTGATGAAAAGTGAGCATTCACTTGAACATTTGCCACAAAATGGTATGATGGGCGTTTGTGTTTTTTGTTTAGTCTTGTATATAGTCAACTTATACTTTCGTGGTCAGAGTTTTTGGCATCCGATGAAAAGAAACAACAACAAAACTTGTGTTCTCCTGTAAGAATTATAATAATTATGTACTAATATTATGATTCAATCAAATATGATTATGAAAAAAGGCCAATATCACTCAACTTATAATTTCGTTTTTGGCATTCGATGAAAAAGGAACAACAACAAAACTTGTGTGTAAGAATTATAATAATTATGTACTAATATTATGATTCAATCAAATATGATTATGAAAAAAGGCCAATATGTTTTTGGCATTCGATGAAAAAGGAACAAGTTGAATAACACAGCTTGTGTTCTATAAGAAGTATAATAATTATGCACTAGATCTATGATATGATTCAATCAAATAAAGAAATTGAACAAAGGGTGAATACTCTCTTTCTAATTCACTCCTCTCCACCAAAGTTGATTACGATACCAGTCAACTTTGGTGGAGGGGAGTTAATTAGAAAGAGAGTATTCACCCTTTGTTCAATTTCGTTATCTCCTCTCTTGGCCTCACTATTTCATTCTATGATTCAATCAAATATATTCATGACAAAGGCCAATATCACTCAACTTATACTTTCGTGATCAGTTTTTGGCATTCGATGACAAAGGAATAACAACACAGCTTGAGTTCAAATTAGGATACACTGTACATCATATTATTTATTCATTATCCTTCTTGTTGTGACACGTAGCAAAATGCCACGGAGTAGATCGAAGGACTGCAACAAAATTACTGAAGTTTTTTTTATCTGCAGTAATTTTTCTCGAAATCAAGAGGACTGCAACACAATTACTGAATGATTTTTTATCTGCAGTAATTTTTCTCGAAATCAAGAGGACTGCAATAAAAGTACTGAATGATTTTTTATCTGCAGTATTTTTTCTCGAAACCAGGACTGCAACAAAATTACTGAATTATTTTTTATCTGCAGTATTTTTTCTCGACACCAGGAGGACTGCAACAAAATTACTGTATGATTTTTTATCTGCAGTAATTTTTCTCGACACCAGGACGACTGCAACAAAATTACTGTATGATTTTTTATCTGCAGTAATTTTTCTCGACACCAGGAGGACTGCAACAAAATTACTGTATGATTTTTTATCTGCAGTAACTTTACTCGAAACCTGGAGGACTGCAATAAAATTACTGTATGATTTTTTTTAATCTGCAGTAACTTTTCTCGAAACTCAGTCTAGTTTTTTACGTTTCCTTCTTTGTAGTCATCTTTTCAATTCAAACTCATCTCTACAATCTCTCTCTCTCTCTCTCTCTCTCTCTCTCTCTCTCTCTCTCTCTCTCTCTCTCTCTCTCGATCCAAACTTAGTAAGTCTTAAACAGTCAAAGACTCTCTCTCTCTCTCTCTCTCTCTCTCTCTCTCTCTCTCTCTCTCTCTCTCTCTCTCTCTCTCTCTCTCTCTCTCTCTCTCTCTCACTCCATCCATCCATCTCCCCCCGTCTCTCTCTCTATATATATATGCACTGTTCTTTCCAAACTTAGTCTTAAAATCAATCAAAGACTCACCCCCCCCCCCCCCCCCCTTTCTCCACTCATATGCATTCCAAACTCAGATTTAAACAATCCATCAGAATATCTTCCTTACAAGACACGTATTTCACATTTAATAATATAGTCTGATAGCAGATCTTCACATTTTCTCCATAATATAGTTCCAAACTCAGATTTAAACAATCCATCAGAACATCTTCCTTTCACAAAACACGTATCTCACATTAAATAATATAGTCTGATAGCAGATCTGAAGACACTCTCTCTCTCTCTCTCTCTCTCTCTCTCTCTCTCTCTCTCTCTCTCTCTCCCCCCACGTCCCTTTGTCCACTCATATATACATTCCAAACTCAGATTTAAACAATCAATCAGAATACCTTCCTTTTGTGACACAAAACGCGCATTAATAGTCTGATAGCAGTTCTGAAGACTGCAACAAAATCATGAATCCCCACCCCACCCACCCCACACACACACCTCTCTCCCTCTCTCTGTCTCGCTGCACTCATGCGTCCAGACTCAGTCTTAAACAGTCACAGAAAAGACCAACGAACCACAGGCCCCATCGGACGCTTGCCTTACACACAGCCACGCTCACCCTGCCTGGAAAAATGCACAAACAGGCCAGAGACCTAAACCAGAAAACCACAACTCTCAGAACCGGAGAGGCATCCCCTGTCGACAAATCTTCAATGAAATACCGGTACGTACGGGTGAACTTCAACTTTTTCTCGCCTTTGCATGTGTTAATTTTCATCCATTTTTCGACAACTTTTACAAAACGGGCTCCCACCCACAGAACAGGAGTGAGAACCAGAATTTCAAATACCCGGAACATCTTCGAAAGGGGTCGAACGTTTTCGAGACAATAGAGGACCCAGAAAACGAAGAAGGAAACTATGCGCAGGCCTAAGTTTGTGGGGATGCGGAGGAAGCCTCTGATCAACGACACCCACACTGTTTTCAGCGTCATGGCCAAAGACAGCCCCCAGCATAGCGCCACGACCACAATGTGCCAAGACACCGTGACAGCGTCCATGACCACGCACTGCAGGAGTAGGATACACAGCTTCAGCCACTCGTAAATCCAGCGAAACGGCGGGAAGTCAAGAACCAAGCACTGTCGGCAAACACAGAGGTGGGGCGAGAACCAGAGATGGTCGTCGGCGCCGTGGCTTGAGAGGTAGCGCTGAATCCAGGACCGCCGGCCGGGTCTGTGGATTCCCCGTCTCTCCCAGAAGTCTTTGACGGGAACCATGTCGTGCCGGCATTGCCTCTGCCAGTCTCGACCATCGCTCGCTAAGCGCACTCGTCTCTGGTTATCCCCGTCCTGGCCCGATGCCTGTGAGAGGTTTGCGGATGTGGTTGTGCACGCAATGTCTCTGGTGCTCTTTCGAGGCAACCGTTTCTTGGCGTCTGTTTCAGTAGGAAGAACGACATGATCTTTTGCTTCAGTGCTCAGTCTTCGAAGCTTTCCCTTATAATCTGTGTTTACTTTTCTCGTGATTGTTTCACTGTCGGCTGTTGTAGGATCCTCCTGGAAAGCTTCTGCACTTTCATCCGCAGATGCGTGAAAAAGTCCCAAACTTCGTGGATCACCTATTAAAGAAGGGTCAAAATTTGAAGCGAAGCTGTGATGTGGAGCAGCATTTAGGTGTTTTTGCTTTTGTGCACATTCCTCCCCATCCTTTGCATCGGATTCTTTTAATCCTGCGGAATGAATGGACTCCTGAAAAAGCATCCCTGCGATGAAATCTGCCATGTTTACCGGCTGTCCATCCTTTCTCTTGAAATCGTCTGTCAAATAAATCTGCTTTTCGCTCATGGACTCGGGCATTTTCTCTGCCTGACCAGTTGCTTTGTTTTCAACGTGCAGTTCTGGGCGTACATGTGTCTTCTTTTGAAAGCTGGTATCTTCATCCTTACTGAATTGAGCTTGAAAGACGCTTCGTTTGTTCCCCAGATTGTCATTGCTTCTTGATCCGTTGCTGTTACATAGGCTGCGTGAAAATGCACCTTGGGTTCTGAAAGTTGACGACATTTGCTTGGGTTGTGTTGAAGACTGATTCCATCTAAGGCTGCTAATTGTGTCTTCACATACCACACTTGTTCCTTTGGAGATGCTGCTAGTCTGACCCATGACATTGTACTTCTGTGACTTTTGCCAAGCACATGTGTTTTCGTCCGCATTGGCCCATTCTCTGTTCCCTCTCTGAATGTCTCTACGCAGGAGTTTAGAAGGCGTGGTTGTCTGCGTGGACATTTCCATACATCTGGCCCCTTTGCTGGTTTCTGTTGTTTGGTGAAATCTTGCAGAACCGTCGATATGGTCTTCATTATCATGACGCAAAAGAGCAAAACGCGCGTCAGGTTTCACAGATGAGTTTGTGCGACAAGCTTGTGGATTGTACCTATCAAAAATCAAGAACTCCTCTTCTTTTACAGTTTTCTCTGGCGTGTGAAAACTCGAGCTGCGTTGAAAATCTTCAGCTTCTTTTCCTTTAAAGCAAATTGATGAGTCCAAATCTGCCTGCGCGTTTTCGTCTCTGAAGCTTGCAGTGAACAAAGAGGAATCGTCCCTGGCATGTCTACTGTCCAAACAAGGGAACAGACCAACGATGGATTTCAAGGGTAGCTCGAATCCAAAGGAGCAAGTCTTTGCTGGCAGAAGTTTCCTCCCAATTTCTTTGGCTTTCTTGATGCAATCAAACTCATCATGTTTGTAATTATCTTCTTTCCATTGCAGATCCCTATTTTCAAGAAGAGTTTGCGTCTCGAAATCTGTCTCATCTTGTAAGATGTGTTCCGGATCTTTGCGATTGAACAAGTAATTTTCCAGAGGCTCCAGTTTCCACGATTGAGCCACACGTTCCTCAGAAACGAGTCTTCTCGCTTTGGGGTGCTTATTTTCCAGAGAAGTCGGACATTGCTGATATCTTTTGCCAGGTTCCTCCAACCTAAACTTTCTTCGAAAACTATGCAAATCTTCACTAAATTTTCTTTTTGTTGCCAGGTCGTCGAATTCAAATTCATCAACACGTCGTTTTGGCATAATTTCTTCAGAAAGTGAACGAATCTGAAGAGCTCTGTCTTGAAAAAGTCTTCGAACGTTCCTGCCACGACTGCCATCTCTCTTCTCAAATTCAGAATCACCCTCAATTTTGCTGCACCCACCAATACTTTTGAAGGTTGATTGTTCAGGAGGGAATGTATCTATGAACTGGTTGTGACAAGAGGCGAGGCTATCGACATTTGTGTGCGATTCTGCAGAACTCTGCCTGGTTTGAAGAATCTGAGCATTGTCTTGAATGTTTCGGTGTTGGAATTCCAGTAAGGGAGTACTTCTGGTTCTACGTTTGGGAACGTTGTCTTCACAGTGTCTCTGATCTAGAGTTTTGTATTTCTGATGTTCTGGAACAGTGTCTGCCCAGTATCTCTCATGCTCTGGAACACAGTATTTCTGATGTTCTGAAACAGTATCCGCCCAGTATCTCTCATGTTCTGGAACACAGTATTTCTGATGTTCTGAAACAGTATCTGCCCAGTATCTCTGTCGTTCTAGAACACTGTGCTTCTGAAATTCTGGAACATTATCTGCACAGTGTCTCTCTTGTTCTGGAACACAGTATTTCTGAAATTCTGGAGCAGTATCCACCCAGTATCTCTCACATTCTAGAACACTGTGTTTCTGAAATTCTGGAACATTATCCGCACAGTGTCTCTCAAATTCAGGAACCTTGCGTTTCTGACGTTCCTGGGCATGGTCTTCGTACCGTTCGTGATGTCTGGGAGGGGAAGGGGGTGGACACGCCATGGTTATACTGTTATGCTGACGGGGATTCTTCAGAGCGTTTTGAGCGATGGTGTTGTCAACGTTCAAGTGCTTGTCTGTCCGCGGGGTAGGTTGTCCGAGGCTTCTCCACGCACTCCCATGTCCATATACCTAGTCTGTAAGACAAAGGTTTGCGTAGTTTAATGAAATTGAACAAAGGGTGAATACTCTCTTTCTAATTAACTCCCCCTCCACCAAAGTTGATTACGATGCCAATCATCTAGCAATGCGTGGGTCAGAACCAAAGTGAGACAAACAAAGCATCATTCTCAATAAAGAATGCGCCAAGTTCGCCTTTATGACCCTTCACCCACACAGTACACAGTACTCTCTTTCTAATAAACTCCCCTCCACCAAAGTTGATTACGATACCAATCATCTAGCAATGCGTGGGTCAGAACCAAAGTGAGACAAACAAAGCATCATTCTCAATAAAGAATGTGCCAAGTTCGCCTTTATAACCCTTCACCCACACAGTACACACTTTCTAATAAACTCCCCTCCACCAAAGTTGATTACGATACCAATCATCTAGCAATGCGTGGGTCAGAACCAAAGTGAGACAAACAAAGCATCATTCTCAATAAAGAATGCGCCAAGTTCGCCTTTATTACCCTTCACCCACACTGTACACAATACTCTTCATAATTAACTCCCCTCCACCAAAGTTGATTACGATACCAATCATCTAGCAATGCGTGGATCAGAGCCAAAGTGAGACAAACAAAGCATCATTCTCAATAAAGAATGTGCCAAGTTCGCCTTTATGACCCTTCACCCACACAGTACACAATACTCTCTTCATAATTAACTCCCCTCCACCAAAGTTGATTACAATGCCAATCATCTAGCAATGCTTACTGTGTGGGTGAATGGTCATAAAGGCGAACTTGGCACATTCTTTATCGAGAATGATGCTTTGTTTGTCTCACATTGGTTCTGAACCAGCATTGCTAGATGATTGGTATCGTAATCAACTTTGGCGGAGGGGAGTTTATTAGAAAGAGAGTACTGTGTACTGTGTGGGTGAAGGGTCATAAAGGCGAACTTGAGGCATTCTTTATCGAGAATGATTGCTTTGTTTGTCTCACTTTGGTTCTGACCCACGCACTGCTAGATGATTGGTATCGTAATCAACTTTGGTGGAGGGGAGTTAATTAGAAAAAGAGTATTCGCCCTTTGTTCAATTTCGTTATCTGCTCTCTTGACCTCACTATTTCTTTCTTTGTGTAGCTTAGGTAAACGTGAAACCTCGAAGAGTTCTTGATGAAAGAGAAGAAGGAAAAGCAAAGGGGGTCGCCACACTGCATACGATTCCATCCAAATGCGATCCGACTGCGACATTTGTGAGGCATGATTCTCGTGAAATTCTCCTGTCTACATGAATCTGATGAAATCCTATAATTTTTGTTCACTATATAGCTTCGTGGCGGTACCATAGCCGATGAGGTTTAACTGAGGCGTGGTTACCGCTACACCTATCTAAGGGAAGACGGGGTAAAAAGCGCATGGGCGGGTAAGAAGCCCACCCCAATTATCTCATGAAATAAAGAAAATTTCAGTCAAATTTGCCCATGAGACGAATGCTAGACATTAACGCTCGTCTCATGGGCAAAATGAGACTGAAATTTGCTTCATTTCATGAGAGGATTGGGGTGGGCTTCTTACCCGCCCATGCGCTTTTTACCCCGTCTTCCCTACACCTATCTATTGTTAAAAACTCGGGACTTTACTGGTGTTGCACTGCCTCCGGGCATTGCAGCCAGTATTGTTCCCAACATCTTTGTATTTACAAATGTCCCATATGTGTCTATGACCGAGAGGACGTAAAACATCATTTTCACCGTTCACTATATTATTTGTAGTCTTCCGTACACGAATCGGAAGTGTGATAGGATTCGGTATGATTCGGTAGTTAGACAGTTTTGGAGTAGACACGCATGCGTTCTTCACACACACGCGCTGCACGAGCCTTTCTTTGTTCTCTAACCAGATTACACTTGGATCACAAAATGTTCATCAATCTGTTTGTTATTATCTAGTGTGCGTGCTGATCTCGATAGGAAGAAATATATGTATTTTTGCTATCAGACATTTCATGTGATTCCAGGGGCGCTTGATGGATTATTGTCGGTCCTGCACCACTGACGCACAGGGGGCGTCAGCAGTGAAGGCGTCGAGGATGTCCTGCCGCAGGTCGTTCCACTCCCTGATGGTTCTTGGGAGGAAAGAATTCGACTGATATGTGTTGCTTGCGGTAGGAAGAATTATAAAAAACAACTAAAAATTAACAGAAACCAAAAGAACTAAAAAAATGTTGAGGTTTCCCTTCGGGTGAGGCCAGTCCATCTACCGTATAGCGGCCTCCCTGGGACAAACCCCGACCGGCACAGCCCCTACCTTCATTCCCACTTTGTTTTTGCAAGGAGGGAGGGAGGGATAGAATTAGAATGAGAGGGTGGTGAGCTCCCGCTTGGAGTGTACCAAGCTGGGAGCCTCTGCAGCAGCTGCTGGGAGGGAATTCCAAACGGGAAGTTGAGTTAATAGCCTTTTATAGTATATTATAGTAGGATAGTATAGAATAGTAGAGGGACTGGCTTCATCAGCCTAGGCCTCACGGCCTATCAAGCGTCCCATTCGTACTTTTCATAAATATGGGTTGCGCTTGCGCACTCATAATTTTAATTTAAATGTATTCATCATAATCATAAAATAATGTATTAAAATTTAGACAACTGACTAGAAGATTTTTTAAATATGTTAGTATTTTGTGCTTCTTTCACTTGAACTGGAAGAGCATTCCAAACTTGTGCAATTCGGTTAGAAAGTTGAGTTTTTACTTAAGTTAGTATTGCTAGGTCCCATTAAAAACTTAAATTCAGAATTCCTTGTTTTAATACAGTTAGATAATTGAAAGACGTTAGTGATATTTATGTTGTCAAGGCCATGGACAATTGTGTAAGTCTCAATTAGGTCCCCTCTAAGTCGTCTGCCTTTTAACGAATGTAAGTCCAGGTACATAAATGTGGACTCGGACGGATGGGTTTTTGCAAGGAACACGTCGAGATCACCAGAAAGACAGCCTTTTCAAGGATCGGAACACTCACTTTGCTCTGGTTGCCTAGAAAGTAAACAGTCAAAACGTCGATTCCTCCTTGGCGGAGATGCTGGAGAGAATAGCCATTTTGGATGGAGTGGGTGGAGGTCACTCGTTGTGGTTGAAGCGTTTTCTTTTTTTGTAGTGCAGTAAAAAAAAAAGGAGCAATTTCCTTTGTTGTGAGCGAAACTCCTTTAGATAAACTGTTTGAAATAAAAATTAAAAAAAAACAATAAAAAGGTTTGTATGGCGAAAATTTCGTGCAAACGATTTGGCGGCCATTAGAAAACAGACGGCACACGACTTCGGCTTGGGCGAAAGAATTTGACTTCCAGCACCTCCGCCAAGGAGGAATCGCCGATTTGACTTCTAGGAAACCAGAGCAAAGTGAGTGTTGCGATCTCTGTAAAGGGTGTTTTCCTGCTGATCTGGACGTGTTTCTTGCAAAAACTCATCCGTCAGGGTGCCCTTTTAAGCCTTTTATAGGCTCCATTCAACGTACACCGACCAGAACCAGGAACAGTTCTGGAGAAGAAAAAAACACACCTGAATTTGGAAAAGTCCATGTTTGGAGTAAACTGACGAAATTGGTTCATGTGGTTTCTTCTTAGACATCCTGACATGGATGTTAAAGGGGCACCCTGACGGATGGGTTTTTGTAAGAAACACGTCGAGATCACCAGGAAAACACCCTTTACATAGATCGCAACACTCATTTTGCTATGGCTTCCTAGAAATCAAACCGTCAAATCGGCGATTCCTCCTTGGCGGAGGTGCCGGAAGTCAAATTATTTCAGTGAAAGAGAAGGCATGTGCCTTCTATTTTCTAATGGCTGCCTGAGTTTAGACCAAATCGTTTGCACGAAATGTCCACAATACAAGCCTTTTTATCTATTTTTCTTTTAAATTTGTATACAGTTTCGCTAAAGGAGTTTCGCTCCCAACAAAGAATATAGCTCCCTTTTCTTAAGCACTACAAAAAAAACCCAAAAAAACTTCAACCGCAATTAGTGAGTTCCACCCACCCCATCCAAAATGGCTTCTCTCTCCGGCATCTCCGCCAAGGAGGAATCGCCGTTTTGACGGTTTGATTTTTATGAAACCAGAGCAAAGTGAGGGGGAGGGGGAGGGGGGGGGGGGAGGGGGGGAGGGGGGGGGGGGGGGGGGGGGGGGTTGTAGAGGCCCTGGGACCCCTTCTCGCAGCGCCCCCACAGCATCTGATTTTCCTTGGGTCAGGTCCGGTGAACCAGGTTGCTTGTGGGGTGGCGGCCCTGTGACCCCAAAGAAGAAGAAGAAGAAGAGGAGGAAGAAGAAGAAAGAAGAAGAAGAAGAAGAAGAAGAAAAAGAAGAAGAAGAAGAAGGAGGAGGAGAGAAGGAGGAGGAGGAAGAAGAAGAAGAAGAAGAAGAAGAAGAAGAAGAAGAAGAAGAAGAAGAAGGAGAAGAAGAAGAAGAAGAAGAAGAAAAAGAAGAAGAAGAAGGAGAAAAAGAAGAAGGAGAAGGAGAAGAAGAAGAAGAAGAAGAAGAAGAAATACCTTTAAAATATAACACACACAAACCATGTAGGCTACTGACCGTTATTGAAGCTACCACATCACAGCATAATAATTATCACACTCCTCAAGACACGAAATATTTTGTTGTGAAAAGAAAAGAGACATGAAAATCTACCACCCCCTTTGATACCAACAAATCTACACAGAACACTGATCTCAGCTGCACACTCGATGAAATCGGACTGAAAATGCGTGGAAGAAAATGACGAGGAAAAGTTACAGTCTCTTCACAGGTGAGCTGCGGCTCACCAACACAAAAAAAATCAAGACTGAAGACTCAAGTCCTAAGTGCGAACGCTTTGCAAGAGTCATAGCGCGAACGATCTGCTATCTCTAATTAGTATGCGTAACGATGTTGCATTAAAACTTAAAGGGGCACCTTGACGGATGAGTTTTTGCAAGAAACACGTCGAGATCACCAGAAAGACAGCCTTTTTCAAGGATAGGAACACTCACTTTGCTCTGGTTTCCTGGAAATCAAACCGTCAAAACGGCGATTCCTTCTTGGCGGAGCTGCCCGAAAGAGAAGCCATTTTGGATGGGGTGGGTGGAGGCCACTCTTTGTGTGGTTGAAGCTTTTTCTTCTTTGTGATGCAGTAAAATAAAAACGGAGCTATTTCCTTTGTTGCAAGCGAAACTCCTTTTGATAAACTGTATTTTTAAAAAAAGGAAAAAAAAAAGGGCTTGTATTGTGGACATTTCATGCAAACGATTTGGTCTAAACTCAGGCTGCCATTAGAAAAGAGAAGACACATGACTTTTCTTTCACTGAAAGAATTGACTTCCAGCACCTCCACCAAGGAGGAATCGCCGATTTGACTTCTAGTGAACCAGAAGAGCAAAGTGAGTGTTGCGATCTCTGTAAAGGGTGTTTTCATGGTGAGCTCGACGTGTTTCTTGCAAAACAAAACCTCATCCGTCAGGGTGCCCCTTTCAGCATTATGCATTCATGGGACTCAAATATTGGTCCAGATAATATGTATAATTTGAGGGTTTTGCAAAGCAGTTTTGCTGCGCTACATTATCCACAGAGCGTTTTGTTAGAGGCAATGGGGCGCGGTTGGGGAGGAGTTTAATCGCACGTGTGAATTATGCTTTTTTTCTGCTTATTCTGAATTTTCTTTCGATGAAATTCTGCTTAACGTCCTCCGGTCTGGAACAGGCACATAATTATGTGACATTAGTAGGTATAAAGATGGTGGGAACGATCCTGGAGGCAATGCCCGGAGGTGGCTGAATAAATCAATACAACAAAACTGGCTCTTGTAGAAATCAATTGAACAAAACGTGCCAGTGTTACAAATTTAATCAGACATTTGTCCTGACAGGGGAGAACACTATAGGATACTTCCAATGTCAATAGGTCAATGACCTATGACCGGAGCCTCGGGGCATTATTTTATAATAGCCTATAGAATAACTGTATTTTTCGTTCATTTATTTTCTTCTTTTTATTCTCATTTGATATCGCCCCTCTCTGCTGCTCCGTTTGACATGGGCAGATGGCCCAATATATTAAAACGATTGTTCATTGCTCTCTCTCTCTCTCACTTCCTCTCCCTCCCTGTCTCTCTCTCTCTCCCTCTCGTTTGTGTGTGTGTGTGTCTCTCTCCCCCCCTCTCTCTCTCCCTCCCGTCCACTCTCTCATGAAGACTCTCTCTCTCAATAAAAGTTGTCCCCATTTGTCTCTCTCTCCCCTCCCCTCTCCCTCCCTCTCCCCTCTCCCTCTCTCTCTCCCCCCTCTCTCTCTCTCCCCCTCCCCCCTCCCCCCCCCTCCTCTCTCTCTCCCCCCCCCCCCCCCCCCCTCTCTCTCTCTCGTTGTTTTGGCGATCGTGGTTGTTTTTTGTTCGTTTGATTCCTTGTCTTCTTTTTCTCTCCCCCCCCCCCCTCCCCAACCTCCTCCTGGCTATCTGAAATGGTCTAAGCTTATAGGCCTAATGTTAGATCAACCCAGTCCCGTGTACAGACATAATTAATAGTCTAATAAATTTAAACTGATTGAAAAGTTTTGAGAGAGAGAGAGAGAGAGAGAGAGAGAGAGAGAGAGAGAGAGAGAGAGAGAGAGAGAGAGAGAGAGGGGGGGTGGAGGTGGGGGTGGGGGTGGGGGGGGGGGGGGGGGGGCGGGGCGGGAAGGCGGTGGGGGGATGGGGGGGGGGGAACGTGAAAATTAGTATCTGCTGGCAGCTTCCTGTAGTTCTCCCCATTCCAGTCCAGAATTAGAAATTGTATTTTGTTTGCTGCAACTGATTCCCCCCCCCCCCCCCCCCCCCCCCCTACTAGGCCCAAGTAAATTCAATAGTGACTCAGCAGCAGTGCAGTGTCTCCTCGGTTGGTTGCCTCCTGACGGCCTAACATAGATTCGCTCCCCTTGGACTGCTGGTCTCGGATTCTGCGACCTGAACGTGCGGAGGAGGTGTGGCTGCGAATTGGGACTCGCAATGAGCGGCGTACGGCCCAGAAGATGGGACAGCAAATTTTTTTTTTTTTAATTCAATAGCTGATTTTTGTCTTTTCTGTTAATCTTTTTTTTTCTCCTCTTCTACTTCTTTTTCTTTGGTCACCCCCTGGCCTAAAGTGTGTGCATTTACTTCTATAAAAAAAAAAAGAAGCTGGCCACCACCACAGAAGAAGAAGAAGAAGAAGAAGAAGACTAGGCGTTCAAGACTGCACTTGGTCATCTCCAAACATGGAACACTCAATTTTTAGTAGTTTTATTTTGTGTGCATTTGACGGTTTACGGTTTTGGTTAGGGTTAGGGTTAGGGCTAGAGTCAGTTTGATTTCAGATTGAATGGTTAAAAGATTACGCATTCTAAAGTTTCCCTGAAAACCGACGTTGTCACGCGAATGGCGTCACTTTCCATATTTGGAGATGACCAAGTGCAGCATTGAACGTCTTGTAAGAAGAAGAAGAAGAAGAGAGACAGAGAGAGAAGAGAGACAGAGAGAGAGAGAGAGAGAGTAGCGCGTGGGTCTGTGCACATGCACGCGCGCGCGTGGTGTGAAATCATGGGCTTGTCTCGGGACGCAATGGCGCGTGCGTGCATAATTAAAGTCATAAGTTTCTTTATTGTCCATTGGCATTGTACAACGCACATGGAAACTTGTCTCCCACCGTGCAAAAATAAAAATATTAAATAAAAGTATTGAAACATAAATTTACAAACTCTCACACCACACCCAATCATTCATCCGCTCTGAGTCTCTCAGTCTCTTGCTCATTCATCATGCAACCCACCACCACTTCCGCCTTCATTTTTCACCCTTTCTTTTATTTTTTGTTAATCCTCATTCTATCTTGTGCTAATAAGTACACAACTAAAAATGCAATTCATATTGTCACTCAGTAATATAAAAAGAAACCCAACTAATTCTACAACTCTACAAGTAGATCTAGACCTCTGTGGCTGGTGTTGTTCTTCTTCTCTCAAAATAGGCCTAAAAGTCGAAAGTTCATCCAATGATCACCCTATGACGTAAAATGAGAGAAAGAGAGAAATAAAGAAAAAATGACATCAAAGCTGCGTCATAGTTTCTCTTATGACGCCTAACATGATCAGTAGCCTGCTGTATCATGATAGTGGCAACAATGTGTTTCACATTGCGTTTCCGATGCGTTCATAATGTGGACCTAGTGTTATGTTGATGCTTCCAGTGGTTTTAGATTTATAGGCGGTTTGGTTGGTTTGTTTTTTGTCCTTTGTAGATCTTTTATTTTGAATTTGGTCACAGCTGTGCCAACCCCCCAAAAAAGGAAAAGGAAAAAAAAAAAAAAAAAGAAGACGCTTGAGAGGCCGCGAGGCCTAGCCGTCTTTATCTACCTGACCTGACCTGACCTGGTCTTATATTGTGCCTGATGCGCATAAACTTGTTTTTGTATTCTTGGTTTTAGCAGTAAAAATGCGTTTTCTGTAAATAATTTGCACGATTTAGTAACGACGATCGCTTTTGTTAGCGACGATCGTATTTGTGCCAGTCTCACACAGAGTTACGTCCCTTTCTTTAAATTTAAGCGAATCAAAAAATAATAAACCTTTCGAGTTTGCAAATGGGCCAAAATGGAAAAAGAATAATTTATTATAGTCGCTGCATTATCTTTACCATAAAATAAGTCGTAACGGGTTTACAGAGGATTCAGGTTCCTCGCTTTCAAGCTGAAATTTTCATCTTTCAGACAGA
>CM065712.1:4691731-4699231 GCA_017654935.2 Phymorhynchus buccinoides | reverse complement strand
ATGCTAAAAAAGATTTTTTTTCTAGTGCATAGGGACCCCCTGCATATTCTTTTAGAGGGTCCTTTAGAATTTTAGTGCTTCATAGACCCCCAAATGGGGGTCCCTGGGAGCCCTGCATGTGCATAGGTGTATGTGTCTGTGTATGGGTGTGGGTGTGAGTGTGGGTGTAAATTAGCCCAAGATCTGTTGCAAATGACACGACAATTGCTAGCAGAATGTGAAATTTATAATTGTAGATTGTGTACACGAACTTAGCGATGGACTGACTTTGTTAGAATATATTAATTAAAACTGAACATGTTAGCCACCTGTTCTTTCTCTCACTCCTTTTTGACTATTTGTTTTTTTTAATTCTTCTTCTTCTTCTTCTTCTTCTTCTTCTTCTTCTTCTTGTTTGGCTATTTGCATGAATTGTTATTAGTATTTGCTGTTGATTTGTTGTTGCTCGTTACGTTTTATTTCTAGTATTTAAATGGGCCGATTTGTAAAAAAGGCCTTCAATGTGCCTAAATCTTTTACCCATTAAAAAGTTCAATCAATCAATCTTCTTCTTCTTCTTCTTCTTCTTCTTCTTCTTCTTCTTCTTCTTCTTCTTCTTATTTTCCTCCTCTTCTTCTTCTTCTTTTTTTTTTCTTCTTCTGTTCTTCTTCTTCTTCTTCTTCTTCTTTCTTTTTTCTTCTTTTTCTTCTTCTTCTTCTTTCTTCTCCTTCCTCCTCTTCTTCTTCCTTCTTCTTCTTCCTCTTCCTCTTCCTCTTCTTCTTCTTCTTTTTTTTTTCTTCTTCTTCTTCTTCTTCTCTTTTCTCTTCTTCTTCTCCTTTCTCTTCTTCTCCTCGTCCTCCTCTTCCTCCTCCTCCGTTTCCTTCTTCCTCTCCTCCTCCTCCTCTTCTTCTTCTTCTTTATCCTCCTCTCCCTCCTTTTTTTTATCTCCTCCTTTTCCTCCCTATTTTCATTCTTCTTTATCACCCCTATTTCTTTTCTTCTTTTTCCTCCCCGTCCTTCTCCTTCTCGTCCTCATCCTTCTGCTCTTTTTTCTTCTTCTTCTTCTTCTTCTTTTCTTCTTCTTCTTCTTCTTCTTCTTCTTCTTCTTCTTCTTCTTCTTCTTCTTCTTCTTCGTATGACTAGGTTTAAATGAACTGCTCGCAGCTACATTTTGAAAAAGAAAAAGAAATGCGTGACTATGGATCCATGCGTGCGTATGTACGTGCGTGCGTACAGGCATGTGTGTGTAGATGTGTGCGAGTGTGTCTGCATATGTATTATATAGGGTACGCGCTCGTGTGTGCGTATGCGTGTCTGTGTGCATGTTGAGAGAGAGAGAGAGAGAGAGAGAGAGAGAGGAGAGGGAGGGAGGGAGAGTGTTCCTTGCTTGGCTATTTGCATGAATTGTTATTAGTGTTTTATTTCTTTTATTATTATTTTTTTCCTCGTTACGTTTTATTTCTATTATTTAAATGGGCGGATTTGTAAAATAAATAAATAATTTAAAAAAAGGCATTCCACGTGCCTCTAAATCTTTACCCATTAAAGAGTTAAATCAATGGATCAATCAATCAAACTTCTTGTTGTTGTTCTTTATTTTTTGCATTTAAAACCAGGCTGGAGAGTTCGATTGGGATAAGACTCTGCAAGGGAACATCCTTGGTTCCTTCTTCTACGGCTACCTAATCCTCCAGGTGAATGTGTACGAATAGTTCCCCCCACCTTCTGGAAGTTCTCTGCTTGTAGCTTCCTCTTTATCTAAATCGATCCCTCTCTATAACTCTGATTTTCCTTTCTTTTTTTCTTCTTTATTTTGGTTGCTTACTGTCATCTAGTGCTTGCATTCTGCGTTTTCTGGTCCATTTTCCTGCATTTTTTTGGGGGGTCGGGGTTGGTCATTCATTCATTCATTCAATCAATCAATGAATCATTGATTCATTCAATCATTAATTCAGTCAATCAATCAACCATTCATTCGTGAAAATTAGAGTTGCTTACCTCCATTACTCGGTTAAATACCATAGCAACAATGCAACAATGGCGTCGAAGCTTGAAACCGCAGGATGCGAGTCAGCTACTTGCAAACATTTTTTTTTTCTTAAATGAGGGGTTGCCAGTGGCCACAAACTGATAAAACTTGCAAAATGTGGCATAAAAATATAAATGACACATTTCTTTTAGAATGACGCACGGTGTTCTAAATGCTGTATGTCTGCTCAAATACCCGAGTCGATAGGCTACGAGAGCTGATGGCAGAGTGATTTCCCTTGTTTGACCGATTGAATTAGGCAAGATCACTCCCACACACCATGAAATTACTCCCCTTAATTATTTCCGAACAATTCCTATTAATGAATCAGTTTATATCAATACTTCCCTAAACCAATTCATCAAATAACCAATAGGTCGACCAAATCAATCAATTAGTTAATCCCTCGTCAGTCAATCATTCATTCAATCAATCGATCAATCAGTCAAGCAATTCTTCTTCTTCTTCTTCTTGCGTTCCCAGGCCATATGGCCATAATGGGTGAGGTACGTACGTGTCCAGTTTTCAGTTTTCACTGGTCTCCCTGTTTCGTGACCCAGCCAGTTAGGTCTCGCTGTGGATCCCCACCTAGCATGATGGTCAACACTAGTTTTGATGAGCTTTTATTTTTATTTTTATTTGGTTTTTTTGTTGGGTTGGGTTAGGTTAGGTTGAGATGCTCTCCACAAATCCCCCCCCCCCCCCCCCCCCCCCCCCGTAGGCGTTTATATCAGCAGAAACATTCCCATTTCGGAAGAGAGTTTAATCAATCCTTCAATCAATCAATCAATCCTTCCTTCAATCAATCAATCATTCGATCAACCAATCCTTCAATCAATCTTTCAATAAATCAATTAATCCTTCAATCAATACATCAATTAATTTATTCATTAAATCAAGCAATCCATCAATCCTTCAATAAATCAATCAATCCTTCAATAAATCAATCATTCAATCAATCAATCAATCCTTCAATCAATCAATCCTTTCATCAATCAATCCTTCAATCAACCAACCCATCCATTGCAGATTCCAGGAGGGATGCGTAGCGAACGATTCGGGGCCAAACACGTGATCACCTTGGGATTCATTCATTCATTTGTTCGTTCACTCATTCATTCATTCATGCATGCATTAATACATTGATTTATTCATACATTCATTCATTCATTCTTTTTTTTAATTCATCCATTCACACATTCTTTAATTAATTCTCTAATTCATTCATTCACACATTCATTCATTATTTCCTTAATTCATTCATTATTTCCTTAATTCATTCATTATTTCCTTAATTCATTCTTTAACTCATCCATTGACACGTTATATTCATTCATTCATTCATTCATACATTCATTCATTCATCCAGTCTTTCTTTAATTCATTCATTCACACATTCATTTTTAATACATTCATTCATTCATTCCTTAATTCATTCATTCACACATTCATTCATTCATTCATTTTTAATACATTCATTCATTCATTCTTTAATTAATTCATTCATTCATTCATTCATTCTTTCTTCAATTCATTCTTTAACTCATTCATTCACACATATTCATTCATTCATTCATTCATTCATCCATCCATTCTTTAATTCATTCACGCATTAATTTATCCATTCTTTCATTCATTCATTCATTCACACATTCATTCGTTCTTTCTTTAATCATTTTTAAAAAATCATTCTTTAATTCATTCATTCATTCACACATTCATTCGTTCTTTCTTTAAATCATTGTTTAAATCATTCATTCACACATTGTATTCATTCATTCATTCATTCATTCATTCATTCATTCATCCAGTCTTTCTTTAATTCATTCATTCGTTCATCCATACATTCACACATTCATTCATTCTTTCTTCAATTCGTTCTTTAACTCATATATCACAGACTATATAGTGTCTCTCTGATCATATTCATTCATTCATTCATTCGTTCGTTCATTCATTTCCTGCAGATTCCAGGAGGGATGCTAAGCGAGCGATTCGGAGCCAAGCACGTGATCACCTTGGGGATGCTGCCAGTGGCCGTGCTGACCTTGTTGACCCCAGTGCTGACCAGAATCCACTACATCGTCCTCCTCGTCGTCAGGGTCGTCATCGGACTAGGAGAGGTCACTTTATGTTTGTTTCTTTGTGTTCTTTGTGCATGGGTGCCACTTTTACTGGTGTACAGTCGAACCTCCCTTATAAGACCTTCAAAAATCATCCAAAATGAGGTCTTACATTGGAGGGGTCTTACATGGGAGGTAATTTTAATACTTGCAAAGAAGGGCAATGTCTCAGAGAAGTAGGTCTTATATGGGAGGGAGTCTTATAATGGGAGGTCTTATAAGGGAGGTTCCACTGTACAAGGATTTCCTGTTTTTGAATTTTACCAGAAAAAGGGAATTTCCTTTTTTTTAATTTGTCAAGCTAAGATCATTGTGTGTCTATTGTATTTTTCAAAGACTTTAAAAAAACAAATAAGCATTTGAATGAATTGTGGAAAAAGCAAACTAAAATGCCTTCATAAATCTTTTTTTCTTCTTCAACTGCAGGGGGACATTGCCCCTAGACCGTGGCCTTTCAGGTTTTTTTTTCATTTTGTGTAGTTGCAATTCCGTCAAAATGAAGGGAAAAAAACCACCTGAAAGGCAGGGGTCCAGGGGCCACCCAGGGCCCCACGGGTGGGATACAGGGGCAAACAGTTACAACGATGGACAGAGACAGTTTGAGTCCGTCAACTTGATAAACCTGGTCAAAAGATTACATTGCCTTTTGAAAACAATATGTCATCACGTACACGCTGTTTTTTAAGATCATCAGGGTCGTCATCGTCTTGGGCGAGGCTATGGTCTTTCTTCTTCATCTTCTTCTTCTTCTTCTTCTTCTTCTTCTTCTTCTTCTTCTTCTTCTTCTTCTTCTTCTTCTTCTCCTTCTTCTTTACGTATTTAAGTTCGCCTGTTTCTCTTTCTATTGCTTCTTCTTCTTCTTCTTCTTCTTCTTCTTCTTCTTCTCTTCCTTTGCCCCCAACTACCTCCTCTCTTCCTGCTATTCCTCCTCCTCCTCCTCCTCCTCCTCCTCCTCCTCCTCCTCCTCCTCCTCCTCCTTTGTGGGGGGTTTTCAAAAAGCGAAAGTTGACCAGGGAGGTCACTCTCTTTACAGGCGGTGATGTACCCGGGAGTGACTGCCCTTTGGGCCAAATGGGCGCCGCCTAATGAACGCACGCTTCTGGTTGGAGTGTCCCTGTCAGGTTAGTAGTAGTAGTAGTAGTAGGCCTGCTCTTGTGCTGGTAGGGCAGGTGGAGGGGGGCGGGGGAGGCAGGTGCTATCTCTTGGTCCCACCTTCGGAACCTTCGGAGTGGGGCAACCGTGTATTTTACTGAGTCACACACACACACACACACACACACACACACACACACACACACAAACACACTAGTAAGTAGATACCTCATCCCCGCCCGCACCTATTATGGAAACCAAACAAATACTCTCTCTCAAATCTCTAGTAAGTCCCTCATCCCCTCTCTCTCCTTTGTAAAGTTAAAAGGAATAAATCATTTTGTCACTCTCTCTCACTCTCTCTCTCCTTTGCAAAGCTAAAAGCAATAAATAATTTTGTCACTCTCTCTCACTCTCTCTCCTTTGCAAAGCTAAAAGCAATCTCTCTCTCCTCTCTCTCTCTCTCTCTCTCTCTCTCTCTCTCTCTCTCTCTCTCTCTCTCTCTCTCTCTCTCTCTCTCTCTCTCTCTCTCTCTCTCTCTCTCTCTCTCTCTTTGCCAGCGTACTTGAAGACAATCAAAAGACCATCAACTTTCAACAAACTAATGAAGACCTACTTAATGAATAGACTACTTTGATACTGAATTTCTCTCTCTCTCTCTCTCTCTCTCTCTCTCTCTCTCTCTCTCTCTCCTCTCTCTCTCTCTCTCTCTCTCTCTCTCTCTCTCTCTCTCTGTCCTCTCCCTCTCTCTCTCTTACTGTACTGTACATGACGTTCACAATACTTGAATCTGTTGAAATTACTTACTCACCACTAAAGCTAAACTGTGTCAGACTAAACCCAATGCTGTTAACTCCATTTTTGCAGTACTGTGAACCCAGACCTTCAAAAATCATCCAAAATGAGGTCTTATAGGGAGGTAATTTTAATACTTACAAAGAAGGGCAATGTCTCAGAGAAGTAGGTCTTAAGCGGGCGACAGACTATGTGACTGCCTCATGTGACTCGATCAGGTCGTGACGTTTCACCTCATTTGCATACCATCCTGCTTGATCAGTCTGACTCAGTCGGGCCCAGTCAGGTGACAGGGCCGAATAGGGCGGGTTCTAAATTTCTCTGATCGAGTCAGATGGCTTGTGACCTCTTCTGTGCGGGAAACAAAATTTGGTCAACGTCACGACCTGATCGAGTCATATGAGGCAGTCGCATAGTCTGTCTCCCGCTTTATGTGGGAGGGAGTCTTATAATGGGAAGTCTTATTAGGGAGGTTCCACTGTACTAATAACATAATAAATGTATGCACTATTAAATTAATACATAGGGAATAGAGTTGAGAACCGGTTCAAAATTCCGAACCGGTTTTAAACCGGTTTTCCCTATTCGAACCGGTTTTATTAATCACTACTCGCATCACTAGTTTCACCTATGCAAATACATATTTATTTCTCAGAATATTCACACACACACGCACGCACGCGCACACATACACACACAATAAAGAAACATGACTTATGACACACACACACACTCAACTCAACACTCAGTCAAAGTCAAAGCCATACACCACCACAAACTAGAAACAGCTACTCTTGGTTTACAAACACCCAATCTGCGCTGAGAATCAGTGTTGTTTTTCGAAAAGAATGCGTTATTCTAAGAAAAACTTACTTTCAGTTTGCAGTTAAAAAACCGGTTCACAGCAACTCGAACCGCGAAAATTTAGCACCGGTTTTTCGGTTCAAACCGGTCCCCCCCCCCCCCCCCTAAATAGGGAATGCTTGTGCGTATGACTTTATTATTTATGTTTGTTAACTGTATCATCTTCATTCATTTTTGTGTATAATTAATGTTCGTCAGCAGCAACATGCGTGTGCAATATAAGATTAGGCTTGATTGTATTATCATACTACAGTGGAACCTCCCTTATAAGACATTCAAAAATCATCCAAAGTGAGGTCGTCTAAGGGAGGGGTCTTATAAGGGAGGTAATTGTAATACTTACAAAGAAGGGCAATGTTTCTGAGAAGTAGGTCTTATGTGGGAGGGAGTCTTATAATGGGAGGTCTTGTAAGGGAGGTTCCACTGTATTAATTGTTTTTATATGTATGACTGTGTTTTGCATGCTCTTATTTAATGGTTTGTTTTGTCCCGTTAAGGCCTTCGCACACTAGCATCAGGCGTCAATTGTTTCTCAGAGCAAAGCGTTGACGCCTGCATCACAGCACACATTGTAGCGAGGCAGTGGTGTTCTCACACACGACTCTTGTCGCTTCGCCT
>CM065712.1:4669231-4689231 GCA_017654935.2 Phymorhynchus buccinoides | reverse complement strand
AGTGCCCCAGGTGTCCAAAGATGGGCCTAAAGTGAGTCAGAGAGAGAGAGAAAGGAGACACTGAACACTGAACACCAAGGCTCTTCACATAGGATTGAGCGACACGGAGAGGACCTACCTTGAACGAACACTGCCTGAGGTGTCCAAAGATGGGCCTGAAGTGAATCACAGAGAGGGAGGAAGGGAGGGAGGGAGAGAGAGACAGCTGGAGATCTACGTGGAGATCTAAGCCCAGCGACTTAATGTCCCTTTCGTGGTGCTGGGTCACCTATGCATTATTGACATTCCAGTTTCCTGCCCTTTGACCTAGACTATGCATAGTTTTTAAAAAGAAAACGAATAGTTTGATCCGTGTTCTGATTTTGGTCCAATTTGAAGGTTGGCAGGTTTGGATTAATGTTGTCATTTGTGTTGTTCACAACTTTCCCCATAAGTGACATAATTATGTGCTTTGTTTATCAGTCTGTGATGTCTTATATCCAAACCAATGGTAAGATTAGGTATTAGGTACTTTATAGTCACAGAGGTGTCCCTGTGAAATTCGGGTTGCTCCCACCTGGAGAGCGCGTCGCAGCCAGAGGCGCGTCACCCTTTTTTTTTTTTTTTTTTGGTGTGTGACTGATGAGGGGGGGGGGGGGGGGGTAAATTTTGACCAAATGACAACTTTTTCGTTGCCACTGGGTTTAGCGTATGCTAAGTGCATGGGCACACGGGACCTCGGTTTATCGTCTCATCCGAAAGACTCCACGTTCAGACCGTAAGGCCTAGTGCAAAGTGAGAGGAAAAATCCCCTGCACCCAGGTTCGAACGCGGGTTTACTTGACACGAAGCGAACGCGCTACCACTGTGCCACTGTGCTTGTTTATCAACTTTTTATTATGGGAATAAAAGCCTGTGGAATTCAGATAATGGATTGCTTTTTATTGTATTATTATTATGCAAAGTGGTTCCGGAGTACTGGGGTAGAATATGTCTGCTTGTTTTAATAACATATTGGCTGTATGTTTTAATAGACGATTTTCGGAGGGACAAAAGACTAGGGGAGAGCACTTCGTGAAAATTAGAGTTCATTACCTCGACTTACTCGGTCCAAACCATAGCAACCATGGCGGCATGGCGTCGAAGCTTGAAACCGCAGGATGCGAGTCAGTGACTTGCACTTTTTTTTTTATTATAGAAAATTGAGGTGGCGGCCAGCATCCGCAAACCGATAGAACTTGCAAAATGTGACGTAAAAATATAAATGACATCAAATTTAGAATGACGCACGGTGTTCTAAAGTAATGTAAGTAAGTCTTCTCAAGTACACGAGGCGAGAGGTGTGGGATCTACCTGATGGTAGAGTAGCTTCCCCTGTTTGACCGATTGAATTAGGCAAGATCTGCTCCCACACGCCATGAAATGACTCCCCTTTAATGATTCCCGAACAATTCCTATTGTATTAGCCTATCCTCAAGGCAGGCTTGGTTTTGTTTAGTCTTCAAAAAACTGAAACAGACTGCAACGTCACTGGAACATACAACTAACAAACAACTACACGACAAGTGTCAAGTGACGTTATTTGATTCACAAGAAACAAAACAAAACTACAGTGGAACCTCCCTATAAGGACCTTCAAAAACCATCCAAAATGAGGTATTACAAGGGAGGGGTCTTATAAGGGAGGTCATTTTAATACTTACAAAGAAGGGCAATGTCTCAGAGAAGTAGGTCTTATGCGGGAGGGAGTCTTATAAGGGAGGTTCCACTGTACTGGATTTTTCGGCGAATGCGCCTTTATCGACATAGACAAACAAGAAAACAGCATTGATGTCTTCGTAATGTTTTATTGATTGAAATTATCATTATGTTGGCAGTTTGTTCATCGATATGGTGTGCGTGTGCGTGCGCGCGTGTGTGCGTGCGTGCGTGTTTTGGTGTTGTTATTTTTGTTGTTCGCTCTAGCACGGGACCCCTTGGAAGGCCATTTTTACCTCCGGTCCATTTCTGGCCGTGCTGATGGCTCACGTGTTCGGGAACTACACCTATTACATGAACATGACCCAGATCCCCACCTACATGAAGGAGGTCCTCAAGTTCAACATCGAATCGGTCGGTAGATAAAACTAGCAGGGCTTCCGATTTTCTCCTCTCTTTCTTAAAGACCCCCCACGTCACGTGTCACATTCCCTCTAATGTTTGGAAGATTTCTTACCAGCTATAAGAGGGAAAACACGTGAAAACCATGATTTTGACACGAGACGTCTTTAGGGGGTACTCTCACCCACTGTTTACGAGTTTAAAGGGTCAAAGGCATGAGAGAGAGAGAGAGGGAGGGAGACAGAGAGAGAGAGAGAGAGAGTTGATTTGTATATGCGTTGTTGCTGGTTTGTGTTATTCTTGAATGCTGTTTGTGTTGTCTATATTTGATAATGAATAATTGATTGTAAAGCGCTTTGGGATCATCTGAGGTAAAGCACTATTATTATTATTATTATTATTATTGCAAGAAACACGTCGAGATCACCAGGAAAACACCCTTTACAGAGATCGCAACACTCACTTTGCTCTGGTTTCCCATAAATCAAACCGTCAAAATCGGCGATTCCTCCTTGGCCGAGGTGCTGGCAGTCAAATTCTTTCACCCAAAGAGAAGGCGTGTGCCGTCTCTTTTCTAATGGCCGCCTGCGTTTAGACCAAATCGTTTGCACGAAAGTTTCGCAATACAATCCTTTTTTTTTCTTTTTTTTCAAAATTTTATACAGAGTTTCGCTCCCAACAAAAAAAACAGCTCCATTTTTGTTTTTACTGCACTACAAAAAAAAAGAAAACGCTTCAACCACAATGAGTGACCTTCACCCACCCCATCCAAAATGGCTACTCCGGGATCTCCGCCAAGGAGGAATCGCCGTTTTGACGGTTTAATTTCTAGGAAACCAGAGCAAAGTGAGTGTTCCGATCCTTGAAAAGGCTGTCTTTCTGGTGATCTCGACGTGTTTCTCGCAAAAACTCATCCGTCAGGGTTCACCTTTAAAGGGGGTACGCTAACCCGCTGCCGACACGAAAGACGATCATTTTAGGCCCGAACAGCCGATGCCCCCTGGTGACGAGTCAGGAGCAGATACTCTTCTGTGGCTATATGCTACTAGTTCCTGACAGGCAAGGGCGATAATCTTAAGTAGGGGGCGCTCGCATCTCAGGTCAAGAGACAAGGGGCAGATAAGTTTCGGTATAAAGCCTCATTTTAAAGTGTCAAAGGCATGAGAGAGAGAGTGAGACAGAGGGGGGGGGGGGGGGGGGGGGGGGGAGAGAGAGACTTCAGACTTCAGACTTCAGATGTTTAATATAATTTGGTCATTGAGAGAGAGAGGGAGAGAGAGAGAGAGACTTTGCCTGACTTGCATGAATTTTACTTGCAGTCGATTCCTTGCCGGTGTGGCATTCTCAAAATGGATTTGTTCTCAACATGTCTGCGCGATGCGAAGAGTTAGGGATAGGGGTAGGGGTAGGGTTAGGGATGGGTTTAGGGTCAATTTAGTGTCGAATACACAAAAAGATAAAAAAAAATTGATGGTACGAAACTCTGCCTTTGTCTAAATGTTTTTCGACTTCCTACTCCCCACTTCCCTTTTGGCGAGCAGAGGGACAACAATGCAACCTCCCCTTTGTTGGCTATAAGGTCAATGGCAGAGGAAAGGGATTCGCGCTCTTTGGCTGTCCGACATTCGCGCTATTTGTATATTATACAGAAAGTATTCGCGCTCATTGACGGTAGCTTCGGGCGGGGGGGGGGCTGAAACTCGTCCAGAACCATTATTTTGGTATTTGGTACTTTTTATTTGATATTTGGTACTTTATAGTCACAGAGGCGTCTCTCTGAAAATTCAGGTTGCTTCACCTGGAGAGCGAGCGCGTCACAGCCAGAAGCGCGCCACCCATTTTTTTAAATTTATTTTTTTGCATGCGAATTTTGTGACTGATGAGGAAGAAAAAAGGTCAAATTTTGACCAAATGGCAACTTTTTTTTATTGCCACTGGGTTTAACGTGTGCTAAGTGCATGGGCACACGGGACCTCGGTTTGTCGTCTCATCCGAAAGACTCCCACGTTCAGACCCGTAAGGCCTAGTGCGGAGTGAGAGGGAAAACCCCCTATACCCAGGCAGGTTTGAACTCGGGGTTTATTGTATACGAGGCGAGCGCGTTACCTCTGTGCCACTCTACACCTGATCTGAGTATTGATCTGTCGGTGTGCATATCTGTCAAGTCAAGTCAAGTCAAAATGGTCTATTGGGGATAAGGCCGTGTACACACGTAAGCGGATATTCCATGCGGAAACCCGTGCGCAATCCATAAATAAGTGAAACAAAGAAGGGAAAATATTTGCGCACGTGTCCGAATTTCCCCTATGTGCGTAAACTGTTATCCTTCTTTCTTCCACTTATTTAGGGTTTTCCGTACGGAACTTACGCGTCTAATGTGAACCCGGCCTTATGGAGTAAGCTTAGACAGCTTGTTTTTTTTTATTCTGTCCTCAGAATGAAAAGTAATACGAAAGCAACTCGAAAAATAACTCAACATGCAAAACAAAGCATTGCAAATTACAGTGGAACCTCCCTTATAAGACCTCCCATTATAAGGCCCCCTCCCACATAAGACCTACTTCTCTGAGACATTGCCCTTCTTTGTAAGAATTAAAATTACCTCCCTTACAAGACCCCTCCCTTATAAGACCTCATTTTGGGATGATTTTTGAAGGTCTTATAACTATAAGGGAGGTTCACCTGTACTAGGGGAAGACGGGGTAAAAAGCGCATGGGCGGGTAAGAAGCCCACCCCAATTATCTCATGAAATGAAGCAAATTTCAGTCATTTTGCCCATGAGACGAGCGTTAATGTCTAGCATTCGTCTCATGGGCAAATTTGACTGAAATTTTCTTTATTTCATGAGATAATTGGGGTGGGCTTCTTACCCGCCCATGCGCTTTTTACCCCGTCTTCCCCTAAACATTAGCCTAATAATACGACGCATTGTCTGTGCGTGTATCTGTCTGTTTGTGTCTGTATCAGAACGGAGCGTTCTCCATGATACCCTATCTGGTTTTCTGGCTCTCCATGATGGGGGCTGGAGCTCTGTCGGACTTCATCATTCAGCGGAAAGTTCCCACTGTGGTAGTGCGAAAAAGTTTCGCTTTCATCGGTACGTGAGACTTTGGTCGGTCTGTCTGTCTGCCTGCCTGCCTGCTTGTCTGTCTGTCTGCCTGCCTGCCTGTCTTGTCTGTCTGCCTGCCTGTCTGCTGTCATGTCTGTCTGTCTGCCTGTCTGTCTGTCTGTCTAATCATTTCTCAATCTCAGTCTTTCTTGCAGACTGTATGATTCAGAGGAGGCTAGCTGTTTCTGTCTTTCTTTCTCTTATCTCTCTCTCTCTCTCTCTCTCTCTCTCTCTCTCTCTCTCTCTCTCTCTCTCTCTCTCTCTCTCTCTCTCTCTCTATCTCTCTCCCTCTCTCATTCTCCATATACTCGTATATATTATGTTTATGGAGAGAGAGAATGCGTGTATGTGAGACTAGGCGCGCGCGTGTGTGTGTGTGTGTGTGTGTGTGGAGGGGGGGGGGGGGGTGTCATAGATTTAAAAAAGGCTTTTGACAGTGGAACTTATGTGACTATTTGGAAGTTGGATTTAGTTTCAGAACTTTGGAAATGTTACAGGGAGTTTGCAAACTATTAAGAGTTTCTGTACACGATAGAGGTACAAACATCATAGAGTGTTTTGATGTCCCTTCTGGTTTCCCACAAGGTTGCACATTGTCTCCTATATTATTTTCATTACTGTCATTCACGGCCTTCAAGCTGTCCTTCTGTCTCTTCACAGGATTGATTGGCCCAGCTTCCGTCAGGGAGATCACTTCACAAGATTGATTGGCCCAGATCCCGTTAGGGAGATCACTTCACAAGATTGATTGGCCCAGTTCCCGTTAGGGAGATCACTTCACAAGATTGATTGGCCCAGTTCCCGTTAGGGAGATCACTTCACAAGATTGATTGGCCCAGTTCCCGTCAGGGAGATCACTTCACAAGATTGATTGGCCCAGTTCCCGTTAGGGAGATCACTTCACAAGATTGATTGGCCCAGTTCCCGTTAGGGAGATCACTTCACAAGATTGATTGGCCCAGTTCCCGTTAGGGATATCACTTCCTACAAGAACAATAGGGGTGTTCACGCTATGCATTTCCTTCTGTCTTTTTTCCGATTTTTTTTTTAGCCGACAAAAAGACTACTAAAAACGATCCTTATCACAAGACTCATTGACTAATCAGGCGGCTTCATGCTCGTGTAACTTCTTAGGCCTACATGGACCGCACAAGGGGAACATGTGGGTTTTTACGCTTTTGGCCTGACTGGCTCTCTGCTTCTCTTCCCAGGGCTCCCAGGGACTCCCATTTGGGGGTCTATGAAGCACTAACATTCTCAAGGACCCTCTAAAAGAATGTCCCAGGGATGCACTAGAAACATTCTTTTTAGCACTCGCAAAGCCACTGGGACCCTTAATCCCGCCTCTAGGACCCTCTATGCTGTAAGTGGAGTCCCTGGGACCCCTTGCTTTACGGGACGATTGGGAACCCTGCTTCCCTTTGGTGTCTTTTATTTTCGATTTTGTTGGTAATGAAAAACCAGTTCCAAATGCATCTAGCCTTCAATCAAAACTGACCATTATGAGACTGATAAACCAGACGGCTGTCATTGCTGTGCAAAGTTATAGGTGAACTGTACCCCCCGTGGGGATACCGGGGGGTCTTTTGTACAAATAGTTCCCCCACCTTCTGGAAGTTCTGTCAACATTCATTGTTTTAAAAAAAATCGGGACTTTCCTGGTGTTGCACTGCCTTCGGGCGTTGCCTCCAGGATCGTTCCCACCATCTTTATCTCTATGAATGTCCCGTATGTGTCTGTTCCAGACCGGAGGACGTTAAATTAATTTTCATTCATGGAAGTTCTGATCTTGTAGCTTCCTCTAATCTGTCACTCTCTTTGACTCTGCCTTTTCCCTTTGCTTACTCTCATCTACTATCTTTCTGCCTTGCTGGTCCATTCTCCTGCCTTTTTGTTTTTAAGAAAGACTTTCAAAACGATTTCCCCCAGCCGAAGTCGGACATACTGGGCCTAACTATTTCTTAGGCGCATAACGGTAGCATGACACATCTGCGTTCAAAATTGACAGGGAACTGTTTGAGCGATCGCCGAAGAAGAACTGCACATTAGAAATGGCAATATTCATACCATGTCCTGACTATATTATGTCCTTTTTGTCTTCTTTTTTTTTTTGGGGGGGGGGGGGGGATCTACAACCAAATATAAATCCCAATCGCCTAAGCATTACTGAGCCTATCCTCATGGTTTAAATAGCATTTTATTCCCCCCCCAAAAAAAACAACCAAAAAATTATAATTTAGTTTTTTTAATTGCATTTTATTACTATCCTTTCACACAGGACTGATCGGGCCAGCGGTCTTCATGGTGGCCACATCGTACATGGACTGCACCAAGAAGTATGTGGCCGTGTTCTTCCTGTGCTGCGCCGTGGGGGCCACGGGCTTCGGCTTCTCCTCCTACCTGGTCAACCACGGGGACCTGGCCCCAGACTACGCCGGAACCCTGTTCGGCATCACCAACTGCCTGGCCACCCTGCCTGGGTTCGTGGCGCCCCCTATCGTCGGTCTCTTGACGCCTGACGTGAGTAGCAAGGGGGGTGGAGGGGGTGGAGGGTTTAGAGAACAGCATCTCAATTGGCGCCGGCTTTGAAACCCTGTTCGGCATCACCAACTGCCTGGCCACCCTGCCCGGGTTCGTGGCGCCCCCTATCGTCGGTCTCTTGACGCCTGACGTGAGTAGCAAGGGGGGTGGAGGGGGGATGTGGAGGGGGCTGGTTGGGCTTTAGAGGACAGCATCTCAATTGGCGCCGACTTTGAAAACTTGGGGGGGGGGGGGGTAAAGGACAGCATCTCAATATGACTTGTAGCTTTGCTACCTTTATGTTCAAATATGTATGTGTAATATTATGCCTTGCCATGTTTGTATTCTATGTTCGTATATGTACCAAGATGCTACCTTTATGTTCAAATATGTATGTGTAACATATTATGCATTGCCATGTTTGTATTCTATGTTCGTATATGTACCAAGATGCTACCTTTATGTTCAAATATTATGTATGTGTAATATATTATGCCTTGCCATGTTTGTATTCTATGTTCGTATATGCATCAAGGACAGATTGGAAGACTAGGCGTTGCCTAAAATCTTTGTCCTTGAAAAATAAAGTTAAAGTTTTCAAGTTTTTTAAGTTGTTCGGAAATAAGTAAGGGGAGTAATTTCATGGTGTGTGGGAGTTATCTTGCCTAATTCTCGGAAATAACTACGGAGAGTAATTTCATGGTGTGTATGAGTTATCTCGCCTAATTCAATCGGTCAAACAGGGGAAGTTACTCTGCCATCAGGTAAATCGCCTCGGGGGTTTAGAGGACAGCATCTCAATAGGAATTGTTCGGAAATAATTAAGGGGGAGTAATTTCATGGTGTGTAGGAGTTATCTTGCCTAATTCAATCGGTCAAACAGGGAAAGTTACTCTGCCATTCGGTAAATCCCCAGCCCTCGCTTCGAGTGTTTGAGGAGACACACAGCATGTAGAACGCAGTGCGTCATTCTAAATTTGATGTCATTTATATTTTTACGTCACAGTTTGCAAGTTCTATCACTTTGTAGCAACTGGTCACCCCTTATTTTTCTACAAAATGTTTGCAAGTCGCTGACTCGCATCCTGCAGTTTCAAGCTTCGACGCCATTGTTGCATTGTCGCTACGGTATTTGATCGAGTAATGGAGGTAAGCAACTCTAATTTTCACGAAGTGCTCTCCCCTAGTTTTTTTCCGAAAATCGTCTATTGGCGCCGTTCCGATTTTGGAGGAGCTCAAAGGAGAAAATTATTTGGAAGATTATTATTTTATTTTATTTTTTTTGGGGGGAGGAAGGGGGGACAGAAGGCAAGAGAATAGCCCCCCCCCCCCCCCAACAAAAAAAAATCAGAAAGATAGTAGATGACAAAAAGCAAAGGGATAAGGCAGAGTCAAAAAGAAGGACAAATTAGAGGACATTTTACAAGCGCAGAACTTCCAGAAGGTGAGGGGGGAACTATTTGTGCAAAAGAGCACCCCTCCCCCCAACCCAACCCCGATATCCCCACGGGGGGAGACTTGGGGGGGGGGGGGGAGGAGCTGAACGACCCCGCCCCCCACCCCCCACCCCCCACCCCATAGCCCCGCGAGAAACCAGTCCTGAGTGTTTTCTGTCCAGGTTTCTGATTATAAATTCAAATATATTATTGTCTATGTATATTTTGACGAGTATAGAGGTGGGGGGTGGCGGGGAGGTAGAGGGGGGGGAGGGAGGGGGGGGGGGGGGAGAGTACGTGTGTGTTCAATTAACTCCCCCCCCCCCCTGTCCTACAAGTATTTTCGATTTCTGATGGAGGGGAAGACGGGGTAAAAAGCGCATGGGCGGGTAAGAAGCCCACCCCAATTATCTGATGAAATAAAGAAAAAATTTCAGTCAAATTTGCCCATCAGACGAATGCTAGACATTAACGCTCGTCTCATGGGCAAAATGAGACTGAAATTTGCTTCATTTCATGAGATAATTGGGGTGGGCTTCTTACCCGCCCATGCGCTTTTTACCCCGTTTTCCCCTATTCTATTCTTGATTGTTGATTGCATGCCATGTAATTTCTCTGCTGAGATAATAAAGTGTACTTGACTTGATATATATCGTAATGCTTATGTATTCTGCTTCTTCTTCGTTTGCTCAGACAGTTTCCTGTCACATGAGCGTAGATGCGTCATGCTGCCGTTATGCGCCTAACTAAGAAAATAGTTAGGCCCAGCATGTCCGACTTCGGCTGAAGAAATCTGTTTTTTTAGAAATTAAGGAGGGGAAAAAAATCAGAAAGATAGTAGATGACAAAAAGCAAAGGGATAAGGCAGAGTCAAAAAGAAGGACAAATTAGAGGACATTTTACAAGCGCAGAACTTCCAGAAGGTGAGGGGGGAACTATTTGTGCAAAAGAGCACCCCTCCCCCCAACCCAACCCCGATATCCCCACGGGGGGAGACTTGGGGGGGGGGGGGGGGGGGGGGAGATAGGAGAATGGGGGGAAAAAGGCAGGAGAATGGACCAGTGAGATAGAAAGATAGCAGATGACAGTAAGCAAAGGGAAAAGGCAGAGTCAAAGAGAATGACAGAATGACAGGAAGTTACAAGCACAGAACTTCCAGAAGGTGGGGGGATTATTTGTACAAAAGACCTCCGGTATCCCCACGGGGGGGGATGTTTATCATGACTCTATTCAATGTCATTTGTTGTTGTAAGGCGCTTTGAGCTGTATTTGTCAGGATATTGCGCCATATAAATATTATTCTTTATCATTAGTAGTAGTAGTAGTACATGATGTAGTAGTAGTAGTAGTAGTAGTAGTAGTAGTAGTAGTAAACGTTTTCACTCCCACAATGCAATGTCCTCGCCGTTTCTCCAAGGGATGGGTGTATGAATGTTGTTGGATTTTCCCTGTTGCTTTTTGTTCATTCATTTGTAAGTTTTAATCATGCTTTTCTTCTTTTGCTTCGAGGGCAAGATGTAAACAAGCCCATTGTGTGCTTATTCTTTTCCCTCAATAAACAAATGCTTCAAATGTTAAACGTAGTTCCTACTCAGAGAGTCAATCAAAAATAAAAGGAAAAGATACACAGACGCGCCACGATTTAAGTTTTCAAACTGAGGCTGCTCTTTAAAATGATGTCTCGCTTTGAATTTGGGGGCATTTGTATGGTAGTGAGACCTGGTCAAAACAAGAATTTCGGTAAAGGTCAAGATGTGCCACCCACCGTATAAGACGGAAAAACGCAACGAACCACAACTGTGACAAATCGCGGTGTACTGCAGTACATAGTGGGGGGTAGGGTTAGGTTTAGGGGTAGGGTTAGGGTTAGGGTTAGTATTCCAAAAAGGTAATTAGCTAAAAATGTTCCTAAAATACAGCTTTATGTATGGTAAGAAAGGCAAAAACGGAAAAATACAATTAACCGAGAAATGCAGGGGGGGTGGCACATCTTTACCTTTACCCGGAAAGTGTATTTACTCAAAATTGTCAAATGTTTCCCCAAACAGGGCACGGTCTCACAATGGCGCACGGCTTTCTTCGTGGCGGCCGCCATTAACGTCATAGGTGCCGTCATCTACGTGTTGTTTGCCAAGGCCACCATCCAGCCGTGGTCTTCGGCCATAGTGGCGAAGCAGAAGAAGGCAGAGCTCACGGAGTCTGAGGAACGAATGGAGAAGATCAAAGAGATCTACCTGGGGAATGCGACTCTCGAGGCGAAGAGGCGCGACAGTACCATACGAAAACTCTCCTCAATCATGCCGTCTTAGAGAGCATGGAGAGTTTAGCGCCAGTTTTTAAAAAAAGTGTTTCGAAAGGGTTAATAGTGGGATATTTTTGGGGGGAGGACGAAAGGGGAAGGTGGGATTTGTGTGATGTGGTGGTTGGGGTTGTGGGTGGGGGGAGGGCTGTGTGTGTGTGTGTGTGTGTGTGTGTGTGTGTATGAGAGAGTGTGTGTGCGTGTGTGTACTCGTGTGCGTGTGCGTGTGTGTACTCGTGTGTGCGTGTGTGTGTGTGTGTGTGTGAATCCTGAGAATAATTTCTATGGTTCTGCCGTTATAGATAGTGTGGATAGTTTGCAAGTGCGAAAGTGTTAATAGGATATTTAAGAGGAAAGGGGAGGGGGGGGGGGGGGGGGGGGGGGGTGTCATGGGTGGTGGTTGTGGGAGGGGACTGTGTGTGCGCGCGCGCGCGCGCGCGCGTGTGTGTGTGCATAAGCGCGTGTGTGGGCGCGTGTATGTATAAGTGTGCGTTTACGTGAGTATGGTTTAAATGTGTGTTAGTGTGTATGCGCGTGAGTGTATGTGTGTGCGTTTGAGTAAATTTGTGCGAATTTGTTTGTGTGAATGCGAGGGGGTGGTGATGGGGGGGGGGGGGGGGGGGGGATGTAATTGTGAGGGGATAAGGGGGGATTAGATGTGTCTGAAAGGGGGGGAAGGGGGGGGGGGGCGGAGTGAATACTTCCTGAAAGAGTTACAAGAACATTGTGTGTATGTGGGGAGGAAGGGGGGGTGGGGATGGTGTGGGGGTGGTGGATGGAAAGAGGTGAGTTGTAGTTTGTGTGTGTGTGTCTATGTCAGTGTATGTGTTCGTGTGTGTGTGTGCGCGCCCGTGAGTCTGTGTCAGTGTATGTGTTCGTGTGTATGTGTCAGTGTATGTGTTCGTGTGTCAGTGTGTGTGTGTGTGGTCTGTGTCAGTGTATGTGTCTGTGTCGGTGTATGTGTTCGTGTGTGTGTCAGTGTGTGTGTGTGTCAGTGTTTGTGTGTGTCAGTGTATGTGTATGGGTGTGTGTTCGTGTATGTGTGTCGGTGTATGTGTGTGTTGTTTGTGTGTTGTTTTCTCTCTGTCGTTTTGATTCTCTGCATCCGTCTGTCTCTCTCCCTCTGTCTCCTTTTCTCGCTCTCCTTTTCCCATTCCCTGTTTCTTCTTCTTTCTTCCCTGTTTCTCTTCTTCTTCTTCTCTCTCTCTCTCTCTCTCTCTCTCTCTCTCTCTCTCTCTCTCTCTCTCTCTCTCTATTCTACCTCTCCAACTCACCCCCCCCCTCTCTCTCTCTCTCTCTCTCTCTCTCTCCTCTCTATCTCTCTCTCTCTCTCTCTCTCTCTCTCTCTCTCTCTCTCTCTCCTCTCTCTCTCTCCTCTCTCTCTCTCTCTCTCTCTCTCTCTCTCTCTCTCTCTCTCTCTCTCTCTCTCTCTCTCTCTCTCCTCTCTCTCTCTCTCTCTCTCTCTCTCTCTCTCTCTGTCTCTCTCTCTCTCTCTCTCCTCTCTCTCTCTCTCTCTCTCTCCTCTCTCTCTCTCTCTCTCTCTCTCTCTCTCCCCGTCACCCTCTCTCTCTCTCCCTCTGTCACTCTATCCTCTGCCTCTCTCTCTCTCTCTCTCTCTGTCACTCTCTCTCTCTCTCTCTCTCTCCGTCAGTCTCTCTCTCTCTCTCTCTCTCTCTCTCTCTCTCTCTCCCCCCCGTCACCCTCTCTCTCTCTCCCCTCTGTCACTCTCTATCTCTCTCTCTCTCCCTTTCTCTCTCTCTCTCTCTCTCTCTCTCTCCCCCCCTCTCTCTCTCTCTCTCTCTCTCTCTCTCTCTCTCTCTCTCTCTCTCTCTCTCTCCCCCCCCCTCTCCCCTTTCTCTACGCACGTTGCACCCACGTGTGCGTTTTTTAAAAAAAAGAAGAAAAAAACAGTTTCACGATTTTGCTTTTACGTTCAAATTCTGTTGCTTTTTATAACTAAAGACATACGTTTCGACATTTGCTGAGAAGTCACATTTATTTAAACATTTACAATCATCAAAGACAAGACGAAAATTCAGAACTCCACTTGTAAGTTCTTGCTGTGTTGATAAGGAGTGATTTATCTTCTACAAGTTTAATGTAAAAACGAAAGAAGGAGAACATGAAATTATCTTTTTTGCGACATATTCAGTGCATATGAATGTACATTTTAGCAAAAACAAATAGTTATATATATATTTATTGGGAAAGACTACAGAAGCTTTATTTATTATGAAAGTAATAAAACATTGTTCTAGTTTTATTCTTGCTCATTGTGTGTGTGAGTGACAAATCTCTCTCTCTCTCTCTCTCTCTCTCTCTCTCTCTCTCTCTCTCTCTCTCTCCCCTCCCTCTCTCTCTCTCTCTCTCTCCCCTCTCTGTGTCTCTCTCTCCCTCTCCTCTCTCTCTTTCTCTCTTCTCTCTCTCTCTCTCTCTCTCTCTCTCTCTCTCTCTCTCTCTCTCTCTCTCTCTCTCTCTCTCTCTCTCTCTCTCTCTCTCGCGTGTGTGTTGTTGTTGTTCCCTGGCTTAAAGACTCCAGGGATCATCCCAACAGCTGAAGCACTTGAACACTTTGGTACAAATGCACCAGCACCGGATGAGAATATTACGTGTGTGACCGTTTTGGTTTACCCCGCCACGTGGGCAGCCACACTCCGACTTCGGAAGATGTGTGTATGTGTGTGTAAGCAAGTAAACTTTTCCAAATGTCAACACACAAAACTCAAGATAACTGTTCGTATCTTTAATTGTAAGAAAATCAAACTTGGTCTAATAGCCTATAAACAAAGCAATCACAGCGATAATACTCATTTTATTATTCTCAAATAATTACAGATCAACATAATTATTATTATGCTGATAATAATTCTTCAACGAGGTTGATATGTATACAACTCGAAGTAACAACACAAAAATGATACAAAAAACTTGTTTTCTTATAGTGGAAGACAGAATGGCAGAATTGTGCATTTTCAAGCAACAAGCATGAAAGTTGGCATGATGGTATCTTATGGTGACGTAGGGACATTTGCAATTCAGCCTTTAACCCTTTCAGTGCCAAGAGTATTTAGAGTATTTTAAAAACAAATAGATATAAAACAAATTCTAGTGGTAGGGGAAGACGGGGTAAAAAGCGCATGGGCGGGTAAGAAGCCCACCCCAATTATCTCATGAAATAAAGAAAATTTCAGTCACATTTGCCCATGAGACGAATGCTATACATTAACGCTCGTCTCATGGGCAAAATGAGACTAAAATTTGCTTCATTTCATGAGATAATTGGGGTGGGCTTCTTACCCGCCCATGCGCTTTTTACCCCGTCTTCCCCTATACATTTTCATATAAAATTTGGCATGATAGGTTCTTATGGCATGTTTATTGATTTCTGACGGAGGAACATTTTCAGTTCAGCCTTTAACCCCTTCAGTGCCAAGGACCTTATGACCGCGGGAAGTTATAATTTAAAAAAAATCTAGTGTCGGGTATTTTCATGTAATAAGCAATACTCAATAACAACAACATTTCATAATTCCCTGTCAGACGCAAACGCACAAACAAATGCGCTCGCACACGCACACGCACACACACACACACACACATACACACGCACGCACGCATGCACACACACACAAAAATACTATTTCAGTGTTTAACATTTCTATATTACATACACAATCACTACAAAGAAAAATGTCAATCATTCATGAGTTTTGTTTGTTTTGTTGTTGTTTTTTAGAACAAATTCGTTGTGTGTTTTTTCCTAATACAAAACCAACAAATGTGACTGCTTGGGAAAACCAGACATAATGGAATTTTGGCATAAATTGAGACTTTAATTGTTCATGGTGGATCAAAGATAGCTTGTTAATGCATAGAAACCCGAATTGAGTTATCTTGTCTATTTTTTATTTTATAATTATTTGAAGTTTGGCATTCGAAATAGATCATTTGCAGAAATCGGACATAGAAGATACAATTTTGCCTCTTTGTTTCTATTGATTTGATTCAGAAAACAATCAAATAAACAAAGAAATCATTCAAAACTGTGTTTTTTGTTGTGGATACCAGTAAAACAAATACAAATAGAAATAAATATGCCCTAAAAAGAAAATTGATATTTTTGGGGGTTTTGACTGTTTTGGGCTTTTGCTAAAAACATTCTGAGCGACTTATGTAGATTTTTCCCATGCACCATCACAAATGTCCAAATCATTGGTCCCAGAAGTCGCAAAGAGCATGATGTAAATGATAAGCCGGTGTCATCAGAAATAAGTAGCTCCCATGAAATAAGTACCTTTCGCATGCGAACTATAACCATCCTAACCCTATCCTTAACCCTAACCCTAACCACGGGAAGAACCAAGAAATAGAGCAGGAGGGTGTAAATCTACATCTTTACCGAGAAATCGATGTACAAAGCCATGCCACTTGGTTTCGTAAAATTCACAATGGCGGACAAGCAAACACTTCGAATGAGGAATGGGTACTTATTTTTTATGAGGTAGAATATTCTCTTCACACCGGTACGATTAATTGAGAAAATACACCTAAGAGAAAGACTCTTTCTCCATGACAACACATTGATAGGCCAGTCAGTATGGTCTTACTACAAGTTAACAATGTTCACTGTTTCTCCATGACAACACGTTGATAGGCCAGTCAGTATGGTCTTACTACAAGTTAACAATGTTCACTGTTTCTCCATGACAACACGTTGATAGGCCAGTCAGTATGGTCTTACTACAAGTTAACAATGTTCACTGTTTCTCCATGACAACACGTTGATAGGCCAGTCAGTATGGTCTTACTACAAGTTAACAATGTTCACTGTTTCTCCATGACAACACGTTGATAGGCCAGTCAGTATGGTCTTACTACAAGTTAACAATGTTCACTGTTTCTCCATGACAACACGTTGATAGGCCAGTCAGTATGGTCTTACTACAAGTTAACAATGTTCACTGTTTCTCCATGACAACACGTTGATCGGCCAGTCATTATGGTCTCTATACACGCGAAAAATGTTCACTCTTTCCACATGTCAACACATAGATAGGCCGGTCATTAATGGTCTCCATACACGCTAACAGTTTTTACTCTTTCTCAATGACAACACGTTGATAAGCCGGTCATTAATGGTCTCCATAGACGCTAACATTTTCCACTCTTTCCTCATAGCAACATAGTGAAGATAGGCAAGACTGATCTATCACTGGGGTTGCCATGCGGAAAGAGTGAAAAATGTTGACGTGTAAAGAGACCTTAACCCTTTCACCGCCAGCCATATTTCAGCCTAACATTTCCATTAAATTTACCTGGGTAGAGAACAAAACCCTTCTGCAGTATTGGGGATTCTTCTGTGACATAATTTAAAAAAAATAAGGTCTGTCCTTACTTCCCCAAACTAAGACAATAGGGTCTTCTTTGGATGATAGACCCCAATTTGATGCCTTTTAGTGACATAGGTGTTAAATCACTGTGGTGCTAAAATGTGACTTTGGCGGTGAAAGGGTTAAATACTGTTTCAGAGACCCATGCTGAGGTGATACGTGAGTGGTCATAATGATGATATGTATTCTCTGTTATCACAAACTACAAGAAAATGTCATTTTCTTAACACATCCGAAATCCCGCGGTTAATATGAATGAAAATCCGTTTAACGTCCTCCGGTCTGAAACAGACACATATGGAACATTAGTAGATATAAAGATGGTGGGAACGATCCTGGAGGCAATGCCCGGAGGCAGTGCAACTCCAGGAAAGTCCCGAATTTTTAACGATACAGATGTATTAAAACTGCGGTTAATACAGTGGAACCTCCCTTATAAGACCTTCAAAAACCATCCAAAATGAGGTCTTATAAGAGAGGGGTCCTATAAAGGAGGTAATTTTAATACTTACAAAGAAGGACAGTGTCTCAGAGAAGTAGGTCTTATATGGGAGGGAGTCTTATAATGGGAGGTCTTGTAAGGGAGGTTCCACTGTAAAACTAATAAATATTAATAAACGAAATTTATATAGCGCTGTTCGATGGCATGCCATCCTCACAGCTCTGATCGTATCTATTTTTCATATAATTATTATCATATATATTTTCATATCTATCTTTTTTTAAAGCAACTAGTCAACTTCTGAGTAGGGCATGTGTAAAACAAAATTAATAAAAAATCTGTTTAACATAGCTCGAACAACTACATGCGGGACATTTGTAGATATATAGATAGTGTGTCGATCCTAAAGTATATTAGGCTTATATTAAATAAGTATAAACAAAGCAAAAATAAAATGTTCAAGCATGATTGTGTGACCTAGCACCACGAAAGGGACATTAAGTGTCAAAATGACCATTCTGAGATAATGGTACAGTTAGAAACTACAGACAATTCTCTTTCAAATGATATAAGAACCATTCTTGTAACGTTTTCAGTTTTAGAGTTACAAGCATTTGAACTTGGTAGGATGACTGTCGGCCATTTTGAGAAATCACAGTCTAATGTTTAGCCTAGCTGAAGAAAATGCATCAACCTATTCATTTAAAAGCACTTTATAGAGTATTTAGAGACCATAACAAGGATTGGCCTTTATAAATATGAAAGATGAGATGTTAGAGAACACGAAAATACCCATAACTGAAGATTGATAAATTATAAGATTTTTGACTTTGCAAGCCTGTTGTGAGAAACTAGCCCAGCGGCTTAATGTCCCTTTCGTGGTGCTGGGTCACATATAATTAATATATATTTTTCATATCTATTTTTGTGTGTAAAGCAACTAGTCAACTTACTGCATCTGAGTAGTGTATGTGTGAAACAAAATGAATTGAAAATCTGTTTAACACAGCTGGAACAAGTACACGTGGACACGTGTAGATATATAGGTAGTGGGTCGATCCCGGAGGTACTGCAATGCCGGGAAAGACACGTGATGTAACATAGTATTATTAGGTTTATACTAAATAAGTATAAACAAAAGAAACATAAAAAACTTTCAAGCATAATAGTGTTCACATTCATGGAGAAAACAAAACGTTACAAATCAACAAAAGATATAAACATATCAGAAATACAATCCTTTTACCGGAATGTTTTTTTAATCATCAGCAGTAGGGGAAGACGGGGTAAAAAGCGCATGGGCGGGTAAGAAGCCCACCCCAATTGTCATGAAATGAAGCAAATTTCAGTCGTTTTGCCCATGAGAATAGCGTTAATGTCTAGCATTCGTCTCATGCTATATTTGACTGTTTTCTTTTATTTCATGAGATAATTGTGGTGGGCTTCTTACCCGCCCATGCCTTTTTACCCCGTCTTCCCCTAGTAGTAGTAGTGTATTAGTAGTAGGCCTGCTAGTAGTAGTAGTAGTGATAGTAGGCCTAGTAGTAGTAGTAGTGTAGTAGTAGCCTAGTAGTAGTAGTAGTAGTAGTAGTGTAGGCCTAGTAGTAGTAGTAGTAGTAGTAGTAGTATGATAGTAGGCCTAGTAGTAGTAGTAGTAGTAGTAGTAGCAGTAGTAGTAGTAGTAGTAGTAGTTTAACAGAGTAGTAGTAGTAGTTGACCCTTGTTTGTCTGCGTGTGAATATAATTAATTTGCTATAGCATGTTTATATAATGTGTGTTTATGCCTACGGATGTACTGTATCAATGCTAGTATTTATTGTAGCTTTTGTGTATTACTTTAGTTGTGCTTATTTCTGTATGTTAGCATTTGTAAAGCGCAGATAGCTCCAGTAGCACTGTAGTGTTGCGCTAGTAAAAAAATCATTATTAGTAGTAGTAGTAGCAGCAGCAGTAGTAGTAGTAGTAGTAGTAGCAGTAGTAGATAGTAGTAGCAGCAGCAGTAGTAGTAGTGGTAGTAGCAGTAGTGGTAGTAGGGGAAGACGGGGTAAAAAGCGCATGGGCGGGTAAGAAGCCCACCCCAATTATCTCATGAAATAAAGAAAATTTCAGTCAAATTTGCCCATGAGACGAATGCTAGATATTAACGCTCGTCTCATGGGCAAAATGAGACTGAAATTTGCTTCATTTCATGAGATAATTGGGGTGGGCTTCTTACCCGCTCATGCGCTTTTTACCCCGTCTTCCCCTAGCTTTTGTGTATTACTTTAGTTGTGCTTATTTCTGTATGTTATTTTAATCATTTGTAAAGCGCAGAGAGCTCCAGTTTAACAGAGAGGTGTTGCGCTATATAAAAAAATCATTATTAGTAGTAGTAGTAGTAGTAGCAGCAGCAGCAGTAGTAGTAGTAGTAGTAGTGGTAGTAGTAGCAGTAGTAGTGGTAGTAGCAGTAGTAGTAGTGGTAGTAGTAGCAGTAGCAGCAGTAGCAGTAGTAGTAGTAGTAGTAGCAGTAGTGGTAGTAGTAGTAGTAGTAGTAGTAGTAGTAGTAGTAGTAGTAGATAGTAGTAGCAGCAGCAGTAGTAGTAGTGGTAGTAGCAGTAGTGGTAGTAGTAGTAGTAGCAGTAGTAGTAATAGTTATGAGGGCTTGATACGGGCCCTTATTACCAATACCTAACAAGAGAGATTATTAGGCCTAAGTAACAACGTTCTCCAATTATGTTACAATAC
>CM065712.1:4656731-4659231 GCA_017654935.2 Phymorhynchus buccinoides | reverse complement strand
TTTACAGATTAAAATTATTGAAAAGCCAGGGGAGGTGACTCATGATTGGAGTGGTAAAAATAGACCACGTGCCACAAACTATTGCGATTTCGCGCTTGTTTTAATACAAGTTATTAGTTTTCGTAATAAGTTCAATAATATGTCAATGTCCGTTTTGACTCCAAACCATCGTAATGGTCTGATACATATCACGCAAAAGCAAAAGGCTTCGTATGATAGGTTATTACGACCGTAGCCTAGATTTTTCAACTTATGGAGCAATATCTTCTTCTTCTTCTCGAACATCTGAGACGTATTCTTCTTCAACAAAGTTGTGCCTGTCTAATGCGATAGACAACAACAAAAAAGGCACAAATACGGATTCTACTTCAACGAAATTGTGCCTGTCTAAATGTAACAGACAACCAACGAACCAAAAAAAGGCACAAATACGGATTCTTCTTCAACGAAATTGTGCCTGTCTAAATGTAACAGACAACCAACGAACCAAAAAAAGGCACAAATACGGATTCTTCTTCAACGAAATTGTGCCTGTCTAAATGTAACAGACAACCAACGAACCAAAAAAAGGCACAAATACGGATTCTTCTTCAACGAAATTGTGCCTGTTTAATGTGACAGACAACGAACAATAAAAAAAAAGGCACAAATACGGATTCTTCTTCAACGAAATTGTGCCTGTCTAAATGTGACAGAACGAACAATAAAAAAAAAGGCACAAATACGGATTCTTCTTCAACGAAATTGTGCCTGTGTAAATGTGACAGACAACGAACGAACCTTCAAAAAAAGGCACAAATCCGGATTCTTCTTCAACGAAATTGTGCCTGTCTAAATGTGACAGACAACGAACGAACCTTCAAAAAAAGGCACAAATCCGGATTCTTCTTCAACGAAATTGTGCCTGTCTAAATGTGACAGACAACGAACGAACCTTCAAAAAAAGGCACAAATCCGGATTCTTCTTCAACGAAATTGTGCCTGTCTAAATGTGACAGACAACGAACGAATAACAACAACAAAAAGACACAAATGCTCACAGGAAAGAGATTCCCCAGTGCTTCTGGCAAAACATGAGAGCGACGTCGATTAGGGACAGACCGATGAGGGAGATGGTGGGGACGATGGTAATGGGTCCTAGGTATTGTAGCAACACGCCCAGAAACCCTGTGCAGCCGATGAGAATCTGAGCCAACGATGCCAGCATGATGCCACCCTGAATCTGTTAGAGAGAGAGAGAGAGAGAGAGAGAGAGAGAGAGAGAGAGAGAGAGAGAGAGAGAGAGAGAGAGAGAGAGAGAGAGAGAGAGAGAGAAGAGAGAGAGAGAGAGAGAGAGAGAGAGAGAGAGAGAGAAATAATGTAATATGAATTATGGTAATGGGTCCTAGGTATTGTAGCAACACGCCCAGAAACCCTGTGCACCCGATGAGAATCTGAGCCAACGATGCCAGCATGATGCCACCCTGAATCTGTTAGAGAGAGAGAGAGAGAGAGAGAGAGAGAGAGAGAGAGAGAGAGAGAGAGAGAGAGAGAGAGAGAGAGAGAGAGAGAGAGAGAGAGAGAGAGAGAGAGAGAGAGAGAGAGAAGAGAAATAATGTAATATGAATTATGATGGGACCTAGGTATTGTAGCAACACGCGCAGAAACCCTGTGCACCCGATGAGAATCTGAGCCAACGATGCCAGCATGATGCCACCCTGAATCTGTTAGAGAGAGAGAGAGAGAGAGAGAGAGAGAGAGAGAGAGAGAGAGAGAGAGAGAGAGAGAGAGAGAGAGAGAAAAATAATGTAATATGAATTATGGTAATGGGTCCTAGGTATTGTAGCAACACGCCCAGAAACCCTGTGCACCCGATGAGAATCTGAGCCAACGATGCCAGCATGATGCCACCCTGAATCTGTTAGAGAGAGAGAGAGAGAGAGAGAGAGAGAGAGAGAGAGAGAGAGAGAGAGAGAGAGAGAGAGAGAGAGAGAGAGAGAGAGAGAGAGAGAGAGAGAGAGAGAGAGAGAGAGAGAAATAATGTAATATGAATTATGATGGGACCTAGGTATTGTAGCAACACGCGCAGAAACCCTGTGCACCCGATGAGAATCTGAGCCAACGATGCCAGCAAGATAAAACCTTGAATCTGTTAGAGAAATAATGTAATATGAATATGAATCACACTCGTAATTCACTCCCTTTTACCAATGTTGTTTATGGCACCTATTCGCCCCATCAAAGTGAAAGTAGTTGCCACAACAATACAGACCCAAGTTCAACCTCATCCTTGATGAGGAAGAAAGAAAGAAAAGCAGGCAAGAAAGAAATGAACTTGGGTCTGTATTGCATGTGGCAACTACTTTCGTTTTGCTAGGCGAATAGATGCCATAAATAGCATTGGTAAAAGGGGGTTAATTACGAGAAGTTCCTTCCCCTTATTCATTTCACAGGGCAGTAAATATTGAGAAATCCACAGACCTACACGTGACAGACAGACAGGCAAACAGACAGATAGATA
>CM065712.1:4651731-4654231 GCA_017654935.2 Phymorhynchus buccinoides | reverse complement strand
TTCTTATACTCTCGTGATAAAAAAGATTTTCTGCCATCATATCAGCCGAATCACTTATAGTTAGTTTTCTACCAAATTGCCTGTACGCTTCAAAAACATCTTTCCAAAAAGTGTTTAGTTTAGACATGCTGCTAGGAAGACTTTGTCCATATTTATCTATGTCTTTTGTAATTGGAAACATGTCTTGTAATAATGTGACCCATTTCTGTGAGCCTACTAAGATTTTCCGAATCCATGAAAGTTTTAGGGCAGAAACCACATGTTTCAAAGATGGAATACCAAGGCCACCGTCTTTTATGTGCTTTACTGTTGTCTGTCTTGAAATTCTGTCTTGTTTGTTATTCCAAACAAAGTTAAAGCATTCTTTTTGAAGTTTATCAATAATATCATCAGGAGGATTAGGTAAGAGTAGCCAAAGGTGCACTAATTTTGACAAGACCAGTGATTTTAAAACTGCAACTCTGCCAAGGGGCGTGATGTTTCTTTTAATCCAGACTTTAAAAAGGGCTCTTACTTCCTTGAATTTTTCATCAAAGTTCAAGTTATAACATCTACGTAAGTCGGTTGCAAACCAAATCCCAAGAATTTTAAATTCACTCGGGTTCCATTCCAATTGTAAATGAGGCATATATCTCACATTTGATGAAGTTTTATTTCCAACCCATACTACTTTTGTTTTTTCAACATTTAATATCAAACCAGAGGCTTTACCAAAGCGGTCTAATGTTTCCATAGTTTCTTCGAAAGATGCCCTGTCTCCTTCATTTAAAAGTTGCGTATCGTCTGCAAATTGTGATATTTTGTGCTCTGTGTCTTGTAACTGTATTCCTTTAATATTGTTATTCTCCCTTATCATTATTGCTAAGATCTCTGCTGCAAGAATGAATAGATAGGGAGACAATGGGTCACCCTGCCTACATCCTCTAAGTATACTGAACCAGTCTGAGCATTTGCCATTAACTGTAACAGTGGTTTTAATGTCTTTATGAAATGTTTCAATCCATCGACATATGTCACTACCAAATCCAAACGATTTTACTGTTCTAAGCATAAAACCCCAATCCAAAGAATCGAAAGCTTTTTCGAAATCAATACAGATCAACATGCCAGGCTTCTGCTTAGTATTTAAATAATCAATAATGTCATAGATAAGTCGTATGTTATCACCAATAAATCTGTGTTTCATAAAACCTGTCTGGTCTTCACTGATTAAGTTTGGCAGGACTGACTTTATTCTATGTGCTATGCATGAAGATCCTATTTTGTAGACCGTATTTAATAGAGAAATAGGACGCCAGTTTTTTATGAAATGTCTCGGTTTATCACTTTTTGGAATACAAGTTATGATACCCTCCTTCTGAGTGCATGTTAGCTGTCCTTCTCTAAAAGATTTATTTAAAGCCCTAACAACCAAAAAACCCAGCCGTCTCCAGAAAACTTTAAAGAATTCGGGAGTAAAGCCATCCGTTCCGGGACTTTTCCCGTTCTTCATATTTTTAAGTGCTTCTCCGGCCTCTTCAAGGGTAATTTCGCCTTCAAGATCTAACTGTTCCTCTGGAGACAACTTTGGAACTTCATTAACTAAGTCATCAATATCACAATCTAGTACTTTTCTTTCCTTGAAAAGATTTTCATAAAAGTTTTTAACCTCTAACCTTATTTTATTGGGATCTTTCATTGATTCCCCATTATCTGTCAATAGGTGAGGGATGTGTTTACTGACATAATGCCTTTTCTCTAAATTACAAAAATATTTTGATATCTTTTCGCCCTCCGCCACCCATCTGGCTCTTGAACGTATTAAAACCCCTTCCATTTTCTTTTCCCTAATTGCAGTTAGCTCTTGACTCAGAGTTTGTATATTTTGTATATCTCCTTCAGTCTTATTTTCTTTCTTTTCTATTAATCTAATTTTGTTTTATAACGTTGTTTCGTTTTCTTTTGAAGCTTTTTTCCTTAAGGACGCGAATTCGATCGTCTTAGCTCTGATCTTCATGAGAAGGAAGTCAAGGAAAACGTGATCGGCTACGGTAAGCTGCAGTTCTGATGTGGGTATATCTTTTACTTCCTCAGTGTTGTAGTGCGTGGCTGCATATTCTTCTGTCACAGAATCAATAACTTTGTTTATCTCTTCTACAAACTGTTTGTCTCGAAGTAACGAACTATTAAATTTCCAAAACGTTTTACGCCCCTTTTCCTGCCCGAATGTCAGCACCAGCGTTACCATGGAGTGGTCAGAACGATAGCCATGCTGAATGTCCACTTCCTCAACAAAAGAGTAAAGATAGTCGGAGAGAAGAAAGAAGTCAAGGCGACTTTGTTTTAAAGGGGTCGGTTTTCTCCATGTATATCTTCTGCGGTCAGGGTTATAGTCCCTCCATACGTCCGCTAATCCTAATTCTTCTATCATATTAAGCACCTTACCCTGAGCCCTAACATTATTATTATGCTTGTAATTATCGTAGTCTAATGAGGGATCTAAAACAAGATTCCAGTCACC
>CM065712.1:4641731-4644231 GCA_017654935.2 Phymorhynchus buccinoides | reverse complement strand
TACCCTATTGTCTTAGTTTTGGGAAGTAAGGATAGACCTTATTTTATATATGTCACAGAACAAGAATCCCCAATACTGCAGATGGATTTTGTTCTCTACCCAGGTAAATGTAATGGAAATGTTTGGCTGAAACATGGCTGGCGTTGAAAGGGTTTTAAAGCTGTCTTTTTACTTTCACTGTCTCATTTATTCATGATTTCTACTCACACTACCTAACCTCAATTAACCCTCTGTTTTCATTCTGACCTCTATTCAGTTTTGTTGTTGTTGTCATCTTGTTTTTGTTTGTGGCTCAAGCCACAAACCTATAACTCACTTTGTCGGTCGGTCGTTGTCGATCTGTCGGTCGGTCCAAAATTGTCGCACTTCAAATGGAAGTTCAGTTTAACGTCGCGTCTGTCGGTCGACGTCGTTCCAAAATTGTCGCACTGTCAAAAAGGCGAGGCTACACTTCTGGCCGAGGCTACACTTCTGGCCGCGCATCTTTAAAATGATGTATTTTAAAAGCGTACAAAATAATAAACATACGTACTACAGACACTACAACAGACACGACGAGTATGCGGTGCTTCTTTTGATGAGTATAAGTAGGATACATAGTTTTAAATGTTTTCCAAAAGATATAAAAAGTTACGAAATGGTGCAGAGATAACATTCTGGTTTACAGATTAAAATTATTGAAAATCCAGGGGAGGTAACTCATGATTGGAGTGGTAAAAATAGACCGCGTGCCACAAACTATTGCGATTTCGCGCTTGTTTAAACTCTGTCTCTCTCTCCCTACCACTAACCTCCCAGTCTGATTTAAAGCTCTACGAGCGGAAAGCTTGATTCTTCCCTTCTTGATCACCAAACCCAAACCCTGGTGAGTTGGGGGCGTCCCATTGGGACTAATCCCGCTCGGAATAATACCCCTCGGACTAATCCCAGTCGGACTAATGCCGTTCGACCTAATTGCTTTGATTTGTATAGCTTTTCCCATTCGGTCTAATGTCTGCTGAGCATTTGTATCATTGCATTTCTGCGAACCCAGGTATTCCTTGTTTTTCAGATAGGTTAGGGATAGGGTTAGGGATAGAGTTAGGGATAGGCTTAGGGATAGGGTTAGGGTTAAGAATAGGGTTAGGGTTAGGAATAGGGTTATTGATAGGCTTAGGGTTAAGAATAGGGTTAGGGATAGGTTTAGGGTCCATTTAGTGTCGACATACACAAAAGATAAAATTTGAATTTAATTAATTTTTTTAATTATTATTTTATTTTGTAATAAATTCGTCGAAATGACTTTACTGTTTATTATTATTTCTTACACTAAACGTATGTATGTAGTCCGAGCGGTACAGATAAAATGTTAGTCCACACGGGATTAGTCCCAGTGGTACGTGGTATGTCCGCCATGACTGTCAGCGGTGTGATCAAAAGAGTAGTCCGAGCGGGATTAGTCTCAACGGACCCTCCCCGGTGAGTTTTAGGTATTATTAGGTATTAGGTACTTTATAGTCACAGAGGCGTCTCTGTGAAATTCGGGTTGCTCCCACCTGGAGAGCGCGTCGCAGCCAGAGGCGCGCCACCCAATTTTTTTTTTTTTTCATGCGATTTTTATCACTGATAAGGGAGGGGGGGGGGGGGGGGGGGGTAAATTTTGACCAAATGACAACTTTTTCGTTGCCACTGGGTTTTAACGTATGCTAAGTGCATGGGCACACGGGACCTCGGTTTATCGTCTCATCCGAAAGACTCCACGTTCAGACCGTTAAGGCCTAGTGCAGAATGAGAGGAAAAAAAATCCCCTGTACCCAGGTTCGAACTCGGGTTTACTTGACACGAAGCGAACGCGATACCACTGTGCCACTCTACACCCATTCTACCATTTGTGTCCCTTTGTCATTGAAAGACAAAGACAAAGACTAAGACTAAGACTAAGACTAAGACAAAGACTAAGACTAAGACAAAGACTAAGACAAAGACTAAGACAAAAGACAGACTGACAAAGACAAAAGATGAAGAAGAAAAAGGAATCGTGTCATGTACCAACAGACAGATTGACAGACACACGGACGAACCCGGGTGTAAAGGCAAACGCATAGAGTACACACGCATACGCACATCTATTTATATAATGGTAGTATACACGCGGCTAGTTGCGTGCGCATACACACACGAACAGATGCGCATATACACACACAATTCACAAACCTTTCTCTCTGTGTCTCTCTGTCTCTGTCTCTGTCTCGTCTCTGTCTCTGTCTCTCCTACTCTCTCTCTCACTCTCTCTCTCTCTCTCTCTCTCTCTCTCTCTTTCTCGCTCTCTCTCTCTCAACATGTACACACACATGGGTCATCACAAAAGTCTAAAGTTTCTTGAACTCTCTCTCTCTCTCTCACTCTCTCTCTCTCTCTCTCTCTGTCTCTGTCTCTGTCTCTCAGTCTCTCTCCTCTCTCTCTAACAGTGTACAGCCCCATTCATATGGGTCCTCTCTCTGAAATCTCTCTCTCTCTCTCT
>CM065712.1:4629231-4631731 GCA_017654935.2 Phymorhynchus buccinoides | reverse complement strand
GGGGGTTGAGTATGTTTGATTTTTTCTTTAATATATTTCGTAATGTTGTTTGTTTGTTTGTTTTCTGAAAAATTGTAAACTGTAAAAAGAAAGTTCAATAATAAAAATTTTTAAATATTCTTTGCTCTATCACGAAAATATACGGGACGATTTCAGCGAATTAACCAAACGCAAGTGTTTTTGAGTGCTCCCCTTTCTTACTTTTTCATCATGTTAGATGGCATAATATAGTGCATATTTAATTTTCTGCACACAAATAGAAATGATATCGTTGTACAAACTGACAGAAAGGTATGATTTATCTCCCGTTTTGATAGCAACTTTTTTCTCTCTCTCTCCCGAAAGTGAAGAGTAAGCTTTTAGAGTTATCTGGACTTAGATAACGTTATATTCGGGTTTCTTAAACCCGCTTTCGACGCAAACGTTATTCGCGCAGCGAGCGACCTCTAGTGAAATCCGCCCTTGGTTAAGTAAGCATGACAAATTGCTGTGAATAGTTGAAACCACGAATATGAACGGTAGACAGGGCCGGATCTATGAAGGGGGGGGGGGGGGGGGGTGGTTCCTGGCTTCCGGCAACTTCCCCTCTGACCCAAGCACGAACCTAGTACAAAGGTGAAAAGTAAGAAAATGGATCGATTTATGCCTTTAAGATACACTGACGCACCACGATTAAGTCCCTTGGGTTTGTGTTTTTTCTGGGTAGCTGTGACCCACATAGAAATGCCCCCAACTTCAAATTGAGGATGCTCTTTAAAATGATGTTTCGTTTTCAATTTGGGGGCATTTGTATGGGAGTCAAACCTGTTCAAAACGAGATTTTTTTTCACCAGCTGTAAGATGAGGGAAAACCCGTGAAACCCGTGATTTTGACACGTGATCTGGTGGGTCTTTAAAGTAGTCACTAAATTCCAATTTTTTCAGGGGGGGGTCCCCAATAACACACTGCCCCTTAGCCCGGAACAAATGAACCCACTTCTCAGATTCTCAGCAACATTACACCGAGTAGGCCTACTAACCGCAGTTGGTAAGAGTCGTTGGCTCGTAATCCGTCAGATTTGCGAGTGTGTGGGTTCGAATCCAGCTGGGGTGGCAGTGGTGTGTCCTTGGGAAAGGCACTTTACTCCTAATTTCCTCACTCCACCCAGGTGTAAAAATGGGTACCTGACGACTGTTGGGGGAAAAGTCCTTCGGATGAGACTTAAAACCGAGGTCCCGTGTGCGAACGCATGCACAAAGATCTTGCGCACACGTTAAAGCCCATTTCACTAATCGGGTAGGAGTAGGCCATGTTGTGCCGGTGGGATGGATGACACGAACTCACAAATAGCATACATCCTGTGCGCCAACAGCAGTCTAAATGAAGACTTTGGGCGTGGGGCAGGATAAACATCCCCAATAGGAAGAAGAAGAAGAAGAAGAACAGTCAAAATGTATATATCATCGAAATACAAATTGAACTTCCCAGGAATCGTGCTAGTCATGCTCCCAGAAAACGTTACACTTTGTACGGGTTTTCCCGTTGGGTGAACATGAGTGAGGTCATCGTTGAGAACAAAAGCTCCCAATAAACGTGCTCCCAAGAATCGTGAGCTACCCCCCTGGGACACCCCCCCACCCCCAGCCCCCCGGCGGACCGCCCCCCCCCCCCTTACGAATCACTTGGTCCGACCCTGGTAGGTATATTTGTGTCTGTGTGTATGTCTGTGTATGTCTCGGCTTACGAATCAGAATAGCTGACATGATCAGACGCGGTGGTGCGTTTCATATTCACACCATTCATATCACGAAAGTGGGACGGAATGTCATGGACGTACAGTATTAGCTGAGTGGTACTCGTACGTGATGTGTCAACAACGCTTGAGAGAGAGAGAGAGAGAGAGAGAGAGAGAGAGAGAGAGAGAGAGAGAGAGAGAGAGAGAGAGAGAGAGAGAGAGAGAGAGAGAGAGAGAGAGAGAGAGAGAGAGAGAGAGAGAGAGAGAGAGAGAGATTGATTCAAATTCAAATTCAAATTCAAATAGATTGTTATTGCCATTAGCATACATAAGCCTTTATGGCAAGGGGATACTGTCAATTACTATATATCATTTTTGTAGGCAAATAAAGAAAAGCAGTCTGTTCTTAATGAAAGAAACAATAATGCAAAAAAGACAACTATTTAGAAAAAAAAATAAAAATTATTCAGTGACCAATCTTTTTCGTAACGCTTCCTCCTCTCTTTTCACCTGCTCTTTCCCTTCACCCCCCCCCCCCCACATCCCTCTCCTCCCACATGTATACAAAACCATCCGTCCACATCTGTAATTAACCAAACATAATGTAATTCTTTATACCCTATAAGTACATAGAAACTACTTGACGTGCTCACAATATATAAAAGTGGTTATAATTGCACATTGTGAGTATTTAATTATCAACGAATCTGTTCCACAAACTGCTTGCCTCTGCAATACATTTTACAAAGGATATAATCCATTCTTCTTTTTGGGTTAGTAGGCTA
>CM065712.1:4614231-4616731 GCA_017654935.2 Phymorhynchus buccinoides | reverse complement strand
CTCATTCTCTTAAAACTCAACAGTCTCTATCTCTTCTCAACCGAAGAATATATTCTCTCTCTCTCACTCTCTCTCTTCTTTCTCTATGTCTGATCTCTCGTCCTTCTCTTCAATGTAAACTTAGTCTCTCTCTCTCTCTATATATAAACAAATCCCACACTCAAGATCATCACAATGAATCAACACTCACAACAGTATCATCACCGTTCTCAACTACTCACACTAAATGCACTCTCCTCACTGACCAACATCTGCACATCCCTCAATACACTCACAATACACATCCTGCCCCCCACACACTCACTTCAAACACGTGGTTGCCGTTTTCCACACAGAGACCAAAGCTTCTCCTGAGACCCCCTCCCTAATACCTCTCTACCAGACCTAATACCTAATGAAATGTAGAATAACAACACCCCCATCCACATATTTCCCCGTAACTGGGCCTTCATTCCACACCACCCACGCCCTATAATGCTCAACATCTCAATCCTCTCACCTTGATGTTACCTACTTTATAGAATTGGTTCAGCAGTCTAATTCTTTCTACAATGCTCGTGAAGTTCTTTCTCCTGTGAATTCTCATCTCTTTCTATCCGCCCCCCCCCCCACTTTCTTTCTTTCTACCTTTAGCTTTCGTCACAAAAAGAACGGATTCAATTCTGTGTTCCAAGACACTCTTGTCTACCTTGTCACTCATTCGTTCATGCCTTAGGTGATAGACATTTCATTCATTCAAAGCTTCGTAGGGTCTAGTTCGTTCATTCGTTCTTTTTTATTTCTTCCTTCAGTCTTTCATTCATCATCTTTCCTTCCTTCTTTCGTCCATTCTTTCTTTCTTTCTTTCCACTCTTTCATTCAGTTCTTTCCTTTCTTTTCATTCATTCTTTCTTTTGTTCCTTTAATTCTATTCTTTCGTCCATTCTTTCTTCTGCATTCGTTCGTTCATTCTTTCTTTCTTTCCTTCTTCCTTCCTTTATTATTATCGTTCCTTCCTTCTTTTCTTTCGTCTCATTCTTTCATTCTTCCATTCATTCTTTTCATTCTTTCTTTCTTCCTTTCTTTTTTTCTTTCGTTCCTTCCTTCCTTCTTTCGTCCATTCTTTCTTTCGTTCATTCATTCATTCTTTCTTTCCGTTCCTTCGGTCTTTCTTTCGTTTTCCTTCGCCTTCCTTCTTTCAGTCCATTTCTTCGTTCATTTTTCGTTTCATTTTTTCATTTTTCTTTTTCTTTCTTTCTATTCGTTTCCTCCTTCCTTCCTTCTTTCCGTCCATTTCTTTCTTTCGTTCATTCATTCATTCTTTCTATTTCCTTCCTTCATCTGCTTTCTTTCGTTCCTTCAGGGGTTCTCTTTCGTTCCTCCTCTTCTTTGGTATATCGTTCCCTTTCTTCATTTCTTTCTTTCGTCCATTCGTTTCATTCAATTCATTCTGTCTTTCTTTCTTCCTTATCCTTTTCCTTCAGGTTCTTTCTTTCGTGTCATTTGATTCTTTCTTTTTTCGTCCATTCTTCTTTTTCTTTCTTTCTTTCTTTTTTTCATTTTTCTTCGTTTCAGTCCTTTCTTTCTTTCGTTTCCTTCCTTCTTTCGTCCATTCGCGTTTTCATTCGTATTCATTCATTTCATTTCTTTTCTTTTTCTTTCTTTCATTCTTTCTTTCTTTCTTTCCTTCCTTCTTCTTCGTCCTATTCTTTCTTTCGTTCATTCATTCATTTCTTTCTTCCTTCCTTCAGTCCTTTCTTTCGTTCCTTCCTTCCTTGCCTTTCCTTCCCATCCTTTTTCTTCTTTCATTCATTCATTCATTCTTTCTTTCCTTTTTCTTTCAGTCTTTTTTTCTTTCGTTTCTTTCGTCCTTTCTTTCTTTCGTCCATTTTTCTTGTTCATTCTTTCTTTATCTTTCCTTGATCTTTCATTCGTTCATTTCTTCAATTCTTTCTTTCTTTCTTTCTTTTCTTTCGTTTATTTCTTTCCTTCCTTCGTTCCTTCTGTATGTTCTTTCTTTCGTTCTTTCCTTCTTCTTTCGTCCATCAGTCCTTTTCTTTCCGTTCCTTTCGTTACATTCATATCATTTCTTTTCTCTTTCCTTCCTTCAGTCATTTTCTTTCTTTCGTCTTTCCTTCCTTTCCTTCTTCTCGTCCATTCTTTCTTTCGTCCCTTCATTTCTTCATTCTTTCTTTCCTTTCCTTTCTTTTTTTCTTTCGTTCCTTCCTTCCTTCTTTCGTCCATTCTTTCTTTCGTTCATTCCTTCATTCTTTCTTTCCTTCCTTCAGTCTTTCTTTCGGTTCTTTCCTTCCTTCTTTCGTCCATTCATTCGTCCATTCATTCATTCTTTCTTTCCTTCCCCTTCATTCTTTCTATTCTTTCTTTTCCTTCTCTCGTCCATCATTTCGTCTTTCTTTCGTTCATTCTTCCTTTCTTTCCTTCCTTCATTCTTTCGTTCCATTTCTTTTTCTTTCGTCCATTCTTTCATTTCCATTTTTTCTTTCCTTCCTTCAGTCTTTCT
>CM065712.1:4536731-4609231 GCA_017654935.2 Phymorhynchus buccinoides | reverse complement strand
CAGACCTCTGATCTGTGGCCTTGTTCACGGTTGATGACCAAAAAAATCACCTTGATTTAAGCATATTTTTCACAAAATGACGATCTGTTTCGCGGTCTAATACTTTTGTTTTGGCAGTCAACACACCCGCGATCAACTCTAGACTCAACCGGAAGCAGACATCGTGTTTCCGCGGCTTATGCCTTACTTTTGTTATATTTTTATTTTAAAAGTAGGGTGTGTGGCTTATATTACGAAGCGGCTAGTAGTCCGTGAATTACAGTAAGAGCAAAACTATCATGTAACATCTGGATAAGGTGAACCAGTATCCTAATTTTTTACAAAAATGGTGAAGAAAAACAATCACTTTCAACTTCACTTATATTACAAGTCTAAATATTCTTGAGTAATCTTTGCAACAAGTCAAGGCAAAGGGTTTAAATACATCTATGTTCAGCTAGAAACTGATATTTTCATGGAAAGGTAAAAGAGTACAGATCTAAATATTCTTGAGTAATCTTTGCAACAAGTCAAGGCAAAAGGTTTAAATATATCTATGTTCAGCTAGAAACTGATATTTTCATGGAAAGGTAAAAGAGTACAGATCTAAATATTCTTGAGTAATCTTTGCAACAAGTCAAGTCAAAGGGTTTAAAGACCTACAGAGCCGGCTGTCAAAATCACGTATTTCAAGTGTTTTTCCCTCTCATAGCTGCATTAAAATCTTATTTTGACCACGTGTTGCTCCCATACACATTGAAAACGAGACATCACTTTAAAGAGCAGCCTCGATCGTATACGAGGACAGTCACGAAAACGAGGCATCACTTTAAAGAGCAGCCTCGATCGTATACGAGGACAGTCTAAATGTGGGCCACACCGACCCAGAAAAAACCAAGGGACTTAATCCAGCCGGCTCTGTGGGTCTTTAAATATATCTATGTTCAGCTAGAAACTAATATTTTCATGGAAAGGTAAAAGAGAGTACAGATCTAAATATTCTTGAGTAATCTTTGCAACAAGTCAAGGCAAAAGGTTTAAATATATCTATGTTCAGCTAGAAACTGATATTTTTGTGCAAAGGTGAAAGAGTACAGATTGTTTTTAATTTTTGCTGTGATCAAAACAACAACAAAACCCAAAAACAATAATAAAGGGAGACAAACTAAAACTGAACACAAAAAGGATGAAACTCAATGAGGCTTTATACTGCTCCTTGCCGAGACGAAAGGGCGATAATTTTAGGGCCGAACTGCCCATGCCCCCTGGCGACAAGTCAGGAGCAGATAATCTTCTGTGGCTACATACCACTAGTTCCTGACAGGCAAGGGCGATAATCTTAAGTAGGTGGCGTTCGCATTTGAGGTCGCGAGACAGGGGCAGATAATTTTAGGTATAAAGCCTCATTGAAAATTTATTTTTATTTAGATTTTTTTGGGGGGAGGGGAACAGTTTTTCGTTTTTTTCATTTTTTTGCTTCAATGAAGAATAACACACAAGAACACGTTTCTTTATCAGAATATTACAAACAAGCAAATGTATCAATACACATCTTATGATTGAGGCATGTAATTATTCGTGGTTTTGAATCTGTTAATGCAAAGTATAACATTCGTTGAATACATAATGAAGTATAAATACAGTGGAACCTCCCTTATAAGACCTTCACAAATTATCCAAAATGAGGTCTTATAAGGGAGGTAATTTCAATACTTACAAAAAGGTCAATGTCTCAGAGAAGTAGGTCTTATGTGGGAGGGAGTCTTATAATGGGAGGTCTTATAAGGAAGGTTCCACTGTATATATTATATAATTTTTTTTGTAAATAATTTGTATATATAATTTGTGCACGACGAAGTATAGATCATATGTAGTAATACATCAAAAAGAGTTACCCTTTCCTCTCAGTTATTTTATCTTTACACTGCTTATGGTCCCGTCAACAGCAAAGGTTTTCTCAGGACTGTCACCACAGTAAACATCAAACACGTCCACAACATCCCACATGTATTTACTTTACACACAACATGAAAAAATTACAAAAACACAAAACAATGTATTACGTGAGACCTCCATCATTGTACCCTATAGCACATAATTCCAGACAGTGCTGGAAACGTAAGCTCTATTTATCGAGTCCAGGTTAAAAAACAGTAAAAAAAGGATAACAAATACATACTACTAACAAAAAATATACAAAAAAGGCCATATAGGCAAATATGCACTGCAGAATGGACAACAGGTGCCCACTCAAGTGCGTAAAGTATCACGCTTGGAAGCCAGTGTACAATACAAAACAAACTGGCATGCCATAAATTGTAAAAAAGTGGAAGGGTTTTATAGAAAAAATGCAGGTGAATGGACCAATAAGGCAGCAAGAAGTAGACTAGTCTCCAGAAAGCAAAAGGAAAAGAAAAGGCAGAGTCAAACAGAGCGACAGAGTAGGGGAAGTTACTAGCAACTATTTCTTCCAGAAGATGGGGGAACTATTTCCCCCCCCCCCCGGTATCCCCACGGGAGGGCCTTTACCGCATAAGCCAGCTTAACCCTTTCACTGCCAAAGTCGCATTTTAGCACCACAGTAATTTAACCCTTTCACCGCCAAAGTCGCATTTTAGCACCACAGTAATTTAACACCCATGTCACTAAAAGGCATCAAATTGGGGTCTATTGTCCAAAGACCCTTTTGTCTCAGTTTTGGGAAGTAAGGATAGACCGTATCTTATATATGTCACAGAAGAATCCCCAATACTGCAGATAGATTTTGTTCTCTACCCAGGTAAACTTAGTGGACAATTTTTGGCTAAAATGTGGCTGGCGGTGAAAGGATTAAGCTGTTGCCCGCCTCCTACGACGAGGACGTGCGGTTGGCCTAATATCATCTCAAAGTATACCACATTCATTGCGTTGCTAGGTACTATCACTATCAGCAGTTGAGAGCAAAACAATGTGTCAATGAATGAATCTTTAATTTAATGTCTTTTCACATAGATCGTGATTTTAGACAGCATGCAAAAAATTTGGGGGGGGATAAAAAATTTTAAAAAAAAGAAAAAAAAGAAGGTAAAATAACATGCATAAGAACGACATATTAAAAAAAAAGTAAAGAAAACCTCTACAGTAGTCTTCCAATAGTTGAGGACAGCATTGCTTTTTGCAATTACAGTAATGTCAATTTCTGCGTCATTTAAAATACCCTCTGTATTATTATACTTACGAAAAAAGTCCATATTGATCATTCGATATTTAGAGAGCAATACTGGGCATTCTAATAGTAAGTGATGAATTGATAATTTATCACTACAAAGACAGTTAGTTTCCAAGTATTTAGTTTTCCATGAATTGAGTCGTATCTTATACACTAACAATGTGTCAAGTAAACACTTCTATCGCCTTCAAGCGCACAATTATACACAAAAACTTAATGGGGAACGAAAAAAAGAAGGAAGACGAAGTAAACTTCAAAAGGAACTAAAAAACAGAAAGAAGACGAAGTAAACTTCAAAAGGAACTAAATAAAAGAAGGAAGACGAAGTAAACTTCAAAAGGAACTAAAAAACAGAAGGAAGACGAAGTAAACTTCAAAAGGAACTAAATAAAAGAAGGAAGACGAAGTAAACTTCAAAAGGAACTTAAAAACAGAAGGAAGACGAAGTAAACTTCAAAAGGAACTTAAAAACAGAAAGAAGACGAAGTAAACTTCAAAAGGAACTAAAAAACAGAAACAAGACGAAGTAAACTTCAAAAGGAACTAAATAAAAGAAGGAAGACGAAGTAAACTTCAAAAGGAACTTAAAAACAGAAAGAAGACGAAGTAAACTTCAAAAGGAACTTAAAAAACAGAAGCAGTTTTCCACTGTCAAAGAACATAATTTGTTACATTAACAACAAATTCTAATTACCGTATTTTACGGACTATAAGGCCATACTTTTTTGTCCCAGACTGAGACCCCTGCGCCTTGTAATGTGACTACTAAAATAGTCAGAAAATATCATAACAGAATCTGAGTTTCGTGTAAAATTGGGGGGGTGTGCCCTATAATCAGGTGGGCCTTGTAGTCCGAAAAATACGGTGCACTTAAAATATTCATATATGCCATAAATCTTGTGGTGAAGGTAAAGATATGCCCCCCCCACCCCCCTCCTCCATTTCTCGGTTGTTTCCACTTTTTCAGTCTTGCCTTTCTTACTGCAGATTGAGTACTTCATCCTCTATCGTTTGCTATATTTAACACTAATTTCCATCCATTTACATAATGAAACACATGCATTCAATAATAGTAGAAGATAAAGGCAAGACGGAAAAACGCAATGAACCAGGACTGTGACAAATGCTCCGCGGCTGTTGTGTGTACTGCACTACATAGGGGGGGGGGGGGGGGGGGGGGGGGGGGGGGGGGGGGGGGGGGGGGGGGGGTGGGGGGGCCTATTAGATAATGGCCTTTATCATGACTGCGATTAATTATTCAACAAAGATAATTAGCTGAAAAGGTTAATAAAATACAGCTTAATGTTTGGTAAGAAAGGCAAGTGTGAAAATGCGGGGAGAGCCGAGAAATGTAGGGGGGTGGGCACATCTTGACCTTTACCAATCTTGTTTTTCTTGTCAGTATACAATAGATTTTGATTGAACCAAGAACATGAAAACCGCTACACACTAACACAATGAGACGAAGAAGATGAGAATTTTTTTAATTTTTTTTTAAACGCACTAAATGTTTGTCTTAAAAAAGACTTTTTCAAAAGCGATGTGTTTGTAAACAAACAATCGGTTCGATGAATGAATGAAATTTGATGAATAGCTTTTCTCAATATGAAGGCACATATATTAGCAAATGATTGTGTTTTTTCTCTCTCAGTTTATAATAGCTTTTCTCAATGTATGAAGGTAAATATTTCAGTATATGATAGTCTATAACATTATGAACACAGACCTGCTTACCCCCTACACAAGTCTTGAGTAGTCTGGATAGCTAAAATGACTAGTTTTGGTGCAAAATGTGTAGTTTTATTCATTAAACCATCAAATACACATTTAAGAAAAATAAACAAAGGTTACTTTTGAACATTAGAAGCATAACAAAGAAACCAAATAGAAAAAATGTCATCTTCTTTGATAACAGAAACATTTTCTTAAATGTGTGATTTTCAGTCTGTGATTGCCAGCCGCCATATCTGTGACTTATTTTGAGTAGGCACACTATAAGCTTTAAGCTTGTTGCTGCCGTCATTCATGTTCATTTGATTTGGTGTATATGTTTTGCTTGTCAATAAAAAAATCATTTAAACCAACATAAAAAAAAAAATATTTTAAAAAAACTTTTAAAAAAACCCATCAAATAATGTTTACTGAAAATGAGTAGTAATCAAGAATTAAAGAGCATTATTTTCAGGTTTGAAGAGTAGTAGAGGTCCAAATTGAGTAGAATAGTACTCGAAAAGAGTAGAGTAAACAGGTCTGTGAACACCCTTTCTTCCTTGAGTCATACATACAAAATAATATAAATCTCCATTTTCATTGCATAAAGCACATCGTTTTGAAAGTTTATAAACAGAACACAGAGTTGAACAAAGAAAATAGCAGGTTTAGTTCTCCACTGGATTATATGCAAAACAACAACAAAATTTATATCACATAAACAAAACACACACACATACATTTACAGGCACACACATACATTTACAGGCACACACATACATTTACAGGCACACACACATTTACAGGCACACACACATACATTTACAGGCACACACACATACATTTACAGGCACACACACATACATTTACAGGCACACACACATACATTTACAGGCACACACACATACATTTACAGGCACACACACATACATTTACAGGCACACACACATACATTTACAGGCACACACACATACATTTACAGGCACACACACATACATTTACAGGCACACACACATACATTTACAGGCACACACACATACATTTACAGGCACACACATACATTTACAGGCACACACATACATTTACAGGCACACACATACATACATTTACAGGCACACACATACATTTACATTTACAGGCACACACACATACATTTACAGGCACACACACATACATTTACATACATTACAGGCACACACACATACATTTACAGGCACACACACATACATTTACAGGCACACACACATACATTTACAGGCACACACACATACATTTACAGGCACACACACATACATTTACAGGCACACACACATACATTTACAGGCGCACACACATACATTTACAGGCACACACACATACATTTACAGGCACACACACATACATTTACAGGCACACACACATACATTTACAGGCACACACACATACATTTACAGGCACACACACATACATTTACAGGCACACACACATACATTTACAGGCACACACACATACATTTACAGGCACACACACATACATTTACAGGCACACACACATACATTTACAGGCACACACACATACATTTGCAGGCACACACACATACATTTACAGGCACACACACATACATTTGCAGGCACACACACATACATTTACAGGCACACACATACATTTTTACAGGCACACACACACAGGCACACACATTTACAGGCACACACACATTTTACAGGCACACACACATACATTTACAGGCACACACATACATTTACAGGCACACACACATACATTTACAGGCACACACATACATTTACAGGCACACACACATACATTTACAGGCAGGCACACACATACATTTACAGGCACACACACATACATTTACAGGCACACACACATACATTTACAGGCACACACACATACATTTACAGGCACACACACATACATTTTCAGGCACACACACATACATTTACAGGCACACACATACATTTACATACATTTACAGGCACACACACATACATTTACAGGCACACACACATACATTTACAGGCACACACACATTTACAGGCACACACATACATTTACAGGCACACACATACATTTACAGGCACACACACATACATTTACAGGCGCACACACAGGAGGGGCTTATAAGCAGGTGCGCCCTACCGTCCGAAAAACATGGTAGTTACATAATCAAGGAACAAGAAGAGAAGACAGTATCCACCCTCATTCCATTCGGCGATACAGTACATCTTTTGCAACAAAGCCGAAATTAAGCTTCTTTCCGTCGACGAATTATTGTCCTTACGGGTACATGTAGCCACTGCCGAGTAAAAAGTCCATCCAACAAGACTTTCAAAACGATAAGTACATCATAATACATTCTCCTCCCAGTTGACAATATACATTTTCAACAAGAAACGTACGCACACAAAATGTGGTCTTTTGCTGAAATGAACATTTGAACAATAATACAAAATGAATGACACGAGTTAATAGCAACAACAAAAAACCCAAAAATGCAAACAAAAAAAAGTATTTGCATAAAAATATTTACAAAATTTCAAACAGATCACCCTTCTTCGCCCAAGTTGAAAATATGAAACCAAAACAGGAAGCTACAAAAACAAAAAAAGCATGCACACACAACCCCACTTCTAGAAGTGCACATTAGATGCGCCCCCCCCCCCCCTCCTCCATTTCTCGGTTGTTTCCACTTTTTCAGTCTTGCCTTTCTTACTGCAGATTGAGTACTTCATCCTCTATCGTTTGCTATATTTAACACTAAGTTTCATCCATTTACATAATTAAACACATGCATTCAATAATGGCTGGTACCCACGTGTCGTCATATCCGGCCACAAGGAGCGTGCCATATTATGGGAGACCGCCATCTTAGTCAGTAACTTTGTTTGAAAAATGCCTGTTTACACACAAATCTGACTAAGATGGCGACACTTCCGTTGGAAGGGTCGAGATGCGCACGCAGGTGGGGGGGGGAGCCATAGTAGAAGATCAAGGCAAGACGGAAAAACGCAATGAACCAGGACTGCGCGGCTGTTGTGTGTACTGCACTACATGAGGGGGGGGGGGGGTCCTATTAGATAATGGCCTTTATCATGACTGCGATTAATTATTCAACAAAGATAATTAGCTGAAAGGGTTAATAAAAATACAGCATAATGTTTGTTAAGAAACAGGCATCAGAACAGTATGAAGTCCAATCCTCTGAAAACCGCTGTAAAAGGGCCATCAAGGCCCCAGACTGAAGAGGGACAACACTGAAATGAGTTCCCAACACCACCAAAAAGGCTTAATATAGCACTTTACAGTGTGATATCCTCTGTGAAAAGGGCCATCAAATCACTTTACAGTGGAGTTCCCAACACCACCAACAAGATAGTCCTTTACAGTCCTCCTCTGAAAACCGCTGTAAAAGGGCCATCAAGGCCCTAGACTGAAGAGGGACCACTGAAATCAGTTCCCACACCACCAACAAGGCTGAATAAATCGCTTTACAGTGTAACCCTACCTACCTGAAGAGGGACCACTGAAATCAGTTCCCAACACCACCAACAAGGCTGAATGTAGTGATAAATCGCTTTACAGTGTAACCCTACCTAGCCTGAAGAGGGACAACACTGAAATCAGTTCCCAACACCACCAAAAAGGCTAAATCGCTTTAATGTAACCCTACCTAGCCTGAAGAGGGACGACACTGAAATCAGTTCCCAACACCACCAAAAAGGCTGAATATAGTGATCACTTTAAAATGCTATTTAACACAAAGAATAACACTCAATAAAAAGGCAAAACCTCTGACAAGAGAAGCCAATCCTCTGTCAGAAATTCTGATGTCTGAAAGAAAGGCAGGTGTGAAAATGCGGGGAGAGCCGAGAAATGTAGGTGGGGGGGGGGGGGGGGGGGGAGCACATCTTGACCTTTACCAAATATATATTACATTTCATACACAAAAGATCACCCACCCACCCACCCCCCACCCCCCAAAAAAAATAACAAAAGAAGTCCTAAGATCATTTCTCCTTCTGTCTCTGTTGAACATTTCAAATAGATACAGGGAATAAAAAAACCATACCCCCCCCCCCCACCACCACCCCCCCCATGGGGATACCGGGGGGGTCTTTTGCATAAATAGTTCCCCCACCTTCTGGAAGTTCTGTGCTTGTAAATTCCTCTAATCTGTCACTCTCTTTGACTCTGCCTTTTCCCTTTGCTTTCTATCATCTATCTTTCTGCCTTTCCGGTTGTCCTGCCTTTTTTCCAGAAACATTTTCAAAAAGATGTCCTCCTCCAGCCGAAGTCGGACTTGCTGGGCCTAATAATTATTTTATAGTTAGGCACATAATGGCAGCATCGCCCATATAATGCACTCATAATTGACAGGAAACTGTCTGAGCGATCGAAGAAGAAGAAGGAGAAGAAAAAAACATACCAAATTGAGTTCATTCTCCATTGAAACACCCCCCATTTCTAGAAGTGCACTATTAAAAAATTCCAACACAAATGTATTAACCCCTTCAGTGCCGCCTACTGCTTGCGCATGCGCCGCCGGCTTGCCGCGCGATTTTTGAACACGGCAATATCGCTGCTTAGCGGCGACGTATATATACGTCGGTGGCAAGTACTGAAGCGCTATAGAGGACGTATATATACGTCGTGGGGCAGCGAAAGGGTTAAATTTCACACAGAATAGAACATAAAAACAAAGTCTCTAGATCATCTGTCTTTGTTGAAAGCTTCAGATACAGGGAATAAAAAAAACCATACTAAATTGAGTTCATTCTCTATAAGTCTATTGAAACATTGCACAATCATTATATACAAAGCTTGAAATGTTCAGTAGACTAACAAAGCAGTTTAACACTTTCAACACAACCCCTCTCTATGTACCTTACCCATTATGGCCATATGGCCTGGGAACGCAGAAGAAGAACTCTGTGTGCAGATTTACGTAGCGGGGAGACCAGTGAAAACTGAAAATGTACCTTACCCATTATGGCCATATGGCCTCGGAACGCAGAAGATGAAGTTTCCAGTGTGAACCAACAGCTACTAATTTGCAGCAAAAGACCCCCCCCCAAAAAACCAGAACGATAAAATTATATTTTCTCTTTCTCTATAATCTCATCAACAGCTACGACTACGCAGCAACAAAGACACAAAAATCACTGACGAAACGCCAATTCTTTTTTCTTTCTCTCTCTCCGTCTTTCTCTCCGATCTCATCATCAACAACTGCTACTGTGCGACGAGGACGAAAACACTGAAGACAATTTCGACTTGAGACTCTTCTTCTTCGGTCCAGGTTTTTCTTCTCCTTTGCGCTCAGAGCTAGGCGACTCGGGAGGCGTCTGCGACGATATCGACGAAAGCGACGACGATAACGACGGCGGGGACAGCACGGGACTGGTCAGAGAACTCTTCTTCTTCCCCCCCACCGACAAACCGCTGTTCCCGCCTTCGCTCGCAGAGGGAGAAGCTTGCGGAGGCGTTTTCTCGCCTTGCTGCGGAGAAATCGCCGCACTTCCACCAGACGAACGCCTCCCACCCTCCGCACCGGAAGCAGCAGCATCGGCTCTCTCCTCCCTCCCTTTCCCCGACACGACGAAGGTCAGCTCTTCTTGATCTTGGGGGAGGGTCATTTGGAGATCGGAGAGGTCGGCGGGGTTGTCGACGGTGATGTCGTGGGGGTTCAAGGGGGCCTGGAGCGACTTGATGAGGCGGACCCAGAACCAGCCGGTGAGGTCCCCGCGCGTGTAGTCGCACATGGTCACGTGGCGCAGGATGTTCGGGATGCTGCACTGTTTGATGAGCACGGGCACCAGCTTTTTGCTGCGAGATCCTGAAAAAAATAATAGAAACAGTAATACAGAGTACACTTAACACGAAATTCAGGGGACAAAGATTTGTTTGCATTTTGTGCTGAGCATTAAAGTAATAATAAAAAGGGGTTTTGTCAGTTCAAACAGATTTTAGTGCGTAAACAGACCTGTTTACCCCCTACACAAGTCTTGAGTAGTCTGGGTAGCTGAAATGAGTAGTTTTGGTGTGAAATGAGTAGTCCTCTTCATTAAACCATCAAACAATGTTCACTGAAAATGAGTAATTAGAGCATTTTTTTCAATTTTGAAGAGTAGTAGAGGTCCAAATTGAGTAGAATACTACTCGAAAAGAGTAGAGTAAACAGGTCTGCGTAAACCAATATTTTGTGTTATCCAGTTCTGTGCTAAGAGAACTCCACTGTATCAGCCATAATTGAAGTCGGATTAGCAAAAGGAACAAACAGCAGGCAACAAAAGGAGCAAAAGCATCAACGAGATCAAAAAACAATACTTCCCCTCTACAGTCCAATGGTTGATTCTTTGGTCCTTGTGTTGCCTGCTTTTTGCTCCTTTTGCTATATTTGCTGTGATTGTTTGTCTATGTTGATAAAGGCACATTCGCCGAAATATCCAGTAGTTTTGTTTTGTCTCTTGTGAATAAAATAACGTCACTTTACACTTGACGAAATATCCAGTAGTTTTGCTTTGTCTCTTGTGAATAAAATAACGTCACTTTACGCTTGATATGTAATACACAGCTGTTCCGTCAAACACAAAGTCGAGCTATTTAGTTAAAAGAATCAATCTAATAATCTTACATAAAGAAATGCACTAAGCATATCCCTATAAAATATTCTGGCTGTATGTTCTAAATCCTCTTAACCCTTTCACTGCCAAAGTCGCATTTTAGCACCACAGTAATTTAACCCTTTCACTGCCAAAGTCGCATTTTAGCACCACAGTAATTTAACCCTTTCACTGCCAAAGTCGCATTTTAGCACCACAGTAATTTAACACCTATATCACTAAAACAGGGTTCCCAGGGCTTTCAGCTATCCCCAAGTAAGGACCTTGTAAGGACCTGTAGGCCTAAGGATAATCTCCATCTTTTAGCCAACGATCTTGAAAGGAACACTTTCCCAGCATTGTGAACAATGTCTAAGCAGATAGAAAAACTATGGCTGACACAGATATACGCGTTTTCTTGCAAAACGACACCAGAATAAACAACAAGATTTCAGTCCAATTTCTCTTGACAACTTGCGGTGCATCGTTCGTCTGCTAAGCTGTCAGTTTAAACGGAAATGTGGGGGAGGGGGGTAAGGTGGAGTAGGTGCTGAGCGATGTTTCTCAAGTGTAAAAGTGCTGCTTCTGCGATCTATTTTGAGTATGGTCTTGCTGCTCAGGGCAGTTTTTGGCAGCTGTCAGGACTTGTAAGGACCTTGAAGTGAATGTAAGCACTTGTAAGGCCTTACTTGGAGATTTCAATTGGTCAAGACTTATAAGGACTGGTAAGGCCCCTATGAACCCTGCTAAAAGGAATCAAATTGGGGTCTGTTATGCAATGAACCTATTGTCTTAGTTTTTTGGAAGTAAGGATAGACCTTATTTTATATATGTCACAGAAAAATCCCCAATACTGCAGATGGATATTGTTCTCTACCCAGGTAAATTTAATGGAACATTTTGGCTGAAGAATGGCTGGCGGTGAAAGGGTTAATATATTTCATCCATCAGATTAATTGTAAAAACTTTCTTTGTTGAGAAGTATCATGAAACAATAATCAGTAGAAAATGTTTTCAAATAATTCACCTCGTATCGCAAACATAAACAAAATCGCCTATGAGTGAAAATCCAGCAATGCCCACTGAATAGAACTAACTTAGTCACATACTACAACATATTATTGACTGTCATTTATGAAAGGTTACTTATGGTAAATTAAAGTTGGCTTAAAAAAACTTCTAAAAATACAGATGAACTAAATGTTCCTCCAGAAACAGCTGTGAATACAGAGCCAAGTCATTTTCGTTTCTTAAACGTTACCGGGTGACAAGGCGTGGGCGAACTTGGTCTGGAAGTCGCAGGCGTCGCTCTGCAGGTAACGCGGCGACATGACGATCACCATACGCTTACACCTGCACACAGGTAACCACCACACCAGGTGAACATCGTAGGTGAAACTCAAAAAATCTCGTATCTCGATTTTCGTGGGTTTTGAGTTAGATACATACCGTACTCTTCGGACTACAGACAAACCTCTATTTTAAGACTTCCAAAATGTCCGGAAAAATCGGTCGTAAACTGGAGGGGTCGTATGACGGAGGTTTTCACTGGCAGCCGTAGAAAGAAAAAGTTCAGCACAGTTCATACTCTCCTCTTCATGCACACATACAATGACATATCAAAACTGGATTTGGGTCTTTCCAACTCCATAGGATTGTGCAATCGATGTATTACAGTTTCACTTTGCCGACTTCTGTTAATCACCTCCACTCTCGTCCAAAGTCAGTGGTTTTCTTTTTCAAAGTCAGTGGTTTTCGTGCTTTTCCTACGCTTTCCGCCATCTTTTCTACAACAAGGGAAGCGACTCCGCTTTCAGGCCCTTGACCGTGGTTGTTTCCCTTTGCTCGAAGTCTATGCAGGCGACAACAACGGTCGTAAAAAACCAACAAAATGGCGATCGTAAGTCGCGTTTTAGAGGAAGTCGTTTAAGAGAGGTCGTTTACATAGTAAAATGCATCCGTGCCAACAAATCCGGTCTCAAATGAGAGGTGGTCGCTTAACAGAGGGTCATAAAATAGGGGTTTGTCTGTATAAGGCACACCTTATTATAATGCGCACCTCCTAAATTGTACACAAAATTCAGATTTTGTTACTACATTTTCTTACTATATCATTAGTCACATTATAAGGCGCAGGGGTCTCAGCCTGGGAAAAACTATGGCCTTATAGTCCATAATATACAGTAGTCAGCTCTCTAATTTTTACCGCCACCTTCCACCAAAAGCTCGTATCTCTAACGACTTTCTATCTGAGGGTAAATGAGGCTGTGTACATAGAAGACAAACACCTAAGTCACAAATTCAGATCTAGTTAAGGACAAAAACCTTGTGTCTTCGTTCTTTTCAAGTCTAAACAAACATTTTTAAAGTAATTTTAACGAAATGCAGAATTAAACTCGCAATGTCTTGAACAACATGTTCATCATAGTTAATCAATTGTCGATTCATTTTTAAAACTTTTTTTTTTTCCTTCTCAAAACTACTACACACGCACACATACACACACCCACACACATATGCACGCATACGCACGCACACACACACAGACATGCACGCACGCATATGCACACACACACACACACGCGCACACACACGCGCACACACAAATACACACAGACATGCACGCACGCGCACACACACACAGGCGCACATACATGTGCACACACAAATACACACAGACATGCACGCACGCACGCACACACACACACACACACACACATACACACACGCACACACGCACACACACGCACACACACACACACACACACACACACACACACACACACACACACACACACACACACACACACACACACACACACACACACACACGCACACACACACACGCACACACGCACACACACACACACACACACACACACACACACACACACACACGCACACGCACACCAGACCTGTCTACCTCAAAATTGAACTAGTAGTATTCCATGAAGTAAATTATAGAATCCTATGACAAAAAAGAGTATTTTTCTTATCTTGAAGAAGCTGGAGTTTGTGACGAAATACTGATATAAATCCAAACGCCACTCAGTTCTCTTTTTTTGGTGTGAATGTTTGTATACTTTGACTTATAAGCACACACAGTCTTATTACACCATCACAACATAGAAATAGAATGACAACTTCCAACAAAGTTCAGTGCTTTGGAATTTATTTAGATTCTTATGCCCTTCGGATGAGACATGCCTCTCCCACCATGAGCAGAACTCAAATCTGATTTGCACAAATGTTGGGGGAGAAGGGTGAAAAGCTTTTTTTAATGAAAGAGAGAGAGGGGGGAGAGGGAGAGAGTGAACGAGAGAGAGAGAGAGAGAACTCAGAACTAAATGAGATTTGAATCACAGAGAGAGAGAGAGAGAGAGAGAGAGAGAGAGAGAGAGAGAGAGAGAGAGAGAGAGAGAGAGAGAGAGAGAGAGAGAGAGAGAGAGAGAGAGAGAGAGAGAGAGAGAGAGAGAGAGAGAGCCTTCAGTAGCTTTCGCTGTGCTCTAATCAAAGTCCTCACTTTACAACTGCCGCGTTCAGTAGCTTTCGTGTTGTGACTTTCACCGATTCAGCGATCACATCACGGCTCTAATCATTGATGTGATCGTCCTCTTCCTTGAAACACAGCCAACAGAACCATCAACTTGACGATGGTGGTTGGGAGGAGAAAGAAGAAGAAGCCGATTCAGCGATCATATCACGGCTCTAATCATTGATGTGATCGTCCTCTTCCTTCAAACACAGCCAACAGAACCATCAACTTGACGATGGTGGTTGGGAGGAGAAAGAAGAAGAAGCCTTTCGAAAGGCTGCTGACTGTTGTTGCGTCGTGTGCAGTTCGTTTTGCCAGGCACAGTTCTGATTTGGTCGTCACATCGCCGCGTAATCGGGCAGCTTAGCGAGTTCCATTTCTTCTTCTTCATCCTCATTTCTTTCTTTCTGTCGTTTTATCGATAATTGCACAAGTATTCTTCATTGATAGGCCACAAAACCAAAAGAATTTGCTTTGTTTTCTTTTCTCACTGCGCCTTGCTGCCGGAAATCACATTGCGGACTAACAATTTGTGTGATTGGACAAAGCCAAAGTCCTTGGCCAATCAAAAATGCTGGCAGAAATGATACTCGGTGACTCATTATTGAGAAGACTATAAGCACAGCAGCCGCGATTCCACGCTCGTTAAGTAAAAGCACATTCGTTTTTTATATTTCTTTGTAAGAGTTGGTGAATTTCGTATTTTTGTCGCGTTCGGCGTATTATCGTATTTCGCGGTCAAAATTCGTAAAATACGCCTAAAAATCGTAGGGTAGACAGGTCTGCACGCACACCTGTCCTGAATGAGCTTAGCAGAGATGACATATTTGGATGCGCCGAGCAGATTATCTCGATGAGGGACATGCACACACCCTCACACACAGACATGCACACACACACACACACACACACACACACACACACACCCTCACACAGACACGCACACACACGCACACACACACACCCTCACACACGCACGCACACACACGCATACACACACACACACCTGTCCTGGATGAGCTTAGCAGAGATGACGTATTTGGATGCACCGGGCAGATCGTCTCAATGAGGGACATGCACACACCCTCACACACAGACATGCACACACGCACACACACACCCACACACACACACACACACACCCACACACACGCACGCACACACACCTGTCCTGGATGAGCTTAGCAGAGATGACGTATTTGGATGCGCCGGGCAGATCGTCTCGATGAGGGACATGCACACACCCTCACAAACAGACACAACACACACACACACACACACACACACACACACATGAGCTTAGCAGAGATGACGTATTTGGATGCGCCTGGCACATGCACACACCCTCACACACAGCACACACACCTGTCCTGGATGAGCTTAGCAGAGATGACGTATTTGGATGCGCCTGGCAGATCGTCTCGATGAGGGACATGCACACACCCTCACACACAGACATGCACACACACACCCTCACACACGCACACACACCTGTCCTGGATGAGCTTAGCAGAGATGACGTATTTGGATGCGCCGGGCAGATCGTCTCGATGAGGGACAAACAGTCGCAGGTTGTAGGGGGGATTCTCCAACTTGGCGATCATCTCCTTCACAAACTGCAAGTCCTCCCCTTCGGGATGGTAGCACACGAAGGCGTCGTAGTAGGTGGGCTTGCCCGTCTCCACTGCAACAACAAAAGATTCAACAGTATTACCTTGAACTCATTCACATCGCAACGATTTTGAATGATTATAAAAACTCACAAATCATTCCAGCAGCCATACACACAACCAAAACAAACAAAAGAAGAAATGAAAGAAGATTGCGGGTTTTTACTTCCGGTTTAGACACAGGGAAGTGTCAAACGAGAAAGAAAGGGAGAGGCCGGGATTCGAACCCCGGGTCACTCGCTGCTGCAGTCACACATTGCATTTGGCAGGCGAACGTCTTAACCACTCTGCCACCTTTGTCCCCCAAAAGGCCAACTATTCCAAAGACTTCAGCAATGAGGGCTAGTGCAAAGAGCGATAATGTACACAGAAACACAGGCTTAGTGGAACATTTTTTGGTGAGTACAAATATTGAGATTGTACTAAAAAAAAAAGGCACTCCACCGAAAGTTGATATTCAAAACAAGCCATTTTGGTACAGACAAACCCCTATTTTACGACCCTCTGTTAAGCGACCACCTCTCATTTGAGACCGGATTTGCTGGCACAGATGCATTTTACTATGTAAACGACCTCTCCTAAACGACTTCCTTTAAAACGTGACTTACGACCGCCATTTTGTTGGTTTTTACGACCGTTGTTGTCGTCTGTACAGACTTCGAGCAAAGGGAAACAACCACGGTCAAGGGCCTGAAAGCGGAGTCGCTTCCCTTGTTGTAGAAAAGATGGCGGAAAGCGTAGGAAAAGCACGAAAACCACTGACTTTGAAAAAGAAAACCACTGACTTTGGACGAGAGTGGAGGTGATTAACAGAAGTCGGCAAAGTGAAACTGTAATACATCGATTGCACAATCCTATGGAGTTGGAAAGACCCAAATCCAGTTTTGATATGTCATTGTATGTGTGCATGAAGAAGAGAGTATGAACTGTGCTGAACTTTTTCTTTCTACGGCTGCCAGTGAAAACCTCCGTCATACGACCCCTCCAATTTACGACCGATTTTTCCGGACATTTTGGAAGTCTTAAAATAGAGGTTTGTCTGTACAGACAAATCTAATTTTTACTATTTTTTAAATACATTATCTTCAATATTTTTCAGACTTTTAAGTTTAACCCTCTTGTGCCTGACGCTCTGTGCTCTCAATCACCTCTGAAATCCTAACCCAAGGGACGTCACTCCGTACAAAAGGGGGGGGTAGCGTCAGAAAAATAATAAAATAAAATATACCCTACCAGATTTTGTGTGTTTTTTTGTTTTGAATGTGTTGCCGAGATGTCTGTCTGATATGCAAAATGAATTTCAAGATGTTATGGGGATGCATGGCTCCACAAAAAAAATCAAATTGCCAAAGTGTAGTCGCAAACTGCATTCACTAGTCATTCACTGCCTACTTTTGCAGACTGTTGAAGCCTAACTCGCCCTAACTTGGGCTAAGACGACTGAAACGGAAATGTAGATCAAAATCATTCACTTACCCTTTCACTTCACGATCTTATAATTCCTATCTTTCACCAAAAAAAGAATTTTCATCGCTGTCATCACTCGGTGGATGCAATAACGACTCGTCATCCATGATGTAAAAGTCGGGAAAATGCCGATGTCAGTAACACGACTTCAAAAATTCGCATCGATCGAACAAACACAAGCTCGCTGCCGAAATAGGTCAGAATACACTCCTTACTCATCACTTCGCGATCTCATAAGTCCCATATTTCACAAAAATAGGACTATTCATTGCTTTCCTCAGTCAATGGACGCCATAACTGTTCGTCATCCATATTGGAAAAATCGCGAAAATGCCGAAGTCGGTCACTAATTTTCAAAAATTCATATCTTTCAAACCAATCGGCCTAGAAGCCATTGCAAGCAACAGGACGGAAGTGTAATCCATAGCGAAAGCGAGGCTGAAGCGCTCACGTGACTGCCATGTGATAGAAACAAAATGGAAGCGCCCTAACCGGCCACGTGGAATCCGTACGTTCCCGAACGTTCTAGACGTTTCCGATCCGATTTTTTTTGGAACGTTCACGACCGTTCACCGCACAAGAGTTAAAAGGCATCAACTGATCAAGGATATCATCGGTGAAATTCAAAAACCTTGTATCTCGATTTTAAGACCTACTTCTCTGAGACATTGCCCTTCTTTGTAAGTATTAAAATTACCTCCCTTATACAACTCCCTTCCATTTAAGACCTCACCTAAGGGAGGTTCCACTCTACATTTCAATATACTGTATTTTTGGGACAATAAGGCGCACTTTTGCATAAGGCACACCCCCCAAAATTTTACTCAAATTCAGATTTTGTTACTATATTTTCTTACTATTTCATCAGTCACATTATCAGGCGCAGGGGTCTGAATCTGGGGGGAAAAAATATCGCCTTATACAGTAAGAAAATACAATAACAAAATCTGAATTTTGTGTCAAATTTGGGGAGTTATACCAAGGTCTGAAAAACATGGCATTTCTTTTATTCGCCATTATCTTTTCTGTCTTTTTTTAAAAGGCATCAACTGATCAAGATATCGTCGGTGAAATTCAAAAACCTCGTATCTCGATTTATTTATTTTTTTAGTTAGATACATACTTACATAGTCAGCTTTCTAATTTTTCCCGCCACCTTCCACCAAAAGCTCGTATCTCTAACGACTTTCTATCTGGGGTAAATGAGGTTGTGAAAATAGAAGAAAAACTCGTAAGTCCCAAATTCAGATCTAGTTAATTAAGGACAAAAACCTTGTATCTTCGTTCTTTTCGAGTCTAAAAAAAAAAAATCAGTACTTTTAACAACATTGCAGGACTAAACTCGCAATGTCTTGAACAACATATTCATCATAGTTAATCAATTGTGGTCAACGCGGTTAATTTTTAAAAGTGTTTTTTTCTTTTTTCTCAAAACTACCAAAAAATCGAGATACCGTAAAAACTGGACTATAAGCCGCATCCCTTAACCCTTTCACCGCCAAAGTCGCATTTTAGCACCACAGTGATTTAACACCTATGTCACTAAAAGGCATCAAATTGGGGTCTATTATCCAAATACCCTATTGTCTTAGTTTTGGGAAGTAAGGACAGACCTTATTTTAATTGTCACCGAAGAATCCCCAATACTGCAGATGGATTTTGTTCTCTACCCAGGTACATTTAATGGACATTTTTGGTTGAAATATGGTTGGCGGTGAAAGGGTTAAATTGATAAAATAGTAGGTATTTATTCACATATAAGCCGCACCAGTTTATAAGCCGCAGAGAAAATTGTATGTGCACAAACCAACACAAACATAGAAATTCTCCTATCAGAACATGAGTATTTAATGTCCTCAGATACTTTAAACATTTTAAGCCCCTTATAGCCCAATTCCGCCCATGACATCCATTAGAAACTCAAACCAAGCCGTCTAAAACCGCCCCCGTACAACTTCGTTAGTATTTTGGAGTTATTGCAATATCTGAAAATCTAAAATATCACATAACAAAAAAAACATTGGTTAAACATTCTTCATTTATACACAAATCCTGACATTTGAAATCAATCCCAAGCAGTTCAGTTTTAATATTTTTTTTAAACAAAGTACCCCATTTCAGGCCCAACCAACATTGATTTGGTGGTTAAGGGAGTAGAGTCTCATTTTAATCGGGGTTACAAGTGTTAAACATTTTGAATCTATTGACTACCAAAACCAGTTTTGAGTCTAAAGAAACTCAAAATAGGCTGAAGAATGTGGCCAGAAACAGATTTAATCATACTGATAAATGTAGAATGGAAATAAAATCCACAGACAACGCGCATCAGTCTATAAGCCGCATGGGCCAAAGTTGAGGAAAAGAGTAGCGGTTATAGTCCGCATTTTACGGTACAAGGTTTTTTAATTGATCGATTGATTGATTGATTTAATTAAAAGTCTGTGTTCACACAATGGTGATATTAGACTAAAAAAAAGATTTTGTTTTTGTTTTAGTGTGTGCGTGTGCACGCGTGTGTGTATGTGTGTGTGTGTGTGTGTGTGTGTGTGTGTGTGTGTGTGTATGAGTAAGTGTAACTATGCATATGATTTCATGTCTGTGAATGTGGAGGAAAAAACAACACACCTAAAAACTAACAAATTAATAGCACCAAAAACAGTGACAAAGAAAACAAAATTAAAGTTAATTAACTCATGAACTAAAGCAATCTTGCAATTCCAGAGCTGGATAAGACTGTAGCAATTTCGATCATTTCATGACTATAAACTACATCTTTTAAAGTTCCAATTTGTGCAACTTGTATCTCAGATAGTTTGTATAACAATGACAACAATGGACATTCTAAAAGAACGTGTTGAACTGATATTTGGGTGACCACAAGCGCATTCTACATCTTTAGAAAACTTGGTCCTCCACGAGTTTAACCCTTTCACTGCCGATGTCGCATTTTGGCACCACAATGATTTAACACCCATGTCATTAAAAGCCTTGAAATCAGGGTCTGTTATCCAATGATCTTGTGTTCTTAATTTGGGGCGGTAAGGATAAACCCTATTCTAAACATGTCACAGATAAATCCCCAATATTGCAGATGAATTATTTTCTGTACCCTTGTAAGTTAAATGGAAAATTGTGGTTAAAAAATGGCTGGCGGCGAAAGGATTAATCGAATTTTGTAGATAAAAAGGATTTTGAATTTCACTGACGATATTCCAGAACTTACCGTCCTGAATGGTCATGATGGTGGTCTCGTCCACTTTCATATCGTCAATGTTGAACGGGCTCTGCGACACTGAAACATCATCTGATCATATAAAACAATGTCATCAACCGCGTCACAACTGAAACATCGTCTGATCATATAAAACAATGTCATCAACCGTGTCACAACTGAAACATCATCTGATCATATAAAACAATGTCATCATGTCACAACTGAAACATCGTCTGATCATATAAAACAATGTCATCAACCGTGTTACAACTGAAACATCAACATATAAAACAATGTCATCAACCGCATCACTGAAACAATGTCATCAACCGCGTCACAACTGAAACATCATCTGATCATATAAAACAATGTCATCAACCGCGTCACAACTGAAACATCATCTGATCATATAAAACAATGTCATCAACCGTGTTACAACTGAAACATCATCTGATCATATAAAACAATGTCATCAACCACAGCATCACTGAAACAATGTCATCAACCGTGTCACAACTGAAACATCATCTGATCATATAAAACAATGTCATCAACCGTGTTACAACTGAAACATCATCTGATCATATAAAACAATGTCATCAACCGTGTCACAACTGAAACATCATCTGATCATATAAAACAATGTCATCAACCGCGTCACAACTGAAACATCATCTGATCATATAAAACAATGTCATCAACCGCGTCACAACTGAAACATCATCTGATCATATAAAACAATGTCATCAACCGCGTCACAACTGAAACATCATCTGATCATATAAAACCATATATAAACCATGCCATCAACCATAGCATCACTGAAACAATGTCATCAACCGTGTCACAACTGAAACATCATCTGATCATATAAACAATGTCATCAACCGTGTCACAACTGAAACATCATCTGATCATATAAAACAATGTCATCAACCGTGTCACAACTGAAACATCATCTGATCATATAAAACAATGTCATCAACCGTGTCACAACTGAAACATCATCTGATCATATAAAACAATGTCATCAACCGTGTCACAACTGAAACATCATCTGATCATATAAAACAATGTCATCAACCGTGTCACAACTGAAACATCGTCTGATCATATAAAACAATGTCATCAACCGTGTCACAACTGAAACATCGTCTGATCATATAAAACAATGTCATCAACCGTGTCACAACTGAAACATCATCTGATCATATAAAACAATGTCATCAACCGTGTCACAACTGAAACATCATCTGATCATATAAAACAATGTCATCAACCGTGTCACAACTGAAACATCATCTGATCATATAAAACAATGTCATCAACCGTGTCACAACTGAAACATCATCTGATCATATAAAACAATGTCATCAACCGTGTCACAACTGAAACATCATCTGATCATATAAAACAATGTCATCAACCGTGTCACAACTGAAACATCGTCTGATCATATAAAACAATGTCATCAACCGTGTCACAACTGAAACATCATCTGATCATATAAAACAATGTCATCAACCGTGTCACAACTGAAACATCATCTGATCATATAAAACAATGTCATCAACCGTGTCACAACTGAAACATCATCTGATCATATAAAACAATGTCATCAACCGCGTCACAACTGAAACATCATCTGATCATATAAAACAATGTCATCAACCGCGTCACAACTGAAACATCATCTGATCATATAAAACAATGTCATCAACCATAGCATCACTGAAACAATGTCATCAACCGTGTCACAACTGAAACATCATCTGATCATATAAAACAATGTCATCAACCATAGCATCACTGAAACAATGTCATCAACCGCGTCACAACTGAAACATCATCTGATCATATAAAACAATGTCATCAACCGTGTCACAACTGAAACATCATCTGATCATATAAAACAATGTCATCAACCGTGTCACAACTGAAACATCATCTGATCATATAAAACAATGTCATCAACCGCGTCACAACTGAAACATCATCTGATCATATAAAACAATGTCATCAACCGCGTCACAACTGAAACATCATCTGATCATATAAAACAATGTCATCAACCATAGCATCACTGAAACAATGTCATCAACCGCGTCACAACTGAAACATCATCTGATCATATAAAACAATGTCATCAACCGTGTCACAACTGAAACATCATCTGATCATATAAAACAATGTCATCAACCATAGCATCACTGAAACAATGTCATCAACCGCGTCACAACTGAAACATCGTCTGATCATATAAAACAATGTCATCAACCATAGCATCACTGAAACAATGTCATCAACCGCGTCACAACTGAAACATCATCTGATCATATAAGACAATGTCATCAACCGCGTCACAACTGAAACATCATCTGATCATATAAAACAATGTCATCAACCATAGCATCACTGAAACAATGTCATCAACCGTGTCACAACTGAAACATCATCTGATCATATAAAACAATGTCGTCAACCGTGTCACAACTGAAACATCATCTGATCATATAAAACAATGTCATCAACCGCGTCACAACTGAAACATCTGATCATATAAGACAATGTCATCAACCGCGTCACAACTGAAACATCATCTGATCATATAAAACAATGTCATCAACCATAGCATCACTGAAACAATGTCATCAACCGTGTCACAACTGAAACATCATCTGATCATATAAAACAATGTCGTCAACCGCGTCACAACTGAAACATCATCTGATCATATAAAACCATATATAAACCATGCCATCAACCATAGCATCACTGAAACAATGTCATCAACCGCGTCACAACTGAAACATCATCTGATCATATAAACCATGCCATCAACCATAGCATCACTGAAACAATGTCATCAACCGCGTCACAACTGAAACATTATCTGATCATATAAAACAATGTCATCAACCACAGCATCACTGAAACAATGTCATCAACCGCGTCACAACTGAAACATCATCTGATCATATAAAACAATGTCATCAACCGTGTCACAACTGAAACATCATCTGATCATATAAAACAATGTCATCAACCGTGTCACAACTGAAACATCGTCTGATCATATAAAACAATGTCATCAACCGTGTCACAACTGAAACATCATCTGATCATATAAAACAATGTCATCAACCGCGTCACAACTGAAACATCATCTGATCATATAAAACAATGTCATCAACCGTGTCACAACTGAAACATCATCTGATCATATAAAACAATGTCATCAACCGTGTCACAACTGAAACATCATCTGATCATATAAAACAATGTCATCAACCGTGTCACAACTGAAACATCATCTGATCATATAAAACAATGTCATCAACCGTGTCACAACTGAAACATCATCTGATCATATAAAACAATGTCATCAACCGCGTCACAACTGAAACATCATCTGATCATATAAAACAATGTCATCAACCGTGTCACAACTGAAACATCATCTGATCATATAAAACAATGTCATCAACCATAGCATCACTGAAACAATGTCATCAACCGTGTCACAACTGAAACATCATCTGATCATATAAAACAATGTCATCAACCGTGTCACAACTGAAACATCATCTGATCATATAAAACAATGTCATCAACCGTGTCACAACTGAAACATCGTCTGATCATATAAAACAATGTCATCAACCGTGTCACAACTGAAACATCGTCTGATCATATAAAACAATGTCATCAACCGTGTCACAACTGAAACATCATCTGATCATATAAAACAATGTCATCAACCGTGTCACAACTGAAACATCATCTGATCATATAAAACAATGTCATCAACCGTGTCACAACTGAAACATCGTCTGATCATATAAAACAATGTCATCAACCGTGTCACAACTGAAACATCGTCTGATCATATAAAACAATGTCATCAACCGTGTCACAACTGAAACATCATCTGATCATATAAAACAATGTCATCAACCGCGTCACAACTGAAACATCATCTGATCATATAAAACAATGTCATCAACCATAGCATCACTGAAACAATGTCATCAACCGTGTCACAACTGAAACATCATCTGATCATATAAAACAATGTCATCAACCATAGCATCACTGAAACAATGTCATCAACCGTGTCACAACTGAAACATCATCTGATCATATAAAACAATGTCATCAGCCGTGTTACAACTGAAACATCATCTGATCATATAAAACAATGTCATCAACCGTGTCACAACTGAAACATCATCTGATCATATAAAACAATGTCATCAGCCGTGTTACAACTGAAACATCATCTGATCATATAAAACAATGTCATCAACCATAGCATCACTGAAACAATGTCATCAACCGTGTCACAACTGAAACATCATCTGATCATATAAAACAATGTCATCAACCATAGCATCACTGAAACAATGTCATCAACCGCGTCACAACTGAAACATCATCTGATCATATAAAACAATGTCATCAACCGTGTCACAACTGAAACATCATCTGATCATATAAAACAATGTCATCAACCATGGCATCACTAAAACAATGTCATCAACCGCGTCACAACTGAAACATCATCTGATCATATAAAACAATGTCATCAACCGCGTCACAACTGAAACATCATCTGATCATATAAAACAATGTCATCAACCGCGTCACAACTGAAACATCATCTGATCATATAAAACAATGTCATCAACCATAGCATCACTGAAACAATGTCATCAACCGCGTCACAACTGAAACATCATCTGATCATATAAAACAATGTCATCAACCGTGTCACAACTGAAACATCATCTGATCATATAAAACAATGTCATCAACCATAGCATCACTGAAACAATGTCATCAACCGCGTCACAACTGAAACATCGTCTGATCATATAAAACAATGTCATCAACCATAGCATCACTGAAACAATGTCATCAACCGCGTCACAACTGAAACATCATCTGATCATATAAGACAATGTCATCAACCGCGTCACAACTGAAACATCATCTGATCATATAAAACAATGTCATCAACCATAGCATCACTGAAACAATGTCATCAACCGTGTCACAACTGAAACATCATCTGATCATATAAAACAATGTCGTCAACCGTGTCACAACTGAAACATCATCTGATCATATAAAACAATGTCATCAACCGCGTCACAACTGAAACATCATCTGATCATATAAGACAATGTCATCAACCGCGTCACAACTGAAACATCATCTGATCATATAAAACAATGTCATCAACCATAGCATCACTGAAACAATGTCATCAACCGTGTCACAACTGAAACATCATCTGATCATATAAAACAATGTCGTCAACCGCGTCACAACTGAAACATCATCTGATCATATAAAACCATATATAAACCATGCCATCAACCATAGCATCACTGAAACAATGTCATCAACCGCGTCACAACTGAAACATCATCTGATCATATAAACCATGCCATCAACCATAGCATCACTGAAACAATGTCATCAACCGCGTCACAACTGAAACATCATCTGATCATATAAAACAATGTCATCAACCACAGCATCACTGAAACAATGTCATCAACCGCGTCACAACTGAAACATCATCTGATCATATAAAACAATGTCATCAACCGCGTCACAACTGAAACATCATCTGATCATATAAAACAATGTCATCAACCGCGTCACAACTGAAACATCATCTGATCATATAAAACAATGTCATCAACCGCGTCACAACTGAAACATCATCTGATCATATAAAACAATGTCATCAACCACAGCATCACTGAAACAATGTCATCAACCGCGTCACAACTGAAACATCATCTGATCATATAAAACAATGTCATCAACCGCGTCACAACTGAAACATCGTCTGATCATATAAAACAATGTCATCAACCATAGCATCACTGAAACAATGTCATCAACCGCGTCACAACTGAAACATCATCTGATCATATAAGACAATGTCGTCAACCGTGTCACAACTGAAACATCATCTGATCATATAAAACAATGTCATCAACCACAGCATCACTGAAACAATGTCATCAACCGTGTCACAACTGAAACATCGTCTGATCATATAAAACAATGTCATCAACCACAGCATCACTGAAACAATGTCATCAACCGTGTCACAACTGAAACATCATCTGATCATATAAAACAATGTCATCAACCATAGCATCACTGAAACAATGTCATCAACCGTGTCACAACTGAAACATCATCTGATCATATAAAACAATGTCATCAACCATAGCATCACTGAAACAATGTCATCAACCGTGTCACAACTGAAACATCATCTGATCATATAAAACAATGTCATCAACCATAGCATCACTGAAACAATGTCATCAACCGTGTCACAACTGAAACATCATCTGATCATATAAAACAATGTCATCAACCGTGTCACAACTGAAACATCATCTGATCATATAAAACAATGTCATCAACCGCGTCACAACTGAAACATCATCTGATCATATAAAACCATATATAAACCATGCCATCAACCATAGCATCACTGAAACAATGTCATCAACCGTGTCACAACTGAAACATCATCTGATCATATAAAACCATATATAAACCATGCCATCAACCATAGCATCACTGAAACAATGTCATCAACCGCGTCACAACTGAAACATCATCTGATCATATAAAACAATGTCATCAACCACAGCATCACTGAAACAATGTTTTGTCCTATAAACTAAGAGTCGTCAAGATTTGTCGGAGGACCCTCAGTCCCCCTCACAGTCAATTTTCTTTCCCGCCTTTACCTACATAAACATTCCAACCCCTCCTACTGCTTTTTTATCAACCCTTTCCTTCCTTTTTGTACTTTTATTCGCAATTGAGGTCATGTGCTTTAGCAGTACATAGTATGCCTTCTTTCTGTCTGTCTGTCTGTCTGTCTCTCTCACTCTCTCTCAGACAGAGAGACAGATTGGAAGAATAGACCCTGCCTAAAATCTTTATCCTCGTCAAAGAAAGTTTTCAATTTCAGTTATCTCTTTTTGTCTCTCTCTCTGTCTGTCCCTCTCTCTTTGTCTCTCCCCCAATCTCTCCCTCTCTCTCTGAGAGACAGATTGGAAGAATAGACCCTGCCTAAAATCTTTATCCTCGTCAAATAAAGTTTTCAGTTTCAGTTTCCTCCCTCTCTCTCTCTCACTCCCTCTCTCTCTCTCTCTCTGAGAGACAGATAGAGCTCCACATCTGGTGGAGGAGTGCACTATATAAATGATTCACTATTATTACTATTATTATTATTAAAGAATAGACCCTGCCTAAAATCTTTATCCTTGTCAAATAAAGTTTTCAGTTTCAGCTCTTTGTCTCCATCTCTCTCTCTCTCTCTCTCTCTCTCTCTCTCTCTCTCTCTGTCTCTCTCTCCATACCAGTACAATCTTGCACAGGTTGAATGTCTGTAGAGGCAGCGGCTTTCTTGGTCAGATAATGCTCGGCATCATTTCCTGAAAAACACCAGGCATAATTTACATTAAAAAAAAAAGATTCTAAGACTAAAACTCTCCAAACACACACACACGTACGTGTGTGTGCACTGAAAGGCATTACTATCAGGTCTCCCAATCGTACTGCAAAACAAGGGGTCCCAGGGACTCTCACTTACAGTATAGAGGGTCCTAGAGGCGGGATAGAGGGTCTCAGTGGCATTGCCAATGCTAAAAAGAATGTCTAGTGCATCCCTGGGACCCCCTGCACATTCTTTTAGAGGGTCCTTTAGAATTTTAGTACTTTATAGACCCCCAAATGGGGGTCCCTGGGAGCCCTGACTATTACTTTTTGTTGGGTGCCCTCCCATTGTGGGGGGTGGGGGGTTAAGATTGTATCATTACCTTATCGCTTAATATTCAATTATTTTCTCGCATAAACTCACAAACACACCATTCATCCGTATCAAAATAACACCTCAATATAATATTGTTTGAATCACTTTTAGTGGAAGGACGCAAAATCGAAGAACACACACATGTACACGCACATAAAATATTGTCAGTGAAATTAAAAAACCTTGTACATGTATCTCAATTTTGGTACATGTAGTTTTGAAAAAAAAGAAAAACAAATTTATTTTTTTTAAATTAAACGCGTTGACCACAATTGATCAACTATGATGAATATGTTATTGAAGCCATTGCAAGTTTAGTCCTGCATTTTGCTAAAATTACTTATTTTTCTTTTTTATAATACTTGAAAAGAACGAAAATACGAGGTTTTTGTCCTAAACTAGATCTAAATTTGGGACTTACGAGTTTTTCGTCTATTTTCACCACCTCATTTACCCCAGATAGAAAGTCGTTAGAGATACGAGCTTTTGGTGGAAGGTGGCGGGAAAAATTAGAGAACTGACTATGTATCTAACTAAAAAAAACCACCAAAACAAGATACAAGGTTTTTGAATTTCACCGACAATATAGTGTTTACAGACTGCTGATGCAATAGTTATTTTCAATGTCTAATAATAATAATAATAAATAACATTTATAGAGCGCCCTTTCTCTCTTGAGTTCACGGCGCTTCACAATTGTTTAAATAAATACATAGATCATAAATAAGCTACTACAATATCAACTATCACAAACATTCACACAGCCACAACACACACGCACGCACACGCCCACACCCACGCACACCCACAATGTGGGGGACATCATTTTAAGGCAGGAAACAGGACAAAACACAAAGTTTGGAAGTAATTACTATACAGACCCAGCACCACAAAAAGGACATTAACCCTTTAGTTCGGTGAACGTTCAGAAACGTTAAAAAAAAATCGGATTGTAAATGCTGAGAACGTTCGGGAATGTACGGATTCCACGTGGCCGGTTTGGGCGCTTCCATTTTGTTTCTATCACATGGCAGTCACATGGGCGCTTCAGCCTCGCTTTCGCAATATATTACACTTCCGTCCTGTTGCTTGCAATGGCTTCTAGGCCGATTGCTTTGGAAGATATGAATTTTTGAAAATTAGTGACCGACTTCAGCATTTTCGCGATTTTTCCAATATGGATGACGAACAGTTATGGCGTCCATTGACTGAGGAAAGCGATGAATAGTCATATTTTTGTGAAAGATGGGACATATGAAATCGCGAAGTGATGAGTAAGGAGTGTACTCTGACCTATTTCAGCAGCGAGCTTGTTTTTGTTCGATCGATGCAAATTTTTGAAGTCGTGTTACTGACATCGGCATTTTCCCGACTTTTACATCATGGACGATGAATCGTTATTGCATCCACTGAGTGATGACAGCGAGGAAAATTCCTTTTTTTGTGAAAGATAGGAATTATAAGATCGTGAAGTGAAAGGGTAAGTGAATGGTTTTGATCTACATTTCCATTTCAGTCGTCTTAGGCTTCACCAGTCTGTAAAAAGTAGGCAGTGAATGACTAGTGAATGCAGTTTGCTACTACACTTTGGCATTTTGATTTTTTGTGTGGAGCCATGCATCCCCGTAACATCTTGAAATTCATTTTGCAAATCAGACAGACATCTCGGCAACACATTCAAAACAAATAAACACACAAAATCTGCTTGGGTATATTTTATTTTATTATTTTTCTGACACTACCCCCCCCTTTTGTACGGAGTGACGTCCCTTGGGCTAGGATTTCAGAGGAGACTGGGCGCACAGAGCGTCAGGACTTAAAGGGTTAAGTGTCAAACTGACTATTCTCAGAAAATTGTACATTTGAAAACTTCAGACAATTCTCTTTCTAATGATACAAGAAACATTCTTGTATCTTTTTCCATTCCAGAATTATGAGCATTTAAAGTTAGTAGGGTGAGCGTCGGCCATTTTGTACTGTCATAGTGTTCAACTTCAAGTGCTTCAGGTGTTGGGGTGATCCCTGGAGTCTTTAACTCATTTGCATCGGAACGATTTTGAATTATACAACAACAAAAATCACAAATCACTCCAGCCATGCACACAAACAAAACATACACAAACAAAAGGAGAAATGAAAGAAGATTACAGGTTTTTACTTCAGGTTTAGACATAGGGATTTGGTAGATCAGACTTTTAATATACACTTTATATATAAAAAACCTCTCTACACCGACTGGTTCCCCCACAATGAACCACTACAAAAGCAAAGTCAGGGGCAAAACTGTGGTCTAAAGGAGTGAAGCGAATTAAGAAGTGACCAGGGTATGGTGTGCACACAGATTTACTTCCCTTGAAGCAAATGCATTAAATTGACAGCTATCTTTTAATTCCGGACATATATGGACAGAACGACTTGAATGAGTTAACCCTCTCACTCTGATCAATCGAACCGAGAATCTGTATTGAGTACCAAGTGATGGGAAGTAACTCCGAACGTCACACCAAATCTTTTATTTAAAAAAATCACCCAGAATAACTCACATTTAATTTCTGAAAGATGCATGTTGAATAGCAATGATGATATTTTCATTCCAAAGCTAACACACTGTCACACAACCAACCATGAATTGGAATTAAAAAAATCCGTAATGGCGCTCCGAGCATCGCGCCGAGTCAATACTGCGCACGTCACGTGGAAAGAAGAAAAAAAATTGGGGTCACTTCGAAAAATCCGTTCAAAAAGACTAGTGGATGCTTTCCCTTGCTGTAAGAACCAAAAACGGACCACTGAGAGTCAACATACATGAACTAGAGCGAGCTACACTTAGGCCAAAAAACAAACTGTCTGTTGGGGGTTTCATCAGTTTGAAAAATAGGGTAGGTAGGTACAGTGGAATCCGTTTAATTGGCCATCGGATAATCGGCCAAAGCCGCTTAATCGGCCAATTTCCTCTGGAACGAAATTTTTTTTTCTTAAGCATGTGTTATTTTGTTTGTTTTTACGGCCAAAGCTGAAATCTTCAATTTCGCTTTATTGGCAACTTTTTCTTTCTAATTTTTCCTCTTTACCCCTTTTTTTGAGAGGGAGAACAACAGAGGCAGACAAACTGACAACACGCTTTTGACGTTTACATGGTTGAGTGTGAAGTTGGAAGGTGAGCTGTTGTCAATTGAAAGACCCTGCATGGCGTTAAAATCACTCAAGAAAACAAAATCATTGTCTTTTACTCGTGCTTCTGTCAAGTTGTAGGATTAATAAACACACACACACACACACACACATCACAAAAAGGGAAATAATTTGAATTTGAACTGCAACATTTAATTTTGACATCATTGCTTTTGACTTGCATAATTGCGTCATACAGTATCTCAATGTTCGTTTTATCAGCCGATTCGCTTTATCGGCCATATTTTTCCTGGTCCCAAAAGTGGCCGATTAAGCGGATTCCACTGTAGTAGGCTTCTTTTTCTTTTTTTTAATCTTGTGTACGGTTCATGTGTGTGAATATATTTATATATTTTAATAAAACAAAACAGCATATACTTTTGCACTTATGTATTATGTTTCTGTTTGCTCGCTTACTTTCGTTTTCTTTTTTTCCCATTCATCAAAAAAACGTTTAGGGTCGGCAGCCAAACACTAGGGTAGGTATAAAAACAGGAAACCAACGTATTTGGGGGGGGGGGGGGGGCCTTACGGATAATATCCCGACAATCCTCCAGGATATCCGGCCGATCCAGCTCCACCAGGAACTGCACCAGGTGTCCCAGGGTCGGGTCCAGCTGGGGCCGGTTGCCCCACTCCAACAACAGGGCCTGGGTGGGGTCCCGGTCGCGCTGGAAGTTCAGCTGCTCGATGAACTCGAAACCGATGAGCTCTGCCAGTCCCTGAGGAAATAAAGTATATTATATAAATGAATGTATATAAATAAATGAATTTGTATAAATAAATGAATGAATGAATGAATGAATGAATGAATGAAATTGAATGAATGAATCGATCAATTCTATCAAAGTATCATCCATTTCCCCACAACATCCATAGAGCGTTTGAGGATCCTGGTCTCGCTGAAAGTTTAGCTGCTTGATAAATTGAAACCGATGAGCTTTGCCAGTGCCAGTCCCTGAGGAAATAAAGGAAAATATTTTTGATAAATGAATGAATTCTATAATCCATTTCCACACGTTTGTGGGGGGGGGGGGGGGGGGGTCCCGGTCGTGCTGAAAGATTAGGTGGATATGCCTCCTGCCTCCTGGATGACCCTGCCCCCTCCATGAATCTGTCCCCGTGGGGATACCAGGGGTCTTTCATAAAATTAGTTCCCTCACCTTCTTGTAACTTCCTCTATAATCTGCCACTCCCTTTGACTGACTTTTTCCTTCGCTTTGTACTGTCAGTGTCACTGTCAGTGTCATCTACTAGCTTTCCGACTTATTTGCCCATTTTCCTGCCTTATTTCCCCCCAAAAAGAGAATTTTCCAAATAACTTTTTCTCCTTAGTTTGAGCTCCTCCGAAATCGGAATGTGTTGGCTGTATGCAGCGGGGAGACCAGCGAAAACTGAAAACGGATACATACATGTATGTATATGTACCTTACCCATTATGGACATATGGCCTGGGAATGCAAGAAAGAAGAAGCCAATGAGCTCTGTAAGTCCCTGAATAAAGGTAAAGGGTGAAACTTATGAACGATGTGGAGGAAAATGAAAATAAGAGGTGGAGGATGAGGAGGGAGAAGAGGAGAAAGAGAGATACCAAGGCCAAGATACAAACATGTACTTGCACAGTAACACCTTGACCTAGTGACACCCATATACACACACACACACACACATACAGACAACACACACACACATACATCATATAATTTAGCAGGAGCCCATTTAGAGTAGGAACATCGTTTACACACACACACACACACACACACACACACACACACACACACACACACACACACACACACACACACACACACACACACACTAACACACATAATAGACATTGAATCACACCCACGCCCACACATATACACACAACCACACACACACACTAACAAACACAACAGTCATTGAGTCACACACAAAATGAAATGCACACACACACACACACACACACACACACACACACACACACACACACACACACACACACACACACACACAACCACAAACACAACAGTCATTGAGTCACACACAAAATGAAATGCACACAGGCACACACACACACACACACACACACACACACACACACACACACACACACACACACACACACAACCACAAACACACAACAGTCACTGCGTCACACACAAAATGAAATACACACACACACACGCACGCACGCACACACACACACACACACACGCACGCACACACACACACACACACACACACACACACACACACACACACACACACACACACACACACACACACACACACACACACACACAAACGCACACGCACCATATAATTTGGCAGGAGCCCACTTTGAGTAGGAAAAGCTTCCACGTTAAGAAACATCCCCAAACGTCGCCGGCTGGACATACGAAGAGCCATGATGTGAACAGACCGATGGTCCGGGTCCAGATAGGAGTCAGCGGTGCTATCGCCCGTCCCTAAGGCTGCAGCACTCTCCTCCATAGGGTGAGGGGTGTTGGGGTCGGCGGTAGTAGTATCCATCGAAGATTCTGATGCCATGACTCTGCGACAAAGGTGTCTCTAAGTTAACAAGCCAGCGCAACACTGCATATGATTTGACCCCAATATGATACGAGGGGATGTGTTTGTGTGGCCCTGGCTGCAAAGTAGTAGTAGTAGTAGTAGTAGTAGTACTAGTACTAGTACTAGTAGTACTAGTAGTAGTAGTAGAATAGGGACTAATCAAGCCGTCAAGCTTTTTGTCAAAGTGGTAAACAACTGGACCTCAACAGAACAATTCTAGTCTAAATAATAAATATTCGGTAAAGGTCAAGATGTGCCACCCCCCCTATATTTCTCGGTTCATTCCATTTTTCAGTTTTTGCCTTTCTTACCAAACATGAAGCTGTATTTTATGAACCTTTTCAGCTAATTATCTTTGTTCACTAATTAATTGCAGTCATGATAAAGGCCATTATCTAATAGGACCCCACCCCCCCTATGTAGTGCAGTACACCGCGGCATTTGTCACAGTCGTGGTTCATTGCGTTTTCCCGTCTTATAGTGGGGGGTAGGGTTAGGGATAGGGTTAGGGTTAGGGTTATTATTCCCAAAAAATAATTAGCTGAAAAGGTTCATAAAATACAGCTTTATGTTTGGCAAGAAAGGCAAAAACGGAAAAATGGAATTAGCTGAGAAATGCAGGGGGGGGGGGGGGGGGGGGGGGGGGGGGGGGGGGGGGGGGGGGGCATCTTTACCTTTACCAAATATTCTGTCAAGTATAATGCAGACTGCAAAATCATTAAACTATGCAAGGGAACACTAATAGTAATACTAGTAATTAATACAAATACTGTCGATCTATTCATAAACATAAAGATGACAGTGTATTTCTAGAAGTCTACTTGAAAGCTGACACACTGACAGGCTAAGCTGACCTATTGCTGGTCAGGTCAGACTTTTAAGTGTCCTTTATCTCTTTTTTGTTGTATGATTGGCACAGCTGAGCTATAACGGTTTTGTAGACGTACGGGCTATATTCACATTTATGTAGGAACGACGGAATTAGGTCAAACCGCAGCGATTTTTCCTGTCAAAATCCCGAACCAAGATTTTGGCCATGTGCCAAACGGTCACTTCCTTTGCTTGTTTTTACTGATGGTTATTCTTGGCGCTGACCATCCGAGTTTTTTCTTTCTGAAAGCAGACACCTACCCGGTCATTCGGGAACGATCTTTTTTTACGCGAAGACGGCCGATCGCGAGAGAAAAGCGATCCAATATTTGGGTCCAGTTCATTTGTTTACAATTTCTAAACGGTAACTACTTGCTTTTTTGAAACAAATAGTTACATTTAATTATTTTTCTACAAGTACACCAAATTTGGTGCATCTAGAATAAATCTCAATGCTGTTCAAGGTCTCCACAAGTCGGGAGGTGTTACGTCGAAGCCTGTCCGACATGTTGTTTTCTGCCATGTTCATGTTGATGCTGCGATCATGTGAGTCGCACAAAAAGCTTAGGCCTAATCTGTCTTTAATGTTTGGGGTTGATGTTGACCCTTTGAATAAGCTTTATTTTGGTACCAATGATTTGTTTATTGGTAAAAAAATAAATAAGTTATGGCTGTTTGATTCATCCAAACCTTGATACGGTAACCTTGATCAACTTTTTCTTATATAGCTCATGTAAAAAAAAGCTATCATTTTAAAATGTCGTAACTTTCTCAATTTTTTGACCGATTTTGATAATTTGGGTATCATTTTAAAGGTCTTGTCGGGCTCTTTCCAATGGCATAAATTTCATTAGGATTTGACAAAAAGTAAATATTTGTTTTAATTTTATAACCATCCTACATTTATGCCCGTCAAGAACGATAATCTGTTGACTGAAAAAGCAGTTCGAAAAAGCAATCGCTATGTTACTAATTATCGTTCTTGACGGGCATAAATGTGAATATGGCTCCCGCCCACCTGCATGCGCATCTCGACCCTTCCAACGGAAGTGTCGCCATCTTAGTCAGATTTGTGTGTAAACAGCATCGATCGGGCATTTTTCAAACAAAGTTACTGACTAAGATGGCGGTCTCCCATGGCTCCCCCCCACCTGCGTGCGCATCTCGACCCTTCGAACGGAAGTGTCGCCATCTTAGTCAGATTTGTGTGTAAACAGGCATTTTTCAAACAAAGTTACTGACTAAGATGGCGGTCTCCCATAATATGGCACGCTCCTTGTGGCCGGATATGACAACACGTGGGTACCAGCCATAGCCTGTCGCATGAAAAAAGGTAGCTCGTAAAAATAAGTAGCTTGCTACCTATGACAGTGTGTATTTGCGACATTGAGCATGAACCACAAATTTCACTTTTTTCTAGGGTTAGGGGTTAAGGTTAGGGTTAGGTAAATGGTTAAAGTACAGAAAAAGTGAAATTTGTGGTTGTCGCAAATACAGACTCTCATAGTAGCGAGCTACTTATTTTTACGAGCTACCTTTTTTCATGCGACATAGCCGACGTATGTAGTGTATGAATGATGGATGAAAAATAAACAAGTCAACAACAACAAAAAACACTGACGTAATTCAAATTAGCCTTACTAACTTACTATTTGGCTCAGTCACTGGCTGACTCAAGCAAGTGCTTCACGAACGAGAACGATGAACTTCTATATTAAACGTGGCCTAGTTGATCCACACAACTGTTGTCAGGAAGCTGTCACTATATTCCAAGAAACTTCCGTGTAGCGTCCAGGATAACGGAACTTGGGACTCACTGCACTCAGCAAAGACATCAAAGCTCTACACTTACGCTTCAACAGCACAAATCAAGCAGGAGATTCAATATCTGTTTCAGATTCATTTCTATCGAAGCTAGCTGACAATCTGACATGATCACAATGGTGACAGGAATTCACAAATTTGTGTCAAAATCGTGACCAGAAATTACCACTTTCGGAGTTTCCAGCTGGGAAGCAGACGGACATCCGGCTTCCAATGAATGCCGGAAAACGGAAAATAAATTGGGTGATGTCGTGAACGTAAATACCTCTAGATGTCTTTGTGTTTTGTTTCTTTCTTCTAAATGATACCAATATTAATAATAATTGATTGAGTATCAGCTTAATCATTAAAAGACGTTTTAAGAAGGGGGTGGGGGTGATTTTAATGGAAAAAGCGCACCCCTTGGCCTAGTTTTGAATTTGAGGTCATTATGACCAGCACTATGAAAACATTCAATCATCAAAAGAAGAAATTAAGCTTTATTTTTAAAAAAAGTCGTTTAATTTTAAAAAAACCCACCTAGCAATAACAGTAATATTGACTCTCTCTCTCTCTCTCTAACTCTCTCTCTCTCTCTCTCTCTCTCTCTCTCTCTCTCTCTCTCTCTCTCTCTCTCTCTCTCTCTCTCTCTCTCTCTCTCTCTCTCTCTCTCTCTCTCTCTCTCTCTCTCTCTCTCTCTCTCTCTCTCTCTCTCTCTCTCAGCTGCAGCCAAAAGGGATAACGTTGCTTCTCTGCTAACATCTGAAAACGAAGAAATGATTCAATCAGTGGCTAGTTTTATAGCAAAAGCTAAAACAATCAGGCTAGCGAACATAACAAGAACAACGAATATATAGATAGATGTCGGAAAAAAAAATCTATGTTGGTCTTGATATTTTTGCATGTTGATCATATACACATTGGATGGTCGGTAACCGGCCATGAATGTTTTCCTTCAGTTTTCATTGCTTTTGTTTCATTTGTTTCTTTTACTTTTTGTCTATGTTGTCGAATACTGTTATTTTATTGAAAATATTCAAATATTTTACAATAAGGAATATGATATAAAAAAAAGAGTTATGAACCTTACAATAATTCTATTGCAGCGCATCTGCAACAGCAGCAACAACTGACAACAACAATAGAAGCATACAGCAGGCTGAGACTGAGATTGTCCAATAAAAGATGTCATATATACTATGTTCACTTTGCAGTCTGTAACCATGGATGCTATATTTAGGTGTAGGGGTTTCAATGTAGTGTCCATGCTGTAACCTACGGACGCCACTCTTGACCTTGACCTTGAACTTTGTCAAGAGGCTTCAAATGTCTGCCACTGCATGCCATCAATCATATGGTGATAACAAGGATAATATATGGTTGTCTTTGAAGTACAGCCACTGCTTAAATTAGAGACAAGGTCAAAGGTCAAGGTCATCAAGGTCATTAACACTTTTGTGACCTCGGAGGCAGTCTACTGTATTCTGACAAATTTGAAGCCTAGCTGTGGCTGCAAAACTGAAAGATATTTCTATATAAAAAAACCTGATTTTGCATCTTCAAGGTTTACGTCCTTGACCTTGACTTTCACCGGTGCTAAGGATAAGGTCACAAGAACAAATTTCAATTTTCAAGGTCAAACTCTAAGGCCAGGGTTACCACGGCTACAATTTTTCCGTGGGATCATCCCTGCACGGTTATACATTCACCGCACAAAGTTCGAAGTGATTCTGTCCAACAGTTCATGAGTTACAACCCGAACATAACAACAAAACAAAACGAACAAACAAACAAAATCAGGTAAGGATGCTGATCTTCTACTATTATTGTATGCATATTTTAAATTGTGTAGATGGATGAAAATTAACGTTAAATGTAGAAAACGATAGAGGTATAAGTGCTAAATCTGCAGTAAGAAAGGCAATACTGAAAAAAACGAAACGAACCGAGAAATGGAGGAGGGGTGTTGATCTGCATCTGTGCAAAATCGGGTAAAAGACGAAATTGTATGGCCATATATTGTACTCTGTTCGAGCTCCAAAAACGAATTTTTTCTTTCTTTTGTGCACCTGTGATCAGACCTGAAATGGACCACACAGTCACGTCAACTACATTTGCAAGAAATCAGGATCAATGGTGGGATTGATACGCGGCCAAAATCTCAGGAACTGCCCACCAGAATGTAGACGGCTTGCCTACACGTACTTCATTAGTAAGATCCAGATTAGAATACGCTGCAACTGTGTGGGGTCCTTACACCAAGCAGGACGTCGACAGGCTGGAGTGCACCCAAAGACAGGCAGCCCGCTTCATCACCAAATACTATAAGTCACGGAATCCGGGCTGCATGACTAAGATGCTCCAGGACTTGAAAATTCCAACACTGGAGGAGCGCCGTAAAGACCAACGCCTCAGCCTCCTACACAAGATCTCTTAGGCTCAGATCCTAGCCTTACCACCAAAGGATTTTTTAACTCCAGTCGACACAAATCGTCGTAGGATCAGGCCCACAAGATACACTGACTGCATAACAGACAACATTGTTCAGAGACAAGCTGTGCAAAATTCAAGAGGAGTCCACCAAGCAGCACAGCTCAGTACAGCAACTCCTTCTTTGTAAGAACAGTGATGGAGTGGAATCAACTGACCGACGAAGCCATCGCAGCAGGCCCCGCCAGCGCAGCACTATCAGCGCCAGGCGGTTCACCTTCGGGGCCTGCTCCAACTAAAGATTAAAATAGGGAATTAGGGGCCATAGGTCAAAGTAGTGGTAAATGAAGGGCAGGAGTTGTGCCGGTCGGGGTTCGTCCTCGGTGAGCGCTACGCTAGCCGGATTGGTCCAGCTCGGATACTATGAAAAGGCCTATGGTCAACTCTTAAAAAACTGTCAACACCACCAGACAGTAAAACAAAGACACTTTCTTTATTTAAAAAAAAAATTCTATTCAATTCTCAGTGCGCTCTCCCAGTTCTGTCGAGTACATAGCCTACATAGGCTCCTTCGACGTAAAGATACCAGAACCAGAGATTAGAGTCCAATCGGTCAGAAAAACGAAATTCAACTTTTTCTCTTTTGAAGCAAAGACGCTTCCACACTTTTTGTTTCTTCCTCGGGGATTAACTCCCTTTTGCAAGAAAATGGAAGTGTAAGAACTTTACGATGATCTGTCAGCATCAGTAGGCCACATCTGTATAATGTATTGTTAAAAAATCGGGTAAAGGTCAAGATGTGCCACCCCCCTACCTATCTCGGTTAATTCTATTTTTCCGTTATTGCCTTTCTTACCATACATAAAGCTGTATTTATGTCCCATATGTGCCTACCCGGGTCGAGAGGACGTAAAACACCAAAATTCATAAAGCTGTATTGTAATTTGTATGAACATTTTTAGCTAATAACCTTTTTGGAATACTAACCCTAGCCCTAAACCTAACTAACCCTAACCCCCCACCCTATAAGACGGAAAAACGCAACGAACCACAACTGTGACAAATCGCGGTGTACTGCAGTACATAGTGGGGGGTAGGGGTAGGTTTAGGGTTAATATTCCAAAAAGGTTATTAGCTAAAAATGTTTGTGCCACCCCCCTACCTATCTCGGTTAATTCTATTTTTCCGTTATTGCCTTTCTTACCATACATAAAGCTGTATTGTATGAACAGTTTTAGCTAATAACCTTTTGGGAATACTAACCCTAGCCCTAAACCTAACCCTACCCCCCACCCTATAAGACGGAAAAACGCAACGAACCACAACTGTGACAAATCGCGGTGCACTGCAGTACATAGTGGGGGGTAGGGGTAGGTTTAGGGTTAGTATTCCAAAAAGGTTATTAGCTAAAAATGTTCCTAAAATACAGCTTTATGTATGGTAAGAAAGGCAAAAACGGAAAAAATAGAATTAACCGAGAAATGCAGGGGGGGTGGCACATCTTTAAAATCGGGACTTTCCTGGTGTTGCACTGCTTCCGGGCATTGTCTCCAGGATCGTTCCCACCATCTTTATATCTACTAATGTCCCATATGTCCAGACTGGAGGACGTTAAGCAGAATTTCTTCTTGCACCATCTGAAGTGAAGTGAAAACTTTGTGGCTTTGTAAAGTTTGTTTGTAGTGGCACTAGCAGCCACTATCATCATATCATATCATATCATATCATATTAGTTTAGGCTCTGTAGGCTTTTGAAGCCTTTTGCCCTCTAGATATTTTTCTCAAATATAGATACATTTATATTTTCTTTGGTAAAGGTAAAGATGTGCCACCCCCCTGCATTTCTCGGTTAATTCTATTTTTCCGTTTTTGCCTTTCTTACCATACATAAAGCTGTATTTTAGGAACATTTTCAGCTAATAACCTTTTTGGAATACTAACCCTATCCCTAAACCTAACCCTACCCCCCACTATGTACTGCAGTACACCGCGATTTGTCACAGTTGTGGTTCGTTGCGTTTTTCCGTCTTATAGGGTGGGGGGTAGGGTTAGGTTTAGGGCTAGGGTTAGGGATAGGGTTAGTATTCCAAAAAGGTTATTAGCTAAACATGTTCCTAAAATACAGCTTTATGTATTGTATGAAAGGCAATCACGGAAAAATAGAATTAACCGAGATAGGTAGGGGGGGTGGCACATCTTTACCTTTACCTTTTTTTTTCTTTTCTTTTTTGCCCGTGAATTACTTCGGCTATTGTCAGTATTGTGTATAATTTGGTTTGTTTGTTTTTTGTTTGTTTTTATTTCTCCAAATTTGTGGAGTAGTATACATAATAGTATTACATTTTTTGTCAATAAGATTTTTGAACATATTTAGTGATGATGCATTTACAGTTTCATTAGAAAGATTGTTCCATGCAGTTATTACTCTGTTAGTAAAAAAGTTTTGAGCTGAACGACTGTTATTTAGTTTTTTTGTTAGTTTGAAATTATGCCCTCGTGTTCTCTCCTCGTCAGTTAGAGTTAGTAAAGTTTTAGTTGTGTTAGGATCATAAGACTTGTTAAGAATGTTACACACCTCAATCAAATCGCCTCTTAGACGTCTGTATTCCAAACTAGGTATTCCCAAATACTTTAGTCTGTCCTCATAGTCCATATCTCTGGTTCCAATAATTGTTTTCGTAAATCTCTTTTGAACACCTTCTAAATGATCAATATGTTTTCTCAAAAAGGGACACCAGACAGGATTTCCATACTCTAATAAGGGGCGTACTAATGATAGTAATGTTTTATAAAGAGGCAGCATAATTTCCTTTGATTTATTAGTTATTGTTCTGATTAGTAGTCCAGCAGTACGGTTTGCCTTTTTAACAGTATCGTTGATGTGTGGTTCAAAAGATAGTAATGGATCAACTATAACACCAAGATCTTTCTCCGCATTTGTGCTCTCAAGAACCCTTCTGACACCACCATCATTACTAGCAGGTAGGCCTAGGCCCACGCGCAGATGCATTGGCCGATTGGGTCCATGGACAAGGTGAGGGTACAGAACAGAAAGTTATGGAGAGAACACAGCTCCGTCTTCATTCGATTTGTTAACTCTAACAGCTGAAAGTGTGTGAGCTCGCACGCGTCTGTGTTTTCTGTTTAGTCGAGTCCTTCGGATGGGGACTTAAAGCTAGTCTGACCCGTGCGCTTTACGCACGTAACAGTCCCACGGCAGTTGAAAGTCAGTAAGTGCAGGGATAAATCCCTGGGTGAAAGTTTTCTGGATTCTCAAGTGCCCAGGATTTCCACCCTTAATTTTTTTTTAAATCAGAAGGCGCTGCAGGAAATCGATGCGCTATTTTCAAAGCCCTTTTCAAGATATAAGTCTCTGTGACTAGAAGACCAAATACTGTATTGCATAACTGATTGTTAGCATAGATACATGATACCGTGTCAGTGTGTTTGCTCCTAGAACTTTCAACTTCAATGTCATTTTAGAGTTCAAAACATTTCATAAATTTGAATGAAAGACCTCAGGAGAACTCATATAAATAGGCATTTATCTGCAAATTCTTGTCAGCTTCTGGGGGCGCTTTGCCCTCCAGACAAGCCAAGCAGGCCTCTGCCCCTACACCCTGCCGGGGCCTAGGCGGCAGTGGACCCAGAAAGTAGGCCCCTGGAACCCACCCACCCACCCTCCGCCTTTTCCTTTGTTTTTCAAAATCTGCATCAACACATTGCACCCATGTAAAAACCATTATGCTGCCTGCTGTTTATGGCCAAATTGATAGCTGGGTTTTCCAAGTGCCCACACCCTCCTCACCCTTTTTTTTTTTTAAAAGGGTAGGGCTGCACTTGTGGTGATGCGCTCTCCGGGGGAGAGCAGCCCTAATTTCACAGATATAAGTCTCTGTGACTAGAAGACCAAATACTGTATGTGCATAACCTCAAATGTTAGGCATAGACACATGATACAAATGTGTCAGTTTACTAAAAAGGCAGGAGAATGGACCGGTAAGGCAGAAAGATAGTATTAGTAGATGACATGTTTTGTGTGTGTGTGGGGGTGGTGGTGGTGTTATTTTGATGATACCATTAATTGAATTTGATAGTTGACAGGGCTAGCTAGCATAGCATTGTTGCATATATATATATATTAACGAAACTCCTGTGTGGGTGGGGGTAGGGTCCCCTGTGGGGGGGGGGGGGGGGGGGGGGGGGGGAGGCCTTTGGTGGAGGTTCTGTAATGGAGTCCCAGTGCATGTTTGTCCTGTTCACGCCACTGTGTGCAATTAACCCTGCATGCATGCACGCGCTTGTGTGTGTCTGTGTGTGTCACTTTTTTTTCTTCCTCTTTGATTGCTCAGACAATTTCCAATCAGTTATGAGTGCAGATGCATCATGCTGCACGTTATGCGCCTAATTAAGAAATAGTGCCCAGCAAGTCCCGACTTTGGCTGGAGGAAATCTTTTGGAAAAAGGAGTATTTCTTGAAAGAAAAAAAAAAAGGCAGGAGAATGGACCGGTAAGGCAGAAAGATAGTCATTAGTATAATAGTAGATGACAGTAAGCAAAGGGGAAAAATTAAACTTTTGGCAGAGTCAAGCTCAAAGAGAGTAACTGATTAGAGGAAGTTACAAGCACAGAACTTCCAGAAGGTGGGTGGACTATGATACAAAACTGTAACAAAAGACCCCCCGGTATCCCCAGTTGTTTTTTTTTACATTCATGGTACTTTACTTTCTCAAACTCAAAGTCAAATAAGGGCATCGCCGAGCAGCAGCAACGCATTGTGAAAATGAAGGCAATGCAAACCCGGCCAGAGTTATGTCCTCCCCCCCCCCCCACCCCCCAATAAACACACCACTTTCCACCCTTACAGAACGCATAAAATACATAGCCCAAAATTTGAAGCGATTCTGTTCTAGTAGTTCACGAGATACAGCTGAACTTTTATACAAACTTCCTTGCACCGAGTTATGTCCTCTCCCCCCCCCCCCCCCCCCCCCCCCCCCCAATAAACACACCACTTTCCACCCTTACAGAACGCATAAAATACATAGCCCAAAATTTGAAGCAGATTCTGTTCAGTAGTTCACGAGATACAGCTGAACTTTTATACAAACTTCCTTGCACCATGGTACACCACCACACAAAATTTGAAGCAATTCTGTTCACTAGTTCACGAGATACAGCTGAACTTTTATACAAACTTCCTTGCACCATGGTACACCACCACACAAAATGTGAAGCGATTCTGTTCAGTAGTTCACGAGATACAGCTGAACATTTATACAAACTTCCTTGCACCATGGTACACCACCACACAAAATGTGAAGCGATTCTGTTCACTAGTTCACGAGATACAGCTGAACTTTTATACAAACTTCCTTGCACCATGGTACACCACCACACAAAATTTGAAGCGATTATGTTCACTAGTTCACGAGATACAGCTGAACTTTTATACAAAACTTCCTTGCACCATGGTACACCACCACACAAAATGTGAAGCGATTCTGTTCACTAGTTCACGAGATACAGCTGAACTTTTATACAAACTTCCTTGCACCATGGTACACCACCACACAAAATGTGAAGCGATTCTGTTCACTAGTTCACGAAATAAAGCTGGGGGGGAAATTACATAGCCCAAAGAAGGAAATTTCGGTTTTCATGGTCAAACTTCAAGGTCAAGGTCAGCACGGTGTTGATTAACGAAAGGAAGCTTCCTTTTCAAGCTGTCTACCCCTCTGCCAATTTTAATCAAAGTCCAAACAGTAGTTTTTAAGATAATGGATACACAGACACACACACAGTGACACACACACAAATCAATCGCAAAACCCCGGCCTCTGGCCGGGTAACTAAAACAAAGACTAAACAACAGTGCTGACATTCATTACACACTTCACTTCCTAAGTGTGTGTTGACCACTACGTGTGTGTCACTGTCAGTCTCTGTGTGTGTGGGGGGGGGGGGGGGGGGGGGGGGGGGGGGTGCAGTGCTATCAACATGGGTGTAACTGTTACTCTTTCATTTTTAGACTGATTTCAGTATTTTTTATTTTACCAGAAACTGAACTTCAGTTTTTTAAAAAATTCATCCAACAACAACAAATTATTGACCACAAGCGATTTGGGGCATTTTGAACTTAGTTGTTCTGTCTTGGAAGTTTACAAAGGCAATGTAATCATTTTACGAGGCTTATCAGACTCAAACTGTCTATCATTTTAACTGTCTGTCTGTCTGTCTCGTTATATATATCTCTCTCTTAACTTGCCCACCCTGAATCGTCCAACAGGACTCTGCCCCTGTAACCCTGCCGGGGCCCCATGGGTCCCTGGACCCCTGCCTTTCAGGGTTTTTTTCATTTTGGGGAGTTGCACCCATGTGTGTGTCACTGTGTGTGTGTCACTGTGTGTGTGCATGTGTGTGTGTCACCACTCTGTGTGTGTGTGTGTGTGTGTCACTGTGTGTGTGTCACTGTGTGTGTGTGTGTCACTGTGTGTGTGTGTGTCACTGTGTGTGTGTGTCACTGTGTGTGTGTGTGTGTGTGTCACTGTGTGTGTGTGTCACTGTGTGTGTGTGTGTCACTATGTGTGCATGTGTCACTGTGTGTGTGTGTGTGTCACTGTGTGTGTGTCACTATGTGTGTGCATGTGTTTACTGTGTGTGCATGTGTCACTGTGTGTGTGTCACTATGTGTGTGCATGTGTCACTCTGTGTGTGTCACTGTGTGTGTGTGTCACTGTGTGTGTCACTATGTGTGTGTGTGTGTCACTGTGTGTGTGTCACTGTGTGTGTGTGTCACTATGTGTGTGTGTGTCACTGTGTGTGTGTGTGTGTGTGTGTCACTATGTGTGTGTCACTGTGTGTGTCACTATGTGTGTGTCATTGTGTGTGTGTCACTATGTGTGTGCATGTGTCACTGTGTGTGTGTCACTGTGTGTGTGTCACTATGTGTGTGTCACTATGTGTGTGTCATTCTCTGTGTGTGTGTGTGTCACTGTGTGTGTGTCACTATGTGTGTGTGTGTGTGTGTGTGTGTGTGTGTGTGTCACTGTGTGTGTGTGTCACTGTGTGTGTGTGTGTCACTGTGTGTGTGTGTCACTGTGTGTGTGTGTCACTGTGTGTGTGTGTGTCACTGTGTGTGTGTCACTGTGTGTGTGTCACTGTGTGTGTGTGTGTAGCGCTATCAATGAATCAATGATTTATTTTCTTCTTACAGACCAAAGCAATGAACCAGAACTGAAGCGCTAGCGAAATGGACGGAGTTAAAGAAGAGGTCATAGTTCAAAGAGACTGTACACCGCGGATGGACAGTGGTGTTGTAGTGGTCAGTGACACTCCTCAGATTCTCTTCTTAACCCTTTCAACGCTAAACATTTTTCAGCTAAAACTTTTAATTAAACTTACCTAGATAGAGAAAATATTCTGTCTGCAATATTGGGGATTCCTCTGTGACAGTATGCATAAAATAAGGCCTATCCTTACCTCCCAGAATTAAAGAACATATTAGATCACTGGATACCAGACCTTCATTTGATGCCGTTTTGTGACATAGGTGTTCAATCATTGTGGTGCCAAGAGGCGACATTGGCGATGAAAGGGTTAACTCATTCATGTCGTTCCGGCCTTATATGTCCGGAATTAATAGATAACTGTCAATTTGATGCATAATTTGCTTCATGGGAAGTAAATCTGTGTGCACACCATACCTTGGTGACTTCGCTCCCTTAGACCACAATTTTGCTTCTGACTTTGCTTTTGTAGTGGTTTGTTGTGGGGGAACCAATCGGTGTAGAAAGTTTTTCTATATAAAGTCTATTAACCCTTTCGCCGCCAGCCATTTTTCAGCAAACAATTTCCATTAAACTTACCTGGGTAGAGAGAAAAAAATTGTCTATAATAATATTGGGGATTCTTCTGTGACATATTTAAAGTAAGGCCTATCCTTACTTCCCAAAATTAAGAGAATATGGTCTTTGGATAACAGACCCTGATTTGATGCCTTTTAGTGACATGGGTGTTAAATCATTGTGGTGCAAAAATGCAACGTTGGCTGTGAAAGGGTTAATAATATAAAAAAAAAGTCTGATCTACCACTTCCCTCCCTATGTCTAAACCTGAAGTAAAAACCTGTAATCTTCTTTCATTTCTCATTTTGTTTATGTGTGTTTTGTTTGTGTGTATGGCTGGAGTGATTTGTGAGTTTTTTTAATAATTCAAAATCGTTGCGATGCGAATGAGTTAAGGGCATACCATTTGACCCCAATATGATCCAATAGACAATTTTGGAAGAACAAAAAATAGGGGAGAGCACTTCGTGAAGATTAGAATTGCTTACCTCCATTACTCGGTCAAATTCCATATCAACAATGCAGCAATGGCGTCGAAGCTTGAAACCGCAGGATGCGAGTCAGCGACTTGCAAACATATTTTTTAGAAAAATGAGGGGCGTCCAGTATCCACAAACTGATAAAACTTGCAAAATGTGACGTAAAAATATAAATGACAATTTTTTTTAGAATGACGCACAATGTTCTAAGTGCTGTATGTCTGCTCAAACACACGAGTCGATAGGCTACGAGAGCTGATGGTAGAGTGACTTCCCCTGTTTGACCGATTGAATTAGGCAAGATCACTCCCAAACACCATGAAATTACTCCCCTTAATTATTTCCGAACAATTCCTATTCACGTGACTGACATACTTGCGTCTAAAAAACAATTCTACTATTTCCGCTCACTATGTGCCACCCCCCTTCATTTCTCGGTTAATTCCATTTTTCAGTTTTTGCCTTTCTTACCAAACATGAAGCCGTATTTTATGAACATTTTGAGCTAATTATCTTTGTTCAATAATTAATTGCAGTCATGATAAAGGCCATTATCTAATAGGACCCCCCCTATGTAGTGCAGTACACCGCAGCATTTGTCATTGCGTTTTTTTCCGTCTTATAGGGGGGGGGGGGGAGGGTTAGGGTTATTATTCCTAAAAGATAATTAGCTGAAAAGGTTAATAAAATACAGCTTTATGTTTGGTAAGAAAGGTAAAAACGGAAAAATGGAATTAACCGAGAAATGCAGAGGGGGTGGCACATCTTTACCTTTAAGGGCTTCGCACACTAGCGTCAAGATCTCGAGATCGCGGCGATTTTTTGCTGCAAGGCGCAGTTTGATGCGCCGCTTGCGTGTGAGTGATTCGCGGCGCGGCAGGATTTTTGATGCGTAGCTGCGCGATTTTTTGTTGCTCGAGAATAGAACCGGCTCTAATTTTGATGCTCAAGATCGCAGAGATCGTGAAAAACTAGCCAATCACAACGGACGGAAGGACCATAACTCTGATTGAAGAAAATAAATGGCAGACTTGCTCGAACCCGAAATAAAGCGTCTGACGCTAGAGTAATCTTTCCTTGCTTTGCAAATAAGGAAGTTCGCGCGACCAGAGGCGAAGCGACAAGAGGCGTGTGTGAGAACACCACTGCCTCGCTACAGTGTGTGCTGTGATGCAGGCGTCAACGCGTCAAGGCGTTGCTCTGAGAAACAATTGACGCCTGATGCTAGTGTGCGGAGGCCTTTACTAGATATTTCATCAGATTCGCGTACTGGGGACTACAACAAATATATTGAACATAACTAGTACCTAGGATTTCCTCAGATTCTTGTAGACAGAAGACTTTCGCAATAATCATGCCTCACAAATGTCACAGTCGGATCGCATTGGCATTGAATTTTATGCAGTGTGGCTGGCCCTTTAATAGTTCTTTCAAACTTTCCTCAGTTCATTCTTCTTCTTCTTCTGCGTTCCCAGGCCATATGGCCATAATGGGTAAGGTACGTATGTGTCCGGTTTTCAGTTTTCACTGGTCTCCCCGCTAGCGTACAGCCGACACATTCTGATTTTGGAGGAGCTCAAAGATTGGAAGATGTTTTTGGAAAAAAGGCAGGAGAATGGGCCAATAAAGTCAGAAAGATAGTAGATGATAGAAAGCAAAGGGAAAAGGCAGAGTCAAAGAGAGTGAAAGACAAGAGGATGTTGCAAGCACGAAACTTCCAGAAGGTGGGGGAACTATTTTTATGAAAGATCCTCCGGTATCCCCATGGGGAGAGACTCATGGAGGGGGCGGGGGCGTCCAGCTCCCCGTATGGAGGCACGAGGCATCCACAGGTTCAAAGCCTGTGAATTGTGATAGAAAAAACCCCACAGCCCAACGCCCATGTAGAAATTGAATGCTTCTCCTCTCTGACTCTGTCAAAAACTTAGGTGTGATTACATGTGATTACTGTGTTGTGTGCAAGGTTGGGGATGCAGGGCTCCCATTTGGGGGTCTATGAAGCACTAAAATTCTACAGGACCCTCTAAAAGAATGTGCAGGGGGTCCCAGGGATGCACTACAAAAATTCTTTTTAACATTCGCAATGCCACTGGGACCCTCTATCCCTCCTCTAGGACTCTTTAAACTGTAAGTGAAGGAGTCCCTGGGACCCCTTGTTTTGAGGGACGATTGGGAGCCCTGGGTGGGTGGGGGAGGATGGATGAGTGTTTGAATACATGTGTAAGTTTTTTTGTTCTGTTTTTCCCCTGTTGCTTTTGTTCATTCTTGGAAGTTTTAATTGTGTTTTTCTTTTGTTTCGAGGGCAAAATGTAAACAAGCCCATTGTGGGCTTATTCTTTTCCCCTCAATAAACAAATGTTTCAAGGTGTCTCTCTGGACAATGCTCTTTCTATGCAGTTTTCTGACTCAGACCTGTCAGTCATGCTACCATACCATCAAATCCGTCGTTCTGGTTCTGTATTCGTAAATATCTCTCAGATGAAGCTTAGCCACTGCAAAGCTTGTTACTTCCCTCATCCTATCTCGTCTTGACTACTGTTAAGTGTTATGCTCGTCTTTCTTGCCTATCAGTCTCTTCTCTATCTTGTCTCCAACATATTCAAAACACAGCTGGGCTCGTCTTGTCCTCAGGAAGAAAAAGTTAGTTCATGTTCTAAAGCCCTCTTGTCCGTTCTTTGCACTGGCTACTTGTCACAGACAGAATTGAGTATAAACTAAACACCCTTTGCTCTAATAGATCTATCCATCAAGCTGCTCCATCTGACCTCTGCGACAATATTTTCATTTATACGGCAGCTCGCACACCCTCTATCTCTCCAGATCCCTAGGTATAAGAGCTCTTTCAACTGTTGGTCGGTACTCTTTTGCTGTTTCAGGGTCAACCTTCTGGAACAAACTTCCTCTCTCCCTCCGTCAGCGACCGACCCTCTCTGCTTTCAAATCAAATTTCAAAACCCACCTGTCCCCCTGTCATTGAAGCTCAATCTCTCTTACTTCCTCTTTCTCCTGCCTTTAGGTCTATTTCTCAAACACGTGTGTGTCTGTGTTATCTTGTTCGTCTTTGCATAGTGTCTTTGTTTCAATGCGTTATGAATGTTTAACGTGTGTGTGCGCTTCAATCTGATTTCTATCCAGATTTAGCGCCATATAAATACTGTATGTTGTTGTTGTGTGTGTGCGCGTGCATATGAATGTGTGTGTGTGTGTGTGTGATTGCTTAAGTGCACATGTATGTGTAACATTAAGGAGTGTTCTTCACCGCCAGCCATATTTCAGCCCAAAATGTCCATTAAATTTGCCTGGGTAGAGAACAAAATCCATGTGCAGTATTGGGGATTCTTCTGTGACATATAATGATATATATATATATATAATAAGGTCTATCCTTACTTCCCAAAACTAAGACAATTGGGTCTTTGGATAATAGACCCCAATTTGACGCCTTTTATTGACATAGGTGTTAAATCACTGTGGTGCTAAAATGCGACTTTGGCGGTGAAAGTGTTAAGAACTAAGTTTTAAGAAGAAAAAAATATCCAATGTGTGTGCGCGCGCGCGTGTGTGTGTGTCTGTGATGTGTTACTGTGTCCATTTGTGTCTGTAATTCATGCATGTCTGTGTACAGTGTGTGTGTGTAGATACGTGGTGTGGTGTGTGCGTTTGTAGGTGAGTGCGTGCGTTGTTGTGTGTGTGTGTGAGAGGGCGGAGAGAGAGCGGAGGGTGTGAGGGAGACAGCGCGGGGTGAGGGAGGGGGGAGGGGAGAGAGAGTGGAGGGGCTGGGGGTATATGTTCCCTGCATGTATTAATTTTAATGTTTTCTAATGATATCTTGTTCTTACGATGTCAAAGTTATTTTTTATGTTTTAATCTTGTATGTCTCCTTTCTCTTCTTTCTTAAACCTGTTGGTTTTTATCTTTGTAATGGCGCCTGGAGCCTCGCGAGGGACAGGCGTCACTTTTTAAAAATGAATTAAATTATTATTATTATTATGTGTGTGAGCGCACACGCGCATGCAAACTTCCTCTTTCCCTCTGTCAGCGACTGACCCTCTCTGCTTTCAAAGAGCTCTAACCTCAAAACCCACCTGTTCCCCCGTCACTAAAGCTCCTCTCTCTTTCTCTTCTCTCTCTTGCCATTAGGTCTGTTTCTGCTGTATTCCATTTATGTCATCCGTGTGTGTTCGCTTTGTATTGCGTTTTTGTTTGGATGCGTTATGAATGCTAACGTGTGTGTGTGCATTTTTATTTGATTTCTATCAAGAGTCAGCGCCATATAAATACTGTATGTTGTTGTTGTTGTTGTTGTTGTTGTTGTTGTTGTTATAAGACTCCCTCCCACATATCGTCGCTGTCCGACGCTAACCGTGTATTTACACAATCAGTGATTTTACAGGAGCATCAAAAAACATATTGTCGCCTGCTACAAAGTCAATCCCCATTTGATATACGCTTGACCCTTCTTCTTTACCGATGAGTAAACATGTGACACAATAAAAGTTGCATTAACACCCAAAGTTTTCGTGATAATTCAGTTACACGGTTAGTCACAAAGTTAGTGCATTGTTCTCACAATGGGAGATACGACAGCTGCCGGCAGTTACACGATTAGCGTGACCAGTTACACGCTTATCGCGTCAAAACCAGCAACAACCCGCCACATACACGATTATTTCCGTGGTATCATGTTACAAATTTGAGCATTTTCATTGGTCGCAGACACAAGATATTTATAGAAGACCTGCGTGAGGTCACTGGAAGGAGTTTCAGTAAAAAAAATCTATTTTTGTCAAATTTTGTAGATACACGGTTAGCGTCGGACAGCGACGATTTGAGACCTACTTCTCTGAGACATTGCCCTTCTTTGCGATCATTAAAGTTGCCTCCCTTATTAGGTATGGTATTAGGTACTTTATAGTCACAGAGGCGTCTCTGTGAAATTCGGGTTGCTCCCACCTGGAGAGCGTGTCGCAGCCAGAGGCGCGCCACCCAATTTTTTATTTTATTACTTTTCTTTGAATGCGATTTTTGTTACTGATGGGGGGGTAAATTTTTACCAAATGACAACTTTTTCGTTGCCACTGGGTTTTAGCGTATGCTAAGTGCATGGGCACACGGGACCTCGGTTTATCGTCTCATCCGAAAGACTCCACGTTCAGACCGTTAAGGCCTAGTGCAGAATGAGAGGGAAAAATCCCCTGTACCCAGGTTCGAACTCGGGTTTACTTGACACGAAGCGAACGCGCTACCACTGTGCCACTCTACACCCCTCCCTTATAAGAACTCATTTTGGATGAATTTTGAAGGTCTTTTAAGGGAGGTTCCACTGTATCTTGTGTTTTTGTGAATAATTTGTGTGTATAATTAATAATAGCTGTTGTTTCTGCTGAACAGAAACTAGAACCAGCATGGTTCAAGGAGGAAGACTCACCACCAGATCAGCCCTCAGCTGTCTGCAGCACAGCACAGCCCATGTCTGACAGCACTTCTGGGTCACCGCTGTCTCTGAAAAGAGGGTGGGTGTGCCTGTGCTGTTCCGCCACCTTTGTGCTGGTCAGTAGTTTGGAACTCCACCTGGCGTCGGTTCACGGAGAGCCTCTGCCGTTCCCTGAGTGGACTGAGAGCAGCGACAGACAAGTGAGTGTAAACATCTGCATTTCTTCTGCATTCGTTTTATGAAGTTTTAACCCCCTTGACTCGGGGCAGTGGGTGGATGCCTCGTGCCTCCATACGGGGAGCTGGACGACCCCTCCACTAGTCTCCCAGTGGGGATACCGGGGGGATCTTTTGTAAACATAGTTTCCCCAACTTCTGGAAGTTCTGTGCTTGTAACTTCCTCTAATCTGCCACTCTCTTTGACTCTGCCTTTTCCCTTTGCTTTCTATCATCTTCTGTCTTTCTGACTTATTGGCCCCATTCTCCTGGCTTTTTTCAAAAACAATCTTCCAAATAATGTTTCTCCTTTGAGCTCCTCCGAAATCGGAATGATGCTGATGTGCCGATGGTCTTGGCCTGCACAGCTTCCTGTCCCGGATTGTACGTGGGAGGAAGCTGGCTTGTCGGTCAAAGAGGGTGACAGATTAGAGGAAGTTACAAGCACAGAACTTCCAGAAGGTGGGGGGACTATTTATGCAAAAGACCCCCCCCCCCCCCCCCCCCCTCCCCCCCGGTATCCCCACGGGGGGGTCAAGGGATTTGAACTCAAGACCTCCCAGCCACTAGTCAACGATGCAAGCCACTGCATGGTTAAGAAAAACCAATTTTTTAAACTTTTGTTAATTTAATTTTTAATTTGGTTATCTATTGTTGCTGGGGGGGGGGGGGGGGGGGGGGTATTTATTGAGCATGTTTTTAATTTTGCAAATTTTCTGAAGCACACACATATATTATAATGCATAAATACTTTTGAAAAACACAGCAATGGGAATAAGTTCGAATCAATATTAACAGTACTAAACAATCACAGAGACAGCAACAACATTAATAATAATTATTTATTTGCATTGACAGCAGTATTAACGACAATGATAAGAGTCAAGGCAAATGAAATAGCAAGAAAAATGATTAGAGCAACAATAATGACATCATCAATATCATCATCATCATCATCATCATCACTTTAACAATGATTACAGCTTTTTAGGCAACGGAAGTAGTAGATAATGATTGTAATAAGTCAGGGCTCCCAATCGTCCCGCAAAACAAGGGGTCCCAGGGACTCCTTCACTTACAGTATAGAGGGTCCTAGAGGCGGGATAGAGGGTCCCAGTGGCATTTCGAATGCTAAAAAGAATTGTTCTAGTGCATCCCTGGGACCCCCTGCACATTCTTTTAGAGGGTCCTGTAGAATTTTAGTGCTTCATAGACCCCCAAATGGGGGTCCCTGGGAGCCCTGTAAGTAGTATGATTGTCACCATCATCATAATAATAATAATGAGGACAATGTATATAGCGCCCATCCTACTATGTAGGCTACAGAGTGCTTTACACACAATTGAAATAGAATAAAAGCATGAAACAAAAATCCAATAACATGAGCAGACAAAACAATAGGCCTACCGATCAGACTTCGTTTGGCCGGTAAAAATACACATAACAATCAGCAACAATAACTGCTGTGACTACTACTACTACTACTACTACTACTACTACTACTACTACTACTACTACTACTACTACTACTACTACTACTACTACTTCTACTACTACTACTACTACTACTACTACTACTACTACTTCTACTACTACTACTACTACTACTACTACTACTACTACTACTACTACTACTACTACTACTACTACTACTTAAGCGCTTAGAGCTTAAAGATTAGGCGCTATAAAAGTTGTCTTAATAAATACTACTACTACTACTACTACTACTACTACCACTACTACTACTACTACTACTACTACTACTACTACTACTACTACTACCACTACTACTACTACTACTACTACTACTACTACTACTTCTACTACAACTACTACATGTACTACAAAGTAGATCATCATCATGATCTGTTTTTTTTAATTGTATTGTCATTAGACATTGCAGATGCATTTGCCACAAAGGAGACTATCCACAGAAGAGACGGACCACCACGTTAAGAAATGTTCTACAGATTCTGTCTTTGACATTGTGGTGGTGAGTACTGTAAAGTACAGGGAAACCCATTTAGTACGAGTACGGTTTAAGCGAGAGCCCGTGTCTAACGAGTGGTTTCAAAATTCCCGACCACAAGCCTTCTTTTTCCTTGTTAAATAATTCTGCATACAACGAGCTCGCTACAACGAGCAACTTGCATATAACGTAGAATTTATTGACTCCCAAAGTCAAGCTTTTAGGCAAAAACTACATGGTTAGAACGAGAACGCACTTACAACCACACCGCCATCCCAAAGTCAAGCTTTCTTGCACAACTACCTGGCTAGAACGAGAACACACTGACAACATCGCCATCTTGACTGACCCCTCGATATGTAAGCGGCATTCTGATTGGCCGGTATATTCTGTTTGCGCACTGATCATGTGACTTCCGGGAAATTTTAACTTTCTCTTAAAGCGCGTGTGTGGATTTTATGTTTTTGATGTTATCGTGTGTTAATGAACTGTTTTAAAGTGTTTGTAATCGGCATTAAAAACCCTATGGATACAGGATACTGGGCTTACAACCATGCTTTGTTGGGTAAGTGTGTTGTTTCCGTTTTTCTGTCTTTTTCACACTTTACCAGCACGCACATCACAGTAGATGTGAGGAGCGATGGATAGGTTCGTCAGGGTTGCCAAAATCGATAAAATGGTTTGAACGAGCAATGCTTACAACGAGTAAATTGGCCCTCTCCCCTGGAATTCGTACTAAGCGGGTTTCACTGTACCTTGTATAAGCCCCCACCCCACCACACACCCTCCTATGCATGATATTGGTCCAAACGTAGGAGGGGTGAGGTGCAGAGATTCAGATTGTCAGCGGGCCCGGGTCATTGACCTGTATGGACGGTGATTTGACCCCTCATTTTGTGCACCCAGGGGTCATGTGACCCATGAAGTCTGCCATATGTTTTAAGTTTAGTACTACACAGTAACACGTTATTGGCCCATTGCTTTGGAATTTGACCCATCATTTTCTGTAATCAGGGGTCATATGACCCATCGTTTTCTGTAATCAGGGGTCATATGACCCATCGTTTTCTGTAATCAGGGGTCATATGACCCATCGTTTTCTGTAATCAGGGGTCATATGACCCATCGTATTCTGTAATCAGGGGTCATATGACCCATCGTATTCTGTAATCAGGGGTCATATGACCCATCATTTTCTGTACACAGGGGTCATATGACCCATCATTTTCTGCAATCAGGGGTCATATGACCCATCGTATTCTGTAATCAGGGGTCATATGACCCATAGTATTCTGTAATCAGGGGTCATATGACCCATTTTCTGTAATCAGGGGTCATATGACCCATCGTATTCTGTAATCAGGGGTCATATGACCCATCGTATTCTGTAATCAGGGGTCATATGACCCATCTGATCATTTTCTGTACATAGGGGTCATATGACCCATGAAGTTTGAAAACAATGTGAAGCTCTGGGTGCGTGTGTTAAATCAGTGATCTACCGAGGATCGAAAAGTGATAGAACAACCTTGTCCTGAGACAAGAGAAATCAATAGGACAATGTCCTGGTTCTTGCAGAAATCAATAAGACAAAGCGTGACAGTGCAGACCTGTTTACCATTCCGGTTTAGCCGAAATTATTCCGGAAATTTGCTAAAATTCCGGGTAAAATAGTAAATTCCGGGTGAACGCTGAAAATTCCGGGATTGCGAAAAACCGTCTATTATTTGTTTCCGTTCGTAGGAAAAGACGCAAGGGTTGACCGAAACGTGTACCTAACACGCTACGTCATCAGAAAAGGGGTTGTGCTTGACGTCACATGCATTAAATGCTGCATTTTCATTGGTTAAAGGGGTGAAATAATGTTTTTATTTTGGTCGATCTATTTCGGGACTGAGCAAATGGCGGCCAGACTTTTACTGTCGATTCGAAGAGCTTTCCAGGCAGTTTTTTAATGGTAGAGATTGTAATTAGGGCTTGAAATGAGTCAATTTAGATTATATTATCACTGGAAAATACGATGATGTGAGAATTTTGAAGTTTTCAACGGAAAATGAAGTCAAAATTGATCGCGATGGCGCCGAGTTGCAACTTAGCATCCGCCGATCCGCGGCCGAGTGATTTTTCTCTGTCCCATCGTGGACATTTCCAGGTATTTTGCTTTTTCCAGCTTGTTTTATACTAAAATTGACTAAGAATTAGTGACTGAATTTACTAATAAAACGTTTCTGGCAAAATTGAGCCAAGAAATCATCACAATATTGAAAATCGACGCCAATGTTCGCGGAAAGGAGAAGAACAAGAAACCGCTTTATAGCGAGTCGTGTACAGATCATATGAATTCCGGTTTTTGTTCTCAAATTCCGGGTTTTTTGGTGGCAAATTCCGGGTTTTTCATTATAAGAGTAAACAGGTCTGGACAGTGTTAAAATTTAATCAGACATTTGTCCTGACAGGGGAGAACACACACAATAGGACATTTTCAATTTTAATAGGTAGGCTAAAACAACAACAAAGGACAAATAACGGGATTATATACTCCCAGCCCCTTTAAATGCAGTATTTTTAAATTAAATAATTTGAAGGCCTGGATATTTTGCATTAAACTATATGCCATGGTGTCACTAATATTTGTACTTGAAAATATGTAAACCTACATACGTTTATGACTTTGCTTTATGAAATTGAACACATTTCAAGACATTTTGGGAATGCTTGTGTTCACAGAAGCAGGAAGCAGCACGGTCCACGGAAGAAGACTCACCAGATCAGCCCTCAGCTGTCTACAGCACAGCACAGCCCATGTCTGACAACACTTCTGGGTCACTGCTGTCTCTGAAAAGAGGGCGGGTGTGTCAGCGTTGTTCCACTGCCTTTGTGCTGGTCAGCAGTTTGGACTTCCACCTGGCGTCGGTTCATGGAGAGGAGCTGCGCGTGGTGTTACCTGGGTCCTCCACGCCTGACACATGTGATGCTAGCACCAACACATTCATACATAAAGAGGTAGCTAACTGTGGCAAGAGAAAAATGACAACGAGAAATAAAATTGATGATGATATCGGTGATGAAGGTGGCAAGAAAAGGGTTGGTCCGCCACATGTGTGCGACGTCTGCAGTAAGTCTTTCGCAACCCCAAGCAAACTGAAGAGACACGAACTGGTTCACGGCGGTGCGAAGCCCTTTGTGTGTGATGCGTGCACCAAAGGTTTTACTTCAGCTGCCGATTTGAAGAGGCACGAGAGAGTGCACACTGGGGAGAAGCCTTACGCGTGCCCCCACTGCGACAATCGTTTCACACTGCTGAATACCTTACGTAACCACGTGCTAGCAATCCACGAGGGCATCAAGCTTGACAAGCCAGGTGTCTGCGATGTCTGTGGGGCGGTTTTCTCCAGCACCGTGTACTTAAAAGCACACCGAAGACTCCACACGGGCGAGAAGCCCTACGTGTGTTCGGACTGTGGGAAAGGTTTCACCCACTCGGGACATCTGTGGAGGCATCGCCACACCCACGCCGGAACCAAACCCCACCCGTGCCCCGACTGCGAGAAAGGGTTCTCCGACTCCAATGATCTGGCGAGGCATCGGCGCACCCACACGGGGAAGAAACCCCACGTGTGTTCCGACTGCGGGAAAGGCTTCGCTCAGCCCGGCGCTCTGGCCAGTCACCGTCTGACCCACTCTGGAGGTAAACCTCACGTCTGCGCAGACTGCGGGAAGGGCTTCTCCCAGCTGGCGAATCTTAAAAGGCATCGTCTGAGCCACTCTGGGGAGAAGCTTCACGAGTGTCCAGACTGCGGGAAGTGCTTCGCCCGCTCCAGTCATCTGGACGCTCATCGTCTGACCCACTCTGGAGAGAAACCTCACGAGTGTCCTGACTGTGGGAAGGGCTTCGCCCAGCTGGGTACTCTGCTGGGGCACCGTGCCACTCACTCGGAGAACAGGCCTCACTGCTGCCCTCACTGCCCCTCCACGTTCAAGGTGGCGGGAAGTTTGAAGACTCACGTGAAGAAATTTCATGAGTAAGAAAAACAGGCATGGTAATCTTCAGAGAATTCTCTGAATTCAGAGAAAAGTGAATGCAGAAAATCAAATGTTAGATGGGGTTTTACAGCTTCAGACCTGTTTACTCTACTGTTTTTGAGTAGTATTCTACTCAATTTGGACCTCTACTGCTCTTCAAAATTGAAAATAAGGCTCTAAATACTCATTTTCAGTTAACATTATTTGATGGGTTAATGAAGAGGACTACTCATTTCACACCAATACTACTCATTTCAGCTATCCAGACTACTCAAGACTAATGTAGGGGGTAAACAGGTCTGCAGCTTGAAGAGATGCCCTCTCCCCAAGTTTGAACAGTTTTACACATGCATCTTCAAGAGGCATTGCCCCCAGATTTCACCCAAGAGATAACATCTCCTGAAACCCTATAATATTTTCAGAGAAAAATGCTTTTCCTCCATTACAATGCTTGAAAAAAGAACTCGCATTGGATTGGTTGTGCAGTTGGCGCTGAAGCATTGTGTCTCTGGGAAACTGGATCAAAGTTTGTGCAAGCCTCCAAAGACATTTTTAACCCGTTTCGTCTTGGCATGAGGCTGTGTCCGACCAGTTGACATAAGCTAGAACACCAAGGCTACAACAAAATGTTATGTTCTGCATGGTTTGTAGTGCGGGGATTGTCTTAAGCCATGATAAGCTCCTAGCCTAACATCGTCAGTCTAAAATCCTCTGAAGTCGGAGTGTGGCGGGGTAATTTTTAAAAAAAATGGTCACACACATAATGTTCTCATCCCTAGCCGGTGCATTTGTGCCATAGTGTTCAAATGCTTCGGCTGTTGGGATGATCCATGGAGTCTTTAAGCCAGGGTATGACAACAACAACAACATAACAAAAAGTTGACCACGGGAAAGAAACCCAATTGCTAATGCTTTCCCCCGTGGGGATACCGGGGGTCTTTTGTATAAATAGTTCCCCCACCTTCTGGAAGTTCTGTGCTTGTAACTTCCTCTAACCTGTCACTTTTTGACTCTGCCTTTTCCCTTTGCTTACTGTCATCTACTATCTTTCTGCCTTACCCGGTTCATTCTCCTGCCTTTTTTCATGAAACGCTTTCAAAAACATTTCCTCCTTCAGCCGAAGTCGGACTTGCTGGGCCTAACTATTTCTTAGTTAGGCGCATAACGGCAGCATGACGCATCTGCGCTCATAATTGACAGGAAGCTGTCTGAGCGATCGAAGAAGAGGAAGAAGCTAATGCTTGAAAATCGTGTTTGACACACATTCAGCAAGTCATTCCAAAATAGGTAGCTGCAGCATAAGCTTCCTTTGCTCATCAGTATTTAACCCTCTCTAGGACACAGACGCCAAATTCGACCGAATTTTGTCAACTCATGCAGCCCGTATGCGCCGATTGCGCCTGCTGAACGCCAGGTCTAGTACGTTCACTTTCACTTTCTCCCTACCCACAATGCAATATACTAAGTTAGTTCTTCCTTTACCTCAGTCTCGCTGGTCCGTTTTTGGTTCTTACAGCAAGGGAAAGCACCCACTAGTCTTTTTGAACGGATTTTTCGAAGTGACCCCAAATTTTTTTCTTCTTTCCACGTGACGTGACGCAGTATTGACTCGGCGCGATGCTCGGAGTGCCATTACGGATTTTTTAATTCCAATTCATGGTTTGTTGTGTGACAGTGTGTTAGCTTTGGAATAATAATATCATCATTGCTATTCAATATGCATCTTTCAGAAATGAAATGTGAGTTAGACTTTATTCTGGGTGATTTTTTTAATGAAAAGATTTGGTGTGACGTTCGGAGTTAATTCCCATCTCTCGGGAACTGGGATCGATTCCCGGTTCGAATGGTTGGGAGTCATTGGGTTAAAGACCCACCATGTCACGTGTGAAAATCAGCGCTTGCTTTGGCCAGGTGTGACTCCCATACAAATTACCCCAAATTCAAAACGAAACATCCATGGGTGCAACTTTTCCTGGTATATTCAAGGATTTCCTGTTTTTGAATTTGACCAGAAAAGGAATTTCCTTTTATTTTAAATTTGTCAAACAAGATCTTTGTGTGTCTACTGTATTTTTAAACACTTTAAAATAAGCATCTATAAATTGTGGAAAAAGCAAACTAAAATACCTTCAAAAATCAGTTTATTTCTTCAGCTGCAGGGGGACATTACCCCTAGACCCTGACCTTTTTTTTCATTTTGTGTAGTTGCACCCATGAACGTCGCTTTGAAGGGCAACCTCGTTTTGAATTTGGGGGAATTTGTATGTGGGTCACACCTGGACATAAAAAAATCAAGGGACTTATTTTTGCTGGGTCAGTGGGTCTTTAAGACAGAGAAAGAAAGTGAAGGTGGTCTTCTTCTTCTTCGATCGCTCAGCCCTGAAGTAGGTGCGGTTGGTTGCACTAATATCCCTGACAGCGTTTCAGGCATAGGGGAAATGGCTTCACTCTTTCAAGTCGTTCCGGCCATATATGTCCGCAATTAATAGATAGCTGTCAATTTGGTTCAAGGGAAGTAAATCTGTGTGCACCTTGGTCACTTCTAAACTCGCTTTGCTCCCTTAGACCACAATTTTGCCTCTGACTTTGCCTTTGTAGTGGTTTGTTGTGGGGAAACCAATCGGTGTAGAGAGTTTTTTTCTGTATAAAGTCTAAAGTCTGCTCTACCAGTTCCCTATGTCTAAACCTGGGCCTGTATTCACGTTGAGATAGCATGAGACTATGCTAACTTAGAAGCTCTTCCAAAAGTCCTATTAAATCCTATAGGACATTGGAAGAGCTTCTAAGTTAGCATCATGCTAAGTCTCATGCTATCTCAACGTGAATACAGGCCCTGAAGTAAAAACATGTAATCTTTTATTTCTCCTTTTGTTTATGTACGTTTTGTTTGTGTGTATGGCTGGAGTCATTTGAATAATTCAAAATAGTTTCGATGCGAATAAGTTAAAGCTCACAGATCTTTTTCTTTAGTTTTTTTGTTGTTGTTGGGGTTTTTTCAGAATAAAAGGTTTTTGCAACCTTATTTCAATTTGTATGGACTCTAAACCTAAAAGGTGGATTAAATGAACGTGAATCACCACCACCCCTGCCCCCCCCCCCTGCTCCCCCCCCTTTTCCCCACTCCTAATTAAAGATTTCAGGGAAGACACCTTTTTAATGCTTATTTAACTGAGGGGGGTAACAGAAAAGAGAAATGAATAATGTGTGTTTAAGAATTGTTCATATGTGGATATGCGTACATGCATCAGAATTGTCAGAGGATCAGAGGATTAACCTTTACCGGACTTCTGGGGTCGCCCACGACCCCTTGACACACAAAACATGTTATATCTCTAAAACTATTTAAGCAATCTTCATGAAATTTCATGACTTTTTAAAAAACTTAAATGGCTTTAAGTGTGTTGAGTTTCATTAATGTGTATAAAATATAAATGACGTAATATGACGCGTAATTTTGATATACCTCTCCGGATGATGGGGTTCTCCCATGACCCCTACTTTAAAGAGCACTGCAGTGCATTGAGTAGGGGTCGTGGGAGACCCCCGCCATCCGGACAGGGATAAACACATGGTGACTCATTGACAAGTAGGGGTCGTGGGAGACCCCCGCCATCCGGACAGGGATAAACACCTAGGAATTCGCTCTTTGCTGAGTAGGGGGTCGTGGAAGACCCCCGCCATCGTGTCTGTGTAGTCAAAAGCATGATCCGGTAAAGGTTAAGAATTTCTGACAGAGGATTGGCTTCTCTTGTCAGAGGTTTTGCCTTTTTATCGAGTGTTATCCTTTGAGCTAAATAGCATTTTAAAGTTGATATTAACCCTTTCAACGCCAGTCATTTTTCAGCCAAAACTTTCCATTAAACTTACCTGGATAGAGAAAGGATTTTGTCTGCAACACTGAGGATTCCTCTGTGACATGCATAAAATAGCGCAATTATCCTTACCTCCCAAATTAAGAACTTAGGGTAATTGGATAACAGACCCTCGTTTGATGCCTTTTAGTGACATGGGTGTCAAATCATTGTGGTGCCAAGAGGCGACAGTGGCGATGAAAGGGTTAAGCCTTTTTGGTGCTGTTGGGAACTCATTTCAATGTTGTCCCTCTTCAGTCTAGGGCCTTAGAAAGATAGCCCTTTTACCGCAAGATTGGATTGGACTTCAGACCATTCTGATGCCTGATACATAGGTACCGTATTTTACGGACTACAAGGCGCACCTGATTATAAGGCGCACCCCTCAAATTTTACATAAATTTCAGATTTTGATTTTTATTTTTTTTTACCATATTATCAGTCACATTATAAGGCGCAGGGGTCTCAGTCTAGGGAAAAAAGAAGCATCACCTTATAGTCTGTGTGTGTGTGTGTGTGTGTTCATGGATGTTCCTGCTTTCAGGATGTCCTGAAGTTCAGGATTTTTTTTATTTCCTGGAGCCGGCATCGCCGGATTATGAGGATTTGAGAAGATACATTTTGCTGGTTACAGAGGTCATGAAGCTTAACCAGAAGTGAAAGTGCAACGAGAGCCTGTCAATTACATTGGAAACTGTTGTTTCCCTTCAGCTTCCAGGGGGCATTGCCTCCCCGGAACCCCCAGGAGGGGCACTGTCCCTGCACTCCGCCAGGGCTTGCAGGATTTTTGAAATTTCCCAGGAGCACCCTTGTGTGTGTGTGTGAGAGAGAGAGAGAGAGAGAGAGAGATGGAGGGGGGGTGGCGAGGGTGAGAGAGAGAGAGAGAAAGAGTGAGTGAATGCGTGCTGATTTTAATATACATTAATATTGTTATTGTTCTAGCACCATTGGTGTTTTTTTTATAAACTAAACTTTGTTTTTATGTACTTCTATTATACATTTACTTGTGATATTATTCATATTATTATTTTTATTTGTTTTATTCATATTATCATATACAAACTGTTGGTTTTATTTTTAGGTGTGTGTGTGTGTGTGCGCGCGTGTGTGTGTGTGTACTTCCTAGTGTTTATTTTGCATTGTAATTTAATACTATGTTTATTCATTTATATTAGGACAAATGTGCGGAAAGTTTGATTTTGGATGAGAGTTCGTAAATGATATGTTTCTTATTATGTTTATGTTTTATGTGCATGCCAGACAAAGATTTCCTTTATCTTTTTAAAAACAATAAATTTTGATTGATTGATTGATATACGGTATTAGGGACATTTTGATTGATTGATTGATATATTAGAACAGGGTATATGTGCCGTGCGCTGTGTGGACTAGAATGACAACACACAAGTATGAAATCTAGGACTGCCCAGTTTGTTAAGTGCAGCTCGAACAGATGTTGATGGATTCTTATTCCTGTGCATTTTACAATGTGCAGTTTTTCTATGTCTATACAGATTGCTTTTGCGTTTGTTTTTTGAAATGTAATTCATGCCTTTACTTGTTTGATGTGTCTTACATGTGATTTGATTGTAATTTCTTTCTTCTTCTTCTTCGTCGTTCCCAGGCCATATGGCCATAATGGGTAAGGTACATATGTGCCCGGTTTTCAGTTTTCACTGGTCTCCCTGCTGCGTACAGCCGACACATTCCGATTTCGGAGGAGCTCAAAGGAGAAAGATTATTTGGAAGATTTTTTTCGGAAAAAAGGCAGGAGAATGGACCGGGAAAGGCAGAAAGACAGTAGATGACAGAAAGCGAAGAGAAAAGGCAGAGTCAAAGAGAGTGACAGATTAGAGGAAGTTACAAGCACAGAACTTCCAGAAGGTGGGGGAACTATTTATACAAACGAACCCCCGGTATCCTCACGGGGAGTAGTTTCTTTCATATTTACACGCTTCATGTCTAGTGGTTTGCAGAATTTTGTAAGAGGAAGCGAATATAGTGGTCGCCGCTTTATAAAGCCATTTTGGGACCGACGAAAAATGGCTTTAATAAGCGGCGGATTTAATAACCAGCGGTCCAGGATTACGTCATTTTCGAACATTTTTTTTTTTTGTTGCTTCTCTTTTGTTTACGTCAGTCACACTTTCACACTTTCTTTCGTCATTTACACTTGCTTGAATCTAAACACAACTTCACAAGGCCTCTTAAACGATGTTGAACTTTTGTTTAGGTTTTTATTGACTGACATTCTTTTCTAAACTCAGTTACTTCGTGATACACGTGAGCGTGCACATAAATATGTCTTGAGTGACACAAGTGACATATTTTCCCGCCTAAAAAAAAAGAAAAGAAAAGAACAAAATCGTGTGAGTTTTAGTCACAAACTATGTGATTTCTCTGAGAAAAGTGGCTTTAATAAGCGGCGGGGTGGTTTTATTAAGCGGCTTTTTTTAATACATAACATATAGTGAAAAATCCGGACCGTATGAAATCGGCTTTAATAAGCGGCTGGCTCTATTAACCGCGGCTTTATAAAGCGGCGACCACTGTACTTGAAAAAGTTGTTTGTAAGATACATGTAATACAATGGTGTGTGTGAGTGTGTGTGTGTGTGTGTGTTTTGTTAAGATAATAGAAGAACTTCGTCAATCACTCAGACGGAAATGCCAATGGCCCTGAAAGCACACTAACAACAGCAGTCGCCTGGAGATCTTCCAGGGTTCCATAGAGTTTTTCCCTCAGCGGTGTAGGGTCTGGCCATGTTAGTTGCTTGTCTGGGATGAGTCTTTTAACCTTTACCGGATCATGCTTTTCACTACACGGACACGATGGCGGGGGTCTTCCACGACCCCCTACTTATCAAAGAGCAAATTCTGAGGTGTTTATCCCTGTCCGGATGGCGGGGGTCTCCCACGACCCCTACTTGTCAAAGAGGCACCATGTGTTTATCCCTGTCCAGATGGCGGGGGTCTCCCACGACCCCTACTCAATGCACTGCAGTGCTCTTTAAAGTAGGGGTATATCAAACCCCCGTATCCGCGTCATATTACGCGTCATATTACGTCATTTATATTTTATACACATTAATGAAATTTAACACACTTAAAGCCATTTACGTTTTGGACAAAGTCATGAAATTTCATGAAGATTGCTTAAATAGTTTTAGAGATATAACATGTTTTGTGTGTCAAGGGGTCATGGGCGACCCCAGAAGTCCGGTAAAGGTTAAGAATGTGAACAGAATAATGTATACGAGTGTGTGTGTGTGCATGTATTCCCTATGCATGTGTCTATGGATAAATATATGCCTGTCAGTCGTCAGAAAACTCTTGGAAAAAATCAATTAAACGACGAAATATCAGAGCTTAATTCTAACAACTTGTTTTGTCTGTTTTGTTTATGCTTGGATAGATATATGTATATATATATACATGTATAGGTGTTATTTGCTCTGTTGAATATTTGACGTGTATATTTCTTATGCCTGGTTTATAATTTCATATATATATATATATATATTTTTTATTGCACTGTCTGTATTTAGCATGTTTTGATTATTATAATGTTTGATATGTATTTTATTGTGCTGAATGTATTTAGCATAACTGAATATTATGTTATAATTAATGTGTGTGTTTTTTATGTTGAATCATGTGTGTGTGTTTTTTATGTTGAATCATAATGAATTTCTCTTTTGAGATAATAAAAGCATTGTGTTTTTACATGGGTTTTGATTTCAGTTTTACTACATGTTTTCCTTTTGTTTTAACGTTCTGAATATTATGTTTCATGTAGCTTGAAATGGTGAATACAGTGGAATCCGTTTAATTGGCCATCGGATAATCGGCCAAAGCCGCTTAATCGGCCAATTTCCTCTGGAACAGAATTTTTTCTTCTTTTGACTTAAGCATGTGTTATTTTGTTCATTTTTACGGCCAAAGCTGAAATCTTCAATTTCGCTTTATTGGCCACTTTTTCTCTCTAATTTTTCCTCTTTACCCCTTTTTGAGAGGGAGAACAACAGAGGCAGACAAACTGACAACACGCTTTTGACGTTTACATGGTTGAGTGTGAAGTTGGAAGGTGAGCTGTTGTCAATTGAAAGACCCTGCATGGCGTTAAAATCACTCAAGAAAACAAAATCATTGTCTTTTACTCGTGCTTCTGTCAAGTTGTAGGATTAATAAACACACATACACACACATCACAAATAGAGAAAGAATTTGAATTTGAACTGCAACATTTAATTTTGACGTCATTGCTTTTGACTTGCATAATTGCGTCATACAGTATCTCGATGTTCGTTTTATCGGCCGATTCACTTTATCGGCCCTATTTTTCCTGGTCCCAAAAGTGGCCGATAAAGCGGATTCCACTGTATCAAGATTTCCCAGTTGTATTATATATATATGCAAAGTCGATTTACACTCAATTGTAAATATTTTTTAATTTTTGTTAGTTACTTAGTTAGTCTGTTATAGTCCCGTCAACAGCTATGGTCATCTCAGGACTGTCACCGCGTAAAGTTCCACCACGTATAACAAAGCACACAATGATTCTTAAAAACCTGAAAAAAAAAAATAAAAAAAAATAAACAGTACAATTCATGGCATGGCATCTTCATCATTGTAGAGGGTACAGGGGATTTTTCCTCTCACTTTGCACTAGGCCTTATGGTCTGAACGTGGAGTCTTTCGGATGAGATGATAAACCGAGGTCCCGTGTGCCCATGCACTTAGCATATGTTAAACCCAGTGGCAACGACAAAGTTGTCACTTTGTCAAAATTTAACACCCCCACCCCCCACCCTCATCAGTCACACAAAAATCGCATACAAAAAAAAAAAAAATTGGGTGGCGCGCCTCTGGCTGCGACGCCCTCTCCAGGTGGGAGCAACCCCAATTTCACAGAGACGCCTCTGTGACTATAAAGTACCTAATGCCTAATTATTTACTCTTATGATGACAATTAAACTCACAGTGACCTCAATAAACGACACAACAGAAGCAACCGGCCCGCAGTGTGTGCGAGCCAAAATTAAGTTAGTTGTGTTTGTCGTTTGATGTTCACCTTTGACCTCTGCTCTCTGTGACAAGGGATCATGATTGGAGAGAGCACCAATGTGGGACAAACTTCATCTCACTCTTGGGAGGGGGAGGGGGGGGGGGCGGTGCTCTCACTGTCTGTCTGTCTCTCTCTCTCTGTCTCTCTTTATATATATCTCCTCTCTCTCTCTCTCTCTCTCTCTCTCTTTGTGTCTGATGCACACTGTCTCTCTCTCTCTGTCTGTCTCTCTGTCTGTCTCTCTCTCTCTCTCTCTCTCTCTCTCTCTCTCTCTCTCTCTCTCTCTTTGTGTCTGATGCACACTGTCTCTCTCTCTCTGTCTGTCTCTCTCTGTCTGTCTCTCTCTCTCTCTCTCTCTCTCTCTCTCTCTCTCTCTCTCTCTCTCTCTCTCTCTCTCTCACTCTCTCTCTCTCTCTCTCTCTCTCTCTCTCTCTCTCACACACACACACACACACAGAGCGGCATGCACACACACGCACGCAAACACACGTATGCATGTGCACGCACGCGTGCAAACACACGCTTGTGCGCATGCCCTTGCATGCAGGTGCACGCTCACACGCGCGCAAACAAACGCACGCACGCGCACACACACACACCGTAACAAGATTATGCGCAACAAGAACAAAATCACCCTGCAAAAAAAGCCTGAGTTTTAATGGCCTCTTGTGAGATAACTAAGCTAGAGCGTTTGGACGCTAGATCACCAGCCGCACAGCAGCATTTTCGGCTGTAGTGCTTCACCTCATAGCTGGTAGCTTTAGACATCATGATGATCAGTCTTACACTAATTCCATGTTGAATACAGGCCCAGGCGCATCGGCAGCATTTTCGGCTCCAGTGACCTTGACTTTTGACCAATCATCTTCATTTTCGAACCTGGCTTACATGACATCCTTATTACCTATTCGCATGCAAAATTTGATCGTCCTACGTCTTTCCGTTCAAACGTTATCATGCCAGGTGCTTGGTAACATTTCTGGCTCCAGTGACCTTGACCTTTGACCTATGACCTTTATTTTTGAACTTGTCTTAGCGGATATCCTTAGTACCTATCCGCATGCAAAATTTTTGAGCATCCTAGATCCCTCCGTTCAAACGTTACCGTGCCATGTGCTCGGCAGCATTTTTGGCTCCAGTGACCTTGACCGTTGACATGTGACCTTCATTCTTGAACTTGGTCTAGATATCCTTAGTACCTATCAGCATGCAACTTTTGAGCGTCCTAGGTTCCTTAGTTTAAACATTATCGTGCCAGGGGCTCAGAGTAGCATTTTCAGCTCCAGTGACTTTGACCCATGACCTTCAATTTCGAACTTGGCCTAGATTTGTTAGTACCTATCCACATGCAAAATTTGAGCTTCATAGGTCCCTCCGTTCAAACGAATTGTACCCCGTCCTACCCTACCTTTCACCCCTCCCTCTCCCCTGTCCCCCTTTTCTACCATATCCCAACCATAAAGGTCGATCATCCGGGCGGCGAAGACACCATCAGCTTTTGTGCCTGGCTGGAGTCCCCCAGTTCCAACGACAGAACCGTCAAAATCAGATGATAGGAACATAATTCTCTGAAAAGATTTACCAGTTTCGTTCAGCGTTTTGGTGCAAGCGATCTTTTGTATTTGTGGCGTTTGACCATATGGTGTAAATATTATTGTTATGGGAGATAATGCGAGTGCACTTCCTGTTTTGTGTTTACTTCTGTACACGTAGTATCTTCAACGTGATGACGTTGGCTGCCTAAGCCTTAGGCTAAGGAGAATGGAAGTTTAGGCTACGACTCCTTTTGCATGAAGGCCTCAGTTTTCTTGAAAGTATTGCGGTAAATTATTTGCAAAGAAGAAGAAGAATCTGCCATTGCGATCCTCTCAGACCTGAGACCTCTGTTATCTGTACAAAACTACACATTGAATGCTGCAAGATGAGGAAGATGAAGATTCAGATTGGGTCAAGCTGCAATTTAGACGTATCATCGTATGGATCCGTGCAGGGCGTTGGTTAGCCACGGCACGATTCATGGATAAACAGCCCAATCCTGGAGATGCGTCAGAGATTCAGATTGGATTAGAGTTAGAGTTGTGAGTAAAACAATAACACTAAAATGTAGGAAGGTTATAAAAATAAAAATTATTTTTTTTGTTCAAATCCTAATGAAATGTATGTCATTGGAAAGAGCTCGAAATTATCAAAATCGGTCGAAAATTGACAAAGTTATGACGTCTTAAAATGATGGCTTTTTTTTACATGAGCTACATAAGAAAAAGTTGATCAACTCGATCGTCAGTGTGACGCGGCAAAGAGAATTGCTGGTACCCACGTGTCGTCATATCCGGCCACAAGGAGCGCCATATTATGGGAGACCGGCATCTTAGTCCTTACCTTTTTTTGAAAAATGCCAGATCGATGCTGCGTATTTGGCTGTTCCCATTCTAAACTGTATTTATAACATCTGGATGTTTTAGTTACACATTTAGATAACATTTTCACTTTGTTTACACACAAATAAGGACTAAGATGGCGACACTTCCGTTGGAATGGTCGAGATGCGCACGCAGGTGGGTTGGAGCCATAACAAAATGTCGGACTAGTCTAACACCTCCGATTAGATTAACCTCGCAAATTACCAGATTATAAATTTACATGCACCAAATTTGGCACACTTGTAGCAAATTGGTTGAATCTATTGTGCTATTATTTTCATTAAAGTCTTGTTCTGCTCGACGGAGGAATCAGACCTAATAATTGGAGCGCTTGACACTCGCGAACTTGCGTCCACTTGTAAACAAAAACCGGTCAAGACTAACGGGACAAGTGTCTACTAGTACTACACGAAGAAAATACTCGGATGGGTCAGCAACAAGAATAACTACCAATGAAAGCATAGCAAAGACAGTGACCACTTGGCACGAAGCCGAAACACGGGTTCGACATTTTGAGGGGAAACTATCGAGTCGGTTTGACCCGATTCCATCGATCCTCCTAAAATGAATGAAGGAAAAGCAAACAAAGAGGGCACTCCATGGACACTACACATTGAATATAGAATCCGTGGGCACTCTAACTGAAAGAACAAAAGCGAAAGCTAGGCCTTTGGCTTTGGAGACAATCAAGATGGTGGCTTACAGTTTTGGTGCAGTCAGCGAAAGACGATGCGTGTGTGCTGTGAAAGCAGGATTTTTTTTTTTTAAGGTGTTTGAATCTAAGGTAATGTGATATTTAATGATTTCCCAATGTATGTTAATGTACTATTGTGTTGATGCTTGTTTGTCTGCACGCCTTATGTAGATGTATTGGGGTTGTTGTTTTTTGGTGGTGGTGGTGGTGGTGCATATGGGGGAGGGGGAAGGTGCGCACACGCGTGTGTGCATATTTCTGTGCGAAGGAAATATTAGGTTTTGATGTTTAATTATTTCTTCAATTCATATTAATATACTAATGTGTTCATCCTTGTTTGTCTGCGTGTGATTGAATATATATGTATATTGCTATATTTGATGTTTATATAATATGTGTTTACGCCTACGGATGTACTGTATTAA
>CM065712.1:4533219-4536231 GCA_017654935.2 Phymorhynchus buccinoides | reverse complement strand
TCCTTCTTCTCTTTCTTCTTTTTCTTCTTCTTCTCTTCTTTCTCTTTCTTTTTTCCTTCTTTTTCTTCTTCTTTCTTTTTTCTTTTCTCTTCTTCTTCTTCTTCTTCTTCTTCTTTTCTTTTTCTTTTCTTCTTCTTCTCTCTCTTCTTCTTCTTCTTCTTCTTCTTCTTTTCTTCTTCTATTCTTCTTTCGTTCCCTCCAGCCATGGCCATAACGGGTAAGGTACGTATTGTCTGGTTTTTCAGTGTTCACCATGGTCTCCCTTCGCTAGCGTACAGCCGACACATTCCGATTTCCGAGAGCTCAAAGAAGAAACATTTTGGAAGTTTTGTTCTTATTAAAGGCATGAGAATGGGCGGCCATAAGTCAGAACGATAGTAAATGATAGAAACAAAGGGAAAGGCAGAGTCAAAGAGAGTGGCAGATTTAAGGAACTTACAAGCACAGACTTCCAGAAGGTGGGGGAACTATAGTTAAGAAAGACACCCCAGTATCCTCACGGGGAAGTTGTAACGCGTAAGAAACGTCATTCTTCAAACTTATGACATGATTTTCCCATGGGCAATTGCAGAAAGCGAGCAAGAAAAAGATTCGTTCTCGATCATCGAGAGCAGTTAAAACAAAAAACACCTTTTGGGGAGAATTTTCAATCTAGTACTGTCCAATGCCTTAAAGGAAAAAAGAAGAAGTTTATAATGTATTTTTTTCAAAGCTCACTATTTGTGGCAGATATGAAGCTTCAGTACTAAGACAATAACACAAAATCAGCAGAAAAACGTTCAGGCTGCATAACGCCCCAATGGAGGCAACACGCGCGCGCGTGGCGCACGCACAACACACTCCACACAGCGCACTACGCCGCACACACACCACACACACCACGCACACACGCACGCACACAGCACACACACACGCCACACGCACGCACATACACAACGAGAGAAGAAATAAGATGTTGAAATATGGATTTTATTAAACCTTACATACGCACATGCATATTGTTAATGCTCGTGCGGGCATACAGCTGTAACCATACACCATCGAGAGAGAGAGAGAAGAGAGAGAGGAGAGAGAGAGGAGAGAGAGAAGAGGAGAGAGAGTCAGACAGAAACAGAGAGCAGAGACACAGAGAGATAGAATAGGAAGGAAGACCAGAGGACAGAGACAGCGACCAGAGAGATAGAGATAGGAAGGAGAGACAGAGAAAAGGGGAGGGGGGGGGGGGGGGGGGGGGGGTGGGGGGGAGGGAGGGGGGAGGACAGGGAAGGGAGACCCACCTGGACGGTATTGTCCGACAGAAGCCAACGACTGCCCCCGACGAACATGGCCAGGTACCCAGCAACACCTTCAGCCCTGTCACCCTCTCTGTTCCGTGCGTAAAACACCAATAAATCAACCAAGCATTAAATGAATGAATCCGTCATCAATCAATCAACCAATCAGTCCAACCAATCATCAATACAACAATCAATCAACCAAACAGCCAATCAATCGATCATAAATGATGAATCCATCATCAAATCAATCGTTAAATCAATCAATCAATCAAATCAATCAATCTTAATTTAATGAATCCATCATCAATCCATCCCAATAATAAATAAATCAAACCAATCCATCATATCATCATCATCATTAAATGAAATCATCCATCCATCCATCCATCAATTAATCAACCACAATCTATCCTCAATCATCACCCGTCATCAATCAATCCATCAATAATAAATAATAATAATGATTATTTTATTAGCGCCTATTCTCTGATTAAGGCTATAAGCGCTTTACATATGTAATACAAATACCAAACATAGAATATACATACTTATCAATCAGAACAGACGAACATACATACATTTTACTGATTGAATATAGAAAAGTACATACAATGACAAAAAACGCATATCTTTAAAAAAGGACATAACTTACAGAAACACACTCAACCTAATCATTAAATGAATCAATCCATCCATCAATCACATCATCAATCATCAATCAATCAATCACTAAAGACCCTTCCACCCACCCCCCACGTCACGTGTCACATTTCCCTCTTATGCTAGGAAGATTCTTAGATTTCTCGACACTTGAAATTATACATTCTGTATCGCGTCCAAAAATTTCGGGACTTTCATGGAGTTGAACTTCCTCCGGGAATTGCCTCCAGGATCGGTCCCCCATCTTTTATATCTACTAATTGTCCCCTATGTTTTTGTTTCAGACCAGAGGCGTTAAACGGATTTCATTAAATTTATTACCAGCTCGAAATGGAAAACACGTGAAAAACGTTGATTTTGACACGTGACGTGTTGTCTTTATGAATGAACTCAATCAATCGTCAATCGATCAATCAATTTGACATGAATGAATCATCAATCAATCAATCATTCAATGGACTGAATCCATCAGTCCTCACGCAATCCATCAACCAATCAATCATCAATTACATGACTTCATCCATCATCAATCGATCATTAAATGAATTAATCATCATCAATCAAAGCCAATGAAATCACAAATCAATCAATCAACCAATCAGTCCAATCATAATGCATAAATCATCACTCAATCACCAATCAATGATTAATATCAATCCATCCATCATCCATCCAGCACGCAATCACCACTCAATCATTAAATGAATAAATCCATCAATCATCATTCATCAATCAATCATCTATTATCAATCACTCATCGATCATTAATGATGAATTCATCAACCAACCAATGCAATCAATCATTAATGAATCAATCATCAACCACTCAATGAATGAATCAATCATCCATCCATCATCCATCCCATCGATCCAATCCAATCAACGAACCCGTGTCGATAGCACGGGTTTTGGTGCACATACTCTTGCACATCAAGGCCTATCAATCAGAGACGAGCCGATGATGCTCAGGTCCTGCCGGAGGACAGGTCCACGAAGGAGAGGGTGGACAGCCCCACGGCCAGTCACCATGCCGAAGCTGACCACCGATTCCCTCCCAGCACCGGGGTCCGGCATC
>CM065712.1:4525719-4528219 GCA_017654935.2 Phymorhynchus buccinoides | reverse complement strand
CGAAATTGTGCCTGTCTAAATGTGACAGACAACGAACGAACCTTCAAAAAAAGGCACAAATCCGGATTCTTCTTCAACGAAATTGTGCCTGTCTAAATGTGACAGACAACGAACGAACCTTCAAAAAAAGGCACAAATCCGGATTCTTCTTCAACGAAATTGTGCCTGTCTAAATGTGACAGACAACGAACGAACCTTCAAAAAAAGGCACAAATCCGGATTCTTCTTCAACGAAATTGTGCCTGTGTAAATGTGACAGACAACGAACGAACCTTCAAAAAAAGGCACAAATCCGGATTCTTCTTCAACGAAATTGTGCCTGTTTAAATGTGACAGACAACGAACGAACCTTCAAAAAAAGGCACAAATCCGGATTCTTCTTCAACGAAATTGTGCCTGTGTAAATGTGACAGACAACGAACGAACCTTCAAAAAAAGGCACAAATCCGGATTCTTCTTCAACGAAATTGTGCCTGTCTAAATGTGACAGACAACGAACGAATAACAACAACAAAAAGGCACAAATGCTCACAGGAAAGAGATTCCCCAGTGCTTCTGGCAAAACATGAGAGCGACGTCGATTAGGGACAGACCGATGAGGGAGATGGTGGGGACGATGGTAATGGGTCCTAGGTATTGTAGCAACACGCCCAGAAACCCTGTGCAGCCGATGAGAATCTGAGCCAACGATGCCAGCATGATGCCACCCTGAATCTGTTAGAGAGAGAGAGAGAGAGAGAGAGAGAGAGAGAGAGAGAGAGAGAGAGAGAGAGAGAGAGAGAGAGAGAGAGAGAGAGAGAGAGAGAGAGAGAGAGAGAGAGAGAGAGAGAGAGAGAGAGAGAGAAATAATGTAATATGAATTATGGTAATGGGTCCTAGGTATTGTAGCAACACGCCCAGAAACCCTGTGCACCCGATGAGAATCTGAGCCAACGATGCCAGCATGATGCCACCCTGAATCTGTTAGAGAGAGAGAGAGAGAGAGAGAGAGAGAGAGAGAGAGAGAGAGAGAGAGAGAGAGAGAGAGAGAGAGAGAGAGAGAGAGAGAGAGAGAGAGAGAGAGAGAGAGAGAGAGAGAGAGAGAGAGAGAGAGAGAAGAGAAATAATGTAATATGAATTATGATGGGACCTAGGTATTGTAGCAACACGCGCAGAAACCCTGTGCACCCGATGAGAATCTGAGCCAACGATGCCAGCATGATGCCACCCTGAATCTGTTAGAGAGAGAGAGAGAGAGAGAGAGAGAGAGAGAGAGAGAGAGAGAGAGAGAGAGAGAGAGAGAGAGAGAGAGAGAGAGAGAGAGAGAGAGAGAGAGAGAGAGAGAGAGAGAAGAGAAATAATGTAATATGAATTATGATGGGACCTAGGTATTGTAGCAACACGCGCAGAAACCCTGTGCACCCGATGAGAATCTGAGCCAACGATGCCAGCAAGATAAAACCTTGAATCTGTTAGAGAAATAATGTAATATGAATATGAATCACACTCGTAATTCACTCCCTTTTACCAATGTTGTTTATGGCATCTATTCGCCCCATCAAAGTGAAAGTAGTTGCCACAACAATACAGACCCAAGTTCAACCTCATCCTTGATGAGGAAGAAAGAAAGAAAAGCAGGCAAGAAAGAAATGAACTTGGGTCTGTAATTGCATGTGGCAACTACTTTCGTTTTGCTAGGCGAATAGATGCCATAAATAGCATTGGTAAAAGGGGGTTAATTACGAGAAGTTCCTTCCCCTTATTCATTTCACAGGGCAGTAAATATTGAGAAATCCACAGACCTACACGTGACAGACAGACAGGCAAACAGACAGACAGATAGACTGACAGACGTGACAGACACACAAACGGACAGATTTCAATTATCTACCTACCTCTCTCATTCTGCTTTGCCAGACTTCAGTGAGTTCTGCGGTGGATCCATTGTTGTAAGCTTCAATTAAAGGATCTGTAAACACGCATCATTTTATTTAGCGAACAGGCATGGGTACGTGCGCTCAAACAACGCACGCACGCGCGCGCGCGCACGCACGCGCGCACGCGCGCACGCGCACACGCACACGCACACGCACACACACACACATATATATATATATATATACAAACGCTTGCACACACTTATGCATACAATCGCGCGCGCAGACACACACATACACACACACGCACACGCACACGCACACGCGCGCGCGCGCGCACACGCGCGCACACACGCACACACACACGCACACGCACACGCACGCGCACACACACACACACGCACACACGCACACACACACACGCGCACGCACGCACGCACGCACGCACGCACGCACACATACGCACACGCACACACACGCACGCGCACGCGCACACGCACACGCACACGCACACACGCACACACACACACACACACACACATACACACACACACACACACACACACACACACACACACACACACACACACACACACACACACACATTGACGGTTTTACTGATGGATCGACACCATTGTCTCTAC
>CM065712.1:4518219-4520719 GCA_017654935.2 Phymorhynchus buccinoides | reverse complement strand
ACACGGGATTAGTCCCAGTGGTACGTGGTATGTCCGCCATGACTGTCAGCGGTGTGATCAAAAGAGTAGTCCGAGCGGGATTAGTCTCAACGAACCCTCCCCGGTGAGTTTTAGGTATTATTAGGTATTAGGTACTTTATAGTCACAGAGGCGTCTCTGTGAAATTCGGGTTGCTCCCACCTGGAGAGCGCGTCGCAGCCAGAGGCGCGCCACCCAATTTTTTTTTTTTTCATGCGATTTTTTTATCACTGATAAGGGAGGGGGGGGGGGGGGGTGTAAATTTTGACCAAATGACAACTTTTTCGTTGCCACTGGGTTTAACGTATGCTAAGTGCATGGGCACACGGGACCTCGGTTTATCGTCTCATCCGAAAGACTCCACGTTCAGACCGTTAAGGCCTAGTGCAGAATGAGAGGAAAAAAATCCCCTGTACCCAGGTTCGAACTCGGGTTTACTTGACACGAAGCGAACGCGATACCACTGTGCCACTCTCCACCCATTCTACCATTTGTGTCCCTTTGTCATTGAAAGACAAAGACAAAGACTAAGACTAAGACTAAGACTAAGACAAAGACTAAGACTAAGACTAAGACTAAGACTAAGACTAAGACAAAGACAAAGACTAAGACTAAGACAAAGACAAAGACAAAGACAAAGACTAAGACAAAGCAAAAGATGAAGAAGAAAAAGGAATCGTGTCATGTACCAACAGACAGATTGACAGTCACACGGACGCACCCGGGTGTAAAGGCAAACGCATAGAGTACACACGCATACGCACATCTATTTATATAATGGTAGTATACACGCGGCTAGTTGCGTGCGCATACACACACGAACAGATGCGCATACATACACACACACTCACAAACTCTTTCTCTCTGTGTCTCTCTGTCTCTGTCTCTGTCTCCGTCTCTGTCTCTGTCTCTCCTCTCTCTCTCTCTCTCTCTCTCTCTCTCACTCTCTCTCTCTCTCTCTCTCTCTCTCTCTCTCTCTCTTTTCTCTCTCTCTCTCTCAACATGTACCGCCCCCATTCACATGGGTCATTGGCCTTAATAATATCTGAAGTCTGAAGTCTAAAGTCTGAAGTCTGAACTCTCTCTCTCTCTCTCTCTCTCACTCTCTCTCTCTCTCTCTCTCTCTCTCTCTCTCTCTCTCTCTCTCTCTTTCTCCCTCTCTCTCTCAACAGTGTACAGCCCCCATTCATATGGGGTCCTTAGCCTTAATGGATTAAATATCTGAAGTCTGAAATCTCTCTCTCTCTCTCTCTCTCTCTCCCGTCTCTCTCTCTTCTCTCTCTCTTCTCTCTCTCTCTCTCTCTCTCTCTCTCTCTCTCTCTCTCTCTCTCTCTCTCTCTCTCTCTCTCTCTCTCTCTCTCGCTCGCTCGCTCTCAAGCTCTCAAGTCAAACTACTCACCTGCAACCCGAAGAGAAAACACATATGCGCAGCAGGCACGTCCGTCACGGAATACACGATCCCTAACTGACGCTCCAACGCCGTTTTCTTCCCCTCTACGTCACCACCATCATCATCATCACTGACGTCATCAGCACCTCCTACGTCACGAACCACCACCACATCATCATCATCCTCAACATCACCACCCTCCTCCTTCTTCTTCTTCCTCTCCTCTTCTCCTTCTCCCCCTTCCCCATCCGTCGTCATCGGCACGTGACCGGAAGAGGAACAACAAAGCCCGAATACTTCCGATTTCTTCTGAACTTCCGGTTTGGTGGGCGGAAGTTGATGATGATGATGATGATGTGGATGATTTTTGTTTATGCGTAGTTCGGCATTTCCGATTTCGCGGTGTTTAGTGCTTTGGGGTTTTGTAGAATGTTCGTTTTCGGGAAGTGGTTTGAAAGTTGGAGGGTCGGTGATTCTTCGAGTGAGTTTGGTGAGTTCGATGTTGTCGATAGCGATGTGAGCCGGATTGGCGATGCCCATGGTAGCGGTTTGGTTGTTTTGTGGTGAAGAAGAAGAAGGAGGAGAAGAAACGAGTTGTCCTTTTTCTGGAATTTAACAAAAACAGAAATAAACTAAGAATTGTACAGAATGGCGAGGAGGAGGAGGAGGAGGAGGAGGAGGAGGAGGAGGAGGAGGAGGAGGAGGAGGAGGAGGAGGGAGGAGGAGGAGGAGGAGAGGAGGAGGAAGGAAGAAGGAGGAGAAGGAGGAGGAGGAGGAGGAAGAAGAAAAAAGAAGAAGAAGAAGAAACGAGTTGTCCTTTTTCTGGAATTTTTCCCAAAAACAGAAAGAAACTTAAGAATTGTACAGAATGGCGAGGAGGAGGAGGGAGGAGAGGAGGAGGAGGAGGAGGAGGAGGAGGAGGAGGAGGAGGAGGAGGAGGAGGAGGAGGAGGAGGAGGAGGAGGAGGAGGTAGGAGGAGAAGGAGGAGGAGGAGGAGGAAGAAAGAAAAAGAAGAAGAAGAAGAAACGAGTTGTCCTTTTTTCTGGAATTTAACAAAAAGAAAGGAAATAATTGTATGAATGGCGAGGAGGA
>CM065712.1:4511805-4515219 GCA_017654935.2 Phymorhynchus buccinoides | reverse complement strand
CCGATAACATAGGATGTGAAACTTGGCATGAAGGTGGTTTGGCTTATGCCCGTTCGATGATGGCACATACCGATCAAGATCAAGGCAACGGGGGGTTCCCCAAAAGATCGCTGGAGCCTGAAAATCGGAGGGTAATTGTTTTCCTTCTGTCTGTCCAAGGATATCTTCGAACGGGTTGAACAGAATCACGTCAAATTGTGGTGTGGCTGGTGGTCCACCATGAGAGGAAGGCGTCCGCGCAAACCCATATTGCCGTCGTGACCTTGGAACCTTGGCGTACGACTTGAAAACCCGAAAATCTTTCAGGGGCCATAACTCCCACACCGTTAGTGTTAGAGTCTAATTTGGCATGAAGGTACTTTGGCTTTAGCCGCTTCCTGATGGGACATACCGATCAAAGGTCAAGGTCACGGTTTCGGTGCGAGCCGTAGGCCTTGAATGTGGTAGGGGTCTACCAAATGGGGTTTGAAGCCAATATTTTACACATTGGTACTTGGACAGAAGCGCTTCAGATGTGTGTGGTACTGTATACCTAGAGAAGGAAAAACATCCCGGGCATAAATTACACCATGCTGACCTTGGACCTTGAAGTTGTGACCTTGAAAACCGAAAATTTCCTTGCGCTATATGTTTCTCTTCAAGCTGTATCCGTGAACTAGAAGACAGAATCCCCTTCAATTTGTTGTCAAGGATGTGGACACTCTACGGGGTGTCGCAAGTGCGTGGCATTGCTGGTGACGGACATGTTGCGATCGGCGACGCCTTGTTTCTCTGTCTTTAATTCCATGTTTATTCTCTGCTTCGGCTGACATTTTCAGGAAAGTTTGGGGGTACAAAGATTGATAAATCTGCAATATTAAATGATTTGCTCGAAAGACACGAATTTGCGACATTTTAATCTTCAGCAACTAAAAAGCCATCCAAACAAAACAAACAAATACATATTAAAAAAAAAGAAACCGACCTGAACGGACATTTTTCAAACAGTACTTAATAAAAAGTAGGTTTATAACCACCACCGGAAGGCCAACTTGGAAGAGTGTCAGGCAGATTTCACACACACCCACACACACACACACACACACCCCACACACAGACATATTATACCAAAACCATACACACACACACACAACACAAACACACACACACACACACACACACACAAACTCACTCACTCACCCAACGCAAAGAAAGAACCAGGATCTTTAAAGCAAAGATCGAAATGTGTATCTTGCTTAACAACTGGTAAAGACACAAAACATTCGTCAGCCACACAAACAGGTGAAGAATTCACATAAAGATCACATATGACTTTGGTGAATCAACGAACATTATCTACCTACTGCACTGTGCCAAATGCAACAACTCTCAATATATAGGCGAAAACAGGGACAAATCGCTGAGAACCATATTCTACAACATGCGCTCAAACATTAACAAAAACACAGGTACACCTAGTAACAAAAAAACATTTCAATCAGCCCAATTCACTCCCTAAACAGATATGAAATGCATACCATTGAGAAAACAGCACTCAGACCAACAGAACAATAAAGACTTAAGCGACAGGACCATTCTGGATCAGAACAATACAAACATATACCCAACCAACAGGCCTCCTACCCGATATAAAACCTACAGAATTTGTTCTTTCCATACGTACTGCCTCTATAATGTTTATTAGGCAGAAAAACTGACTTTGCAGTTTGATTTGTTTTGTGTGTAAAATGAAGGGCTTTTCTACATGGATTATAAAAGCATTTGTGAGAAAAAGAAAACTGGAAGATAAAGCATCAAGACTAGAGAGTTTAAACTTGTTTACGAGGAAATTAATTAGTATTGATTACATTAATAACAATGTCTATTGCTATAATCATGTACACCACACACACAACACACACACACACACACACACAACACACACACACACACACAACTATATATATATATGCACACACGGCAAGAGAGAGAGAGAGAGAAGGAGAGGAGAGAGAGAAGAGAGAGAGAAGAGAGAGAGAGAGAGGAGAGAGAGAAAGAGGAGAGAGAAGAGAGAGAGAGAGAGGGAGATAGAGAGAGCGAGAGAGACAGACAGAAAGACAGACAAGTAGACAGAAAACAGTCCGACTGGGGCGGGGAAAACAGGAGAGAGAGAGCAGAGAGAGAGAGAGAAGAGAGAGAGAATGAGAGAGAGAGCAGAGAGAGAGGAGAGGAGATGTGACGAGAGAGAGAGAGTACGGAGAGAAGAGACAGAACGAAACGACGAACGAAAACGAACGAATGTTTTTTATTGAGGAAAAGCGGAATAAGCACATTAACCAGCTTTTTTTCAACCGGCTCTCCGAACCAAAAGAAATTAAATTTAAAGAATACAAATAGACAAAAAAGACATCGCAAAATACAAGAAAAAACCTCAACCTTCAATCAAGGTCGCAAACGGACGCACTGTGCAAGGCATATAAATAAGAATAAATCACGTCATTTATTAGAGAGAGACTGAAACAAGGACAAGAACGACAGACAGATACATATAGACAGAGCGAGAGAGAAGGAGAGAGAGGAGAGAGGGGAGAGTGAGAGAGGAAAAGAGAGAAAGAGAGATAGAGATAGAAGAGACAGAGACAGAGACAGACTGCTCTCAAGCAGACAGATGAACATAAATAGACAAAGAGAGACTGACACACTGATAGGAGACAGGTGAAACAGACAGACAGACAGACAAACAACGGCTGACAGAGAGAACAGAGGGATAACACTGTGTTGGCCGAGAGGCAGAATTTGATCCCCCGTTTCACATAGGGTTCGTCAAGAACAGCAAAACAAAACAGACAAACAAACAATCAAAACACAGACACGCCCATCCACACACACACACATCAATAAACACCTCACACACACTCTCACAACGCCCACACTCACACACGCACGGACTCACACACACATCGACACACCACACACACCACGCACATACACACACCACGCGCGCAGCGCGCGCGCGCGCCTCGAGGCGCTCGCCTCGCGGCGGCACTCACACACACTCACACAAACACACACCACCCAAACCACACACACACCACCCACACAACACACAACCACACCCACACACACACACACACACACCACACCACCACACATACACACCACACACACCACCACACACACACACAACCACTACAGCACACACCACCCACACACACACACACCACAACACACACCACACACACAAAACACACCACACTCTCTCTCTCTCTCTCTCACACACACACCACAACACACACACACAGACACACACACCACACACACACACAACCCACACACACACACACACACACCCACAACACACACAAAACATCCACTAACAGTCTCACCTCTCTCTATCTCTCTCTTCTCTCATCACACACACAGGGACTAGACACA
>CM065712.1:4494305-4499305 GCA_017654935.2 Phymorhynchus buccinoides | reverse complement strand
CACCTTCCAGGTGGGAAGTGAGAAAGTTGGCTTCATTCTTCGCACGGTTTTGCAGGCTGCGAAGTAATCATTCTTTGTGACATTTAGGCTTTTATTTGTGCAACCCAACAACAAAAAATATACAAAGAGCCCGCACACCGCTGCTGACTGAAGCCGGTTTTTGACTACCACCCTTTCACCTACACTACAGGTGGGGATCATTGTGAACTCACTCACTGCCTAACAACAACAGTAACACTTCCCACCTTTCTCCAGCTATTCACCTTCCAGGTGGGAAGTGAGAAAGTTGGCTTCGTTCTTCGCACGGTTTTGCAGGCTGCGAAGTAATCATTCTTTGTGACATTCATTTTAGGCTTTTCTTTAGGGGGGGGGGGGGGGGGGGGGGGGCGTGGGGGCATAAACTCACAAACGTTTTGGTTACCAAAGGAGCAACCGGTTTTTTTCTTCGTTTTTTTCTTCGTTTTTTTCTTCCTCTCTGTAGTAGTAGTAGTAGGGGAAGACGGGGTAAAAAGCGCATGGGCGGGTAAGAAGCCCACCCCAATTATCTCATGAAATGAAGCAAATTTCAGTCTCATTTTGCCCATGAGACGAGCGTTAATGTCTAGCATTCGTCTCATGGGCAAATTTGACTGAAATTTTCTTTATTTCATGAGATAATTGGGGTGGGCTTCTTACCCGCCCATGCGCTTTTTACCCCGTCTTCCCCTAGTAGTAGTAGTAGTAGTAGTAGTAGTAGTAGTAGTAGTAGTAGTAGTAGTAGTGGGGGACTGGCTCATAAGCCTAGGCCTCGCGGCCTATCAAGTGTCCCCTTCATTCTTTTTGTACATTTATTATAGTTGCGCATACGCATAATAATTTTGATATGTTCATTCATCATATTCAAAAAACATTTGTTAACATTTTTATTGCTGTCCAGAAGACTTTTAAATACATTAGTATTAGGTGCACATTTATGTTGAGTAGGAAGAACATTCCAAATCTGTGCAATTCTGTTAGTCAGTGCATTTGTTTTTCATATTAGTATTGCTATGGCCCAACAGGATGTTCATTTCTGAATTCCTTGTTCTGTTATTTATGTTTGGAAAATATTAGTAACATCCATGTTAGCAAGGCCATTCTTTCTTTATTCCTATTTTCCGCCTGTCTTTTTTCGTTTTCGTCCAGCTGCTGCCTTGCTGAACGTGAACCCCCTGCAGCTGACCAAAGTCCTGGTGACCAAGACAGGGACCTTCCTGGGCGGCAAGGAGACCATCGAGATGTTCAGGTCTCTCTCCAAAGCCGAAGAGACTCGGGACGCCATTGCCAAAAGTCTGTACGAACGACTGTTCGGGTGGCTGGTCCGTACCCTCAACATGGCGCTCGGCAGACACAGGTAAGCCTTTTGACAGGGTGTATAGCACCGCAAACAATGATGATAATTATTATTATTGTAATGACATAATGTACGAATGCCATGATTAATTCATCGCCAAAAAAACCGAGTGTACGATATGCCTTGAGTATGTAAAAATGAAACCCCAAACACAAAGCTTTGAAATCGAAAGCCTGACGGCTATATTGTTTTGTCCCTATTTCCTAATGCTAATCCTTTTTTGCCCCTTGCAAAGAAGGTTCTCTTCTACAACAAGACAATCATTTTTCTTTTAGAGAACTAAATAACACAACGATTAACTCAATCATACTGAATAGCCATCATTAGCAACTAAAGCAAATCAGCATATACATTAGCAGCAATCGAAAATCAATCTCCTCTAGAATCCACCATTTTATCCTGAAACCAGCTTCACAGCTAATCCTTATCCTAATCCAAACAAGCAGGCTGGATGTTTGCCCTTTTGTTGAAGAGAAAGAACTAACGTTTCGGGCCGTAAGCCCGTCTTCAGTGTACCACAGAAGGGAGACAACACAAAAGTGACCGCAACCAGGTAGCAAAATAGGAATAAAAGAGACTGCGCCCCCACTGTCTGGAACTCCTTGCCTGTTCACCTCCGTCACCAATCAGCACTTCCCGCTTTCAAAGCCCAACTCAAAACTCATCTGTTTCAAAGAGCTTTCTCTCTGTAACTTTCACGTAAGTTAGATGATGGTCGAATGAATGTGGGAGAATGATAGTGTAGGTTACCCCGATTGCGTGTGAATCAGTGAATGTGAGCGCCTTGAGTTTAATTCTAAAGAAAGGCGCTATATAAATGCTATGTATTATTATTATTATTATATTATTATTATTATTATTATTATTATTATTATTATTATCATCATTAATAACATTATTATTTTTTTAAAAGAAACTGAGTATTATTATATTAACCATCACTATGGGGGGAAACAGTAGCCTAGTGAATGAGCAACTTAGGATGCGCATTTTACCACCAGGGGGCAATCAAGCCAGTAGGGGCTTAGCGCGTTATATTCTTAGTTGGGGGTAGTAGTGAGAGAGAGAGAGAGAGAGAGATTAAGAGAGAGAGAGAGAGACACACCACACACAACACACCACACACACACACACACCACACACACACACACACACACACACACACACACACACACACACACACACACACCCCACCCCCTCCCTCCACCCCTCTATACACAAGAGAGAGAGAGAGAGAGAGGTGGAAGATGGTTTGATTGCCCCCTGGCGGTCAAATCAGCGTCTTAAGTTGACCATTGTGGGTGAATGTTGACAGGGAACTTTTCCACTCAACTCAGTTCAACTCAGCTTCTTTATTATGTTCTCAACTACAGGATGATCCGATTAATATTGCAGCTACGTCAGACACATGAATACACTATATTATTTATCTTAATGATTAACTACCTAATGTTCCCTTGTTGCTTGTTCAAAGGGTAGAAAGGGGGGTAAGGGGGTTTTGCAGGGTTGTAGAGGAGGGGAAGGAACGTAGAGATCTCTTTCTCTCCAATTAACCACAGGGTCACATGGAGTGGTTTATTTGGTGTTTATTTCAAGCTCAGCAGAACACACAGCCCAACAAGGATGATCGCTCCCCAAAGGAGGATGTACAGGTAGTGATCAGAGAGACTGATTTTGCCTAGGGCTACAACTTATATAGCATACCCAACAAAGACTTTAAATGACCTGATTATCTATTGGTCAATTCTCCAACACATGTAAACTTTAACCCCTTATAGTCAAAATTAAACTACCATTTTCGTCTATTTCCTGATCAACAACATAAAGAGAACATTCCAACGTATATTCAATTATTATTTGCTGCAATTAAGTTAATTTAATAATAAAATTAATCATCAAGCCAGACTTCCTGTTTTTCTGATTGGTTGATCAGAAAAAGGATCTACTTCCTTATGTTTCTCATTGGTCGAATTTTACATATTACCACCTGAATTTGAATAACCACTTATTCCTTAGTCATTCATCCCAACCAGGTTTAGGCCTATGGTGTACTTTTCGTGTCAAAATTGAACGAAAAGTTCACATTATAACATGCTGATATTTCATTATTATGTTCTGTTCCAGTGTCTCATTACTTTTGGCAGCCAATATTGTGTAACATATCTGTGTTTGAGCGCCTTGTATAACCTTTAAGCTTGTTGTGCTCATTTGCATTTGTTTATGTTGCTGCTATATTGATTTTCAATAACATTCGTTTAAACCAATACACTGTCATAAACTAGAGCGTTGTTAAGGTGCTAGATCACCAGCCGCCCGGCATTATTTTCGGCTGCAGTGTTCCCCTCGCAGCTGGTGAACGAACCTTTATTTCACAAGGTTAATGGGACTTCTGAGACATCGTGACGAAACATCTCATAGTATCTCAATGTGAACACAGGCCCAGGTGCTCGGCAGCATTTTCGGCTCCAGTGACCTCGAATTTGACCAACGACCTTCATTTTCGAACCTGGTCCAGCATTTTCGGCTTCAGTGACTTTGACCTTTGACCAATGACCGTAATATATTATTATTTAAAAAAATATGAAATAATAAAGATAACTTGATCACCCTTTTTTTCCTTAGCAGTGTTCATGTTTGTCAGTGTGATAGGCCCCTCTGTTTGTAAATAAACAGGAGTGAGTTGTGGTCAGGGTGAATTTGCTACAAAATAATGGAATGATTGTGAGCCTTTTTTTGGCCTATAAATTGCTGGTATTTGATGTGCAAGAGCACCTTATAACCTTTCTTGGTTTTCCTTTCAGTTCCAACGAAGCCGTGATCGGGTTTCTAGACATCTGCGGCTTCGAGGATCTGCAGCGCAACAGTCTGGAGCAGATGTGCATAAACTTAGCTAACGAGCATCTGCAGAGGTTCATGAACACCCAGGTGTTCCAGAACGAGCTCAACGTGTTCAAACAAGAAGGCCTGGACCTCGGGGACTTCCATCCGCCAAACAATGAAGCCATTCTCCAGATGTTTGACACCGTAAGTATGCCATAATATTAAAGACAATGCAAAAAGCATCTACAAAGGTTCATGAACACACACGTGATTCAAGATGAACTCACAGTTTTCAGACAAGAAGGCTTGAACCTCGGTGACTTCCATCCGCCAACGAATGAAGCCATTCTGCAGATGTTTGACGCCGTAAGTATGCCATATTATCAAAAACTGTGAATATAGCAAATATTTGCAGAAGTTCATGAACATTAGGCTTTTCAAGATGAACTCTGAGTATTTAGACAAGAAGGCTTGGACCTCGGTGACTTCCATCCGCCAACGAATGAAGCCATTCTGCAGATGTTTGACGCGGTAAGTATGCCATAATATTAAAGACTGTTAATGCAACAAGCATCTACAGGGGTTCGTGAACACACACGTGTTTCAAGATGAACTCACAGTGTTCAGACAAGAAGGCTTGAACCTCGGGGACTTCCATCCGCCAAACAATGAAGCCATTATCCAGATGTTTGACGCCGTAAGTATGCCATAATATTAAAGACTGTGAATATAGCAGAAGTTCATGAACATTTGGGCTTTTAAAGATGAAAGTGACGAAGCCATTTTGCAGATGTTTGACGCGGTAAGT
>CM065712.1:4486805-4489305 GCA_017654935.2 Phymorhynchus buccinoides | reverse complement strand
ATTCTCATTGTCAGTGAAATAATACTGTGTTGCTTCAGGACCAACTACAACTATCGAGTTTCCCAGAAACATGGCGTCAACTTCCAGAAGAGAGGACCCACTGATGCCAGGCTGAGCGAATCTGTCGTCAGAGGTCTGAGAGAGAGTCTGCATGACAGGTAGGCCCTGACCTATTAGTAGGTCTATGTGTGTACAGTATGTATTGATTGGGTTAATGTTGGTTCTATGTAGGCCTATGTGTTGGTTCTATGTAGGCCTATGTGTGTACAGTATGTATCGATTGGGTTAATGTTGTTCCTAGGTAGGCCTATGTGTGTACAGTATGTATCGATTGGTTAATGTTGCTCCTATGTAGGCCTATGTGTGTACAGTATGTATCGATTGGGTTAATGTTGCTCCTATGTAGGCCTATGTGTGTAAATTATGTATCGATTGGGTTAATGTTGTTCCTATGAGGCCTATGTGTGTACAGTATGTATCGATTGGGTTAATGTTGCTCCTATGTAGGCCTATGTGTGTAAATTATGTATCGATTGGGTTAATGTTGTTCCTATGAGGCCTATGTGTGTAGAGTATGCATCGATTGGGTTAATGTTGTTCCTATGTAGGCCTATGTGTGTAGAGTATGCAACGATTGCGTTAATGTTCCTATGTAGGCCTATGTGTGTAGAGTATGCATCGATTGGGTTAATGTTGTTCCTATGTAGGCCTATGTGTGTAGAGTATGCAACGATTGCATTAATGTTGTTTCTATTCGTTTTTGTTTTTGTTTTAGCTAGTTAATTGGTTGGTTAGTTAGTTAGCTAGTTAGTTTAGTTAGTTAGTTAGTTAGTTAGTTAGTTAGTTAGTTAGTTAGTTAGTTAGTTGTTAGTTAGTTAGTTAGTTAGTTAGTTAGTTAGTCAGTCAGTTAGTCAGTGAGTCGGTCGGTTGGTTCGCCAGTCAGTTAGTTAGTTAGTTAGTTTGTTAGTTTGTTAGTTAATTAGTCAATTAGTCAGTCAGTTAGTCAGTCAGTCAGTCAGTCAGTCAGTCAGTCAGTCAGTCAGTCAGTCAGTCAGTCAGTCAGTCAGTCAGTCAGTCAGTCAGTCAGTCAGTCAGTCAGTCAGTCAGTCAGTCAGTCAGTTAGTTAGTTACTTTGGTAGGTAGGCCCTTCACTCAAGTGACTTTTATCATTGGTTGACATTATCCTGTAGTAGGGGCCAACAGTAACATGAGAGCTGTACAATAGATGGTTTTCTACAGTAATGGAAAATCATGGTACAGTTTAGTCTCTTGTGGAAGACTATGACTCTCTAACGAGGGGGCCTTGACACCGGCTCTGGTGCTGCAGCCAGAGGGATGGGGCTGGCCTTTGGGGACCTTCCTCAATGCCAGCTGTGTCCTCAAATCCCTTTGACCCAGAGAGTGGGGATGTACCCTGGGCAAGGCATCTCCGCTATAAACAAATTCTAGCCCAGCCCGCCAGAATAGTATCTGACCCCCTCTGCTAGCTGGCAGTCATTGTCGGAAACGACAGACTAGCACACAGCCAGCCAGTCAGTCAATCAATCAGTCAGTCAGTCATTCAGTTAGTTAATTAGCTGGTTGGATAATTAGTGAGTTGGCCGTTTGCTCGTTAGTTAGTTAGTTAATCAATCAGTCAGTCAGCCAGTCAGTCAGTCAGTTAATTGGCTGGTTGGCTAATTAGTGAGTTGGCCGTTTGCTCGTTAGTTAGTTAGTTAGTTAATCAATCAGTCAGTCAGCCAGTCAGTCATTTAGTTAATTGGCTGGTTGGCTAATTAGTGAGTTGGTCGTTTGCTCGTTAGTAAGTTAGTTAATCAATCAGTCAGTCAGTCAGTCAGTCAGTTAGTTAATTGGCTGGTTGGGTAATTAGTGAGTTGGCCGTTTGCTCGTTAGTAAGTTAGTTGGTCGGCTGAGTGTTTGTGAGTTGGCTTACCCTGGCTAAAAGACTCCAGGGATCGTCCCGACAGCGGAAGCATTTGACCGCTGTGGTGCAAGTGCGTCAGCTACGGATGAGAACGTTACGTCCGTGACCGGTTTTTTATTACCCCGCCATGTGGGCAGCCACATTCCGACTTCGAGGTGGGAGGTGGGTTTGGTCAATTAGTTCCTTTCTTTGTTTTGCTGTTATACTTTCTTCTGTTCAAGCTGATCTTGTGTTGCTGTTATACTTTCTTCTGTTCAAGCTGATCTTGTGTTGCTGTTATACTTTCTTCTGTTCAAGCTGATCTTGTTTTGCTGTTATACTTTCTTCTGTTCAAGCTGATCTTGTGTTGCTTTCTATTGTTCAGATTCGGAGGCAACATTCCCTCTGCAGTGAAACAAGGCACGGGCAGGTCCAAGTTCACCAGCCAACGCACGGTGATCGACTGCTTCCAAGTATGTGTCCAACAACCTTTAGAAAGACTGTCCCTTCTATATAATAACCTTTAGAAAGACTGTCCTTTCTACATAATAACCTTTAGAAAGACTGTCCCTTCTATATAATAACCTTTAGAAAGAC
>CM065712.1:4461805-4471805 GCA_017654935.2 Phymorhynchus buccinoides | reverse complement strand
GTATTGTATTGTGTTGTGTTGTATTGTGTTATTGCATTGTGTTATTGTATTGTACTGTATTGTATTGTGTTGTATTGTATTGTGTTGTGTTGTATTGTATTGTATTGTGTTGTATTGTATTGTATTGTATTGCATTGTATTGTATTGTATTGTATGTATTGTATTGCATTGTGTTGTATTGTACTGTATTGTATGTATGGTATTGTATTGTTCTTGGGATACAGAAACCCTTCCATGGGTACATGGATATAGGTGAGTCAACTTCTTACTTTCGGGCCCTAGGGTTAGTTAGGGTTAGGGTTAGGGGTAGGGGTAGGGTTAGACACCAATGTAGGCCTAAAGGGTGTCTTTGTAAACTTTTACATGCTGTCTTCTTCTTCTTCTTCAATCGCTCAGACAGTTTCCTGTCAATTATGAGCGCAGATGCGTCATGCTACCGTTATGCGCCTAACTAAGAAATAGTTAGGCCCAGCAAGTCCGACTTCGGCTGGAGGAGGAAATGTTTTTGAAAATGTTTTTTTGTTAAAGGCAGGAGAATGGACCGGTAAGGCCGAAAGATACTAGATGACAGTAAGCAAAGGGAAAAGGCAGAGTCACAGAGAGTGACAGACTAGAGGAAGTTACAAGCATAGAACTTCCATAAGTTGGGGGAACTATTTATACAAAAGACCCCCCGGTATCCCCACGGGGGGTTTATATGCTGTTAATTGTGCCTCAATACTGTGTGACACCAATGTAGGCCTAAAGGGTGTCTTTGCAAGCTGTTGCATGCTGTCAATCATGCCTCAATACTGTGTGACACCAATGTAGGCATAGAGGGTGTCTTTGTAAACTGTTGCATGCTGTCAATCATGCCTCAATACTGTTCTTGTCTTCAACAACAGGAAACGAATCCACTGTTCTGTTTATGACTTTCTTTATTCGTGTTTGCTTCTTTTGTCGTTGTTGCTATCTCTATTTTTGTCAATTTATTTAATGCTATTTTATTATCGTCATTATTGTTGGTTTTGTATCTTATTATTTTGTAAGCGATTAGGGCTTTTTCTTAAAGTAAGCGCAAAAGAGAAACGCTTATTATTATTATTATTATTATTATTATTATTATTGTTGTTATTATTATTATTATTATTATTATATATTTGAACCGGAAGTGCCAACCGGAAATGGGGACGAAAATTGCCAAATATGGCAAAATTGCAATATTGAATAACTTACAAATGGATGTTTAGAGGGGGGGGAGAGAATCCTGTCATGTTTGCTCTCAAGTTCAAACATAAGCCCTCTAGTTATTATTATTATTATTATTATTATTACTATTATTGCTATGCACATATTACAGTAGAACTTCACCGTTGCGACCACTCTGCAGACTGGCCAAAAAACCTGTGCGGACTGCTGTTTCAATAGGAATTGTTCGGAAATAAATATGGTTTCCCCCCCCTCCACCCCCCCCCCCCCCCCCCCCCCCCCCCCCCCCCCCCACCCCCCCTTAAGGGGAGTAATTTCATGGTGTGTGGGAGTGATCTTGCCTAATTCAATCGGTCAAACAGTGGAAGTGACTACCATCAGCTCTCGTAGCCTATCGACTCGCGTGTTTGATCAGACATACAGCACTTAGAACACCGTGCGTCATTCTAAAAAAACACATTGTCATTTATATTTTTACGTCACATTTTGCAAGTTTTATCAGTTTGTGGCCACTGGACACCCCTAATGTTTCTATTAAAAAAATGTTTGCAAATCGCTGACTCGCATCTTGCGGTTCCAAGCTTCGAGGCCATTGTTGCATTGTTGCTATGGCATTTGACCGAGTAATGGAGGTAAACAACTCTAATTTTCACAAAGTGCTCTCCCCTAGTTTGTTTGTTTTCCGAAAATCGTCTATTCCTCGGAATTGGCGACTTGCGCCATTTTACTTCCAACTCACTCGGGGCAGTTGTGGGGAATACAGCCCGATGCTCGCTGGTGGAACAAATTCGGCACACACTGCCAAGCCACGAGTAGTTGAATAGAGTTCACATCTGAAATTGTCTTCCAGCTAATTGGTTGGATAGTGAGAGGCGGATTTACGCACATTATCATCTCTCTGACTATCACCCGTAGTCGGAGTGTGGCTGCCACGTCACGGGGCGGGGTGATCAAAAACGGTCACACACAGTCAATGTTCTCATCCCTAGCTGATACACTTGTACCATACTGTTCAAGTGCTTCCGCTGTTGGGGTGATCCCTGGAGTCTTTAAGCCAGGGTAATACGACATCTCTCTGACTTGCCCTGTTTCTTTGTTGACGCCCTTTCAGGTGTTCTGCGCAGAGTCTCTGCATACCCTGGGCCTCACTCTACTGGTGTTCAGGGTTCTCCCCAGACTAGACGTCGTCCACGGGCTGCTGTTCATCTCCTCAGTGGGCCTCTTCCCTTCCATCCTCAAACTCATCAGCAGCGTCGACGTCCGCGATGACCCCTTGTTAGCTCCGAGACTGCGAGTCCTCAAACGGGTCAGAAGCGTCTTTCTCGACGTGCTGGCTTTCGCCGGGCAGGCGTCCGTCTTGCCCCTGGTCTACGTCATCGATTACGTCACGTGGAGTGTTGACGACATGTGGTCCGTGCTTGACGTGGCGGGCGCCATGTTGGTGAGCGTGGCATGGTGGGAGAATTTCATGGACGGGAGGTTCTTCGTGAAGTTGGAGGACATGAATCCGCTGAAGAATTTCATGCTCAAGGTGAGTCATTGTTATCTTTGATATTATCACCATGTTATTGTTTCCCTTTGATCTTCTTGTGTTTTGTTGTTGTTGTTGTTATTGATTTTTGATGTGTGGGGGTGGGGGAGGAGAATTTCATGACGGACGGACGGGTTTTGGGAGAAATTGGGGAAGATGAATCCGTTCAAGAATTTCATGTTCAAGGTGAAGATTATCTTTGATATTATCACCATGTTATTGTTCTATGTTGATGTTCATGTGTTTTGTTGTTGTTGTGTTGTGTGGGTGGGGGGGGGGGGGAGGGGTCATGGATGGAAAAGGTTTTTGTGCTCAAGGTAAAGACATTCATCATCATTGGTACAATGTGTTATTGTTGTTTTATGTTGTAGTTATAGTTTGTTGCTGTTGTTGTGTTATTGCTGTTGCTGTTGTTGTTATTGTTGTGTGTGTGTGTGTGCGGGCGTGCGTGAACACATGCATGCTTGTGGGTGTGCTGGCGGGTTAGCGTGTGTGCGTGTGTGTGTGCGTGTGTGCGTGCGTGTGTGTGTGTATGTGCGTGTGTGTGTGTGTGTGTGTGTGTGTGTGTGTGTGTGTGTGTGTGTGTGTGTGTGTGTGTGTGTGATGAATGTATTGTGAGTGTGTGAGTGTGTGTGTGAGTGTGTGTGTATGTCTGTGTGACTGTGTGTGTGTGCACATGTGTGTGTGTGCACACACGTGTTTGTGTGTGTGTGTGTGTGTGTGTGCACACACACGTGTGTGTGTGTGTGTGTGTGTGTGTGTGTGTGTGTGTGTGTGTGCGTGTGCGTGCGTGTGAGAGTGTGTGTGTATGTCTATGTGTGACTCTGTGTGTGCGCGCGCACGTGTGTGTGCGTGTGTGTGTGACTGTGCACATTCATACATTCCCTCCGTTTTCTTCATCCTCCTCGTATATACCGTGAACTGCTGCATGGAATCATTTCAACTTTTGTGTGGAGGTGTATCACCCAAAGACATCAAAGAGGATGGGGAATAAAATGTAATGGGGAGGAGGGAGATGAGAAGGCTCGTAAAAGAGCTCGGGAACTTGCCTCCGCTCGGCGACTCTCTTGTTAATATCAAGTTTTGTTTCTCTCTCTTTTTTTCTCTCCTTTTTTCTCCAGCGTCGCTATGACCTCAAAAGGGGTCGATACATTCCTCAGACAGTGATGAGCATTTGGAAAATCGTCCTGACCGCAGGCCTGGCCTACTACTACCGGGGAGAGAGACACTTCGACTATCAAAGAGCCTTTGACACCCTGTACAGCTTTCACACCGAGTGGAAACTCATCACTGCTATTGTGGTTCTCACGTTGTCTGGTGAGGGAGAGAGAGAGGGAGGGAGAGAGAGAGAGAGAGAGAGAGAGAGAGAGAGAGAGAGAGAGAGAGAGAGAGAGAGAGAGAAACTTTGACTATCAAAGAGCTTTTGATACCTTTGACAGCTTTCAGACGGAGTGGAAACTCATCACTGCTATTGTGGTTCTGACCTTGTCTGGTGAGAGAGAAAAGGAGGGAGGGAGAGAGAGAGAGAGAGAGAGAGAGAGAGAGAGAGAGAGAGAGAGAGAGAGAGAGAGAGAGAGAGAGAGAAACTTTGACTATCAAAGAGCTTTTGATACCTTTGACAGCTTTCAGACGGAGTGGAAACTCATCACTGCTATTGTGGTTCTGACCTTGTCTGGTGAGAGAGAAAATGAGGGAGGGAGAGAGAGAGAGAGAGATGGAGAGAGAGAAGAGAGAGAGAGAGAGAGAGAGAGAGAGAGAGAGAGAGAGAGAGAAACTTTGACTATCAAAGAGCTTTTGATACCTTTGACAGCTTTCAGACGGAGTGGAAACTCGTCACTGCTATTGTGGTTCTGACTTTGTCTGGTGAGAGAGAAAAGGAGGGAGGGAGGGAGAGAGAGAGAGAGAGAGTGAGAGAGAGAGAGAGAGAGAGAGAGAGAGAGAGAGAGAGAGAGAGAGAGAGAGAGAGAGAGAACTTTGACTATCAAAGAGCTTTTGATACCTTTAACAGCTTTCAGACGGAGTGGAAACTCATCACTGCTATTGTGGTTCTGACTTTGTCTGGTGAGAGAGAAAAGGAGGGAGGGAGAGAGAGAGAGAGAGAGAGAGAGAGAGAGAGAGAGAGAGAAGGGGGTGGGAGAGAGAGACAGAGAGAGACAACAATGCCCCTCACGAAGGAAGTAGTTGTCCGAAGGTCCTGCCAAGCTGCAATAGAGTTTATCCCTCAGTGATGTTGGGTTTAGGCTGTGTGTGTGTATGTGTGTGTGAGTATGCATGTGCGTATATGCACCTCCATATGCACGCGCGTGTGTGTGTGTATGTGTGAATGTTCAAAATCACAACTATTAAATCTTAGTTTATTCATTTTGAACTAAGCTCACTACTAAAGTACCATACATTAAGGCCGGGTTCGCATTAGACGCGTAAGTTCCGTACGGAAAACCCTAAATAAGTGACAGAAAGAAGGATCAAAGTTTACGCATATATACGGAAATTCGGACACGTGCGCAAATATTTTTCCTTTCTTTATTTCACTTATCTATGGATTGCGCACAGGTTTCCGCATGGAATATCCGCTTATGTGTATACACGCGGATGGTCATTTTCTTTTTTTTTCTTTCTCCCCCCCAAAAAAACCCAGCTCTGGTCTGCTACTATTTCTCTTACGTCGTCTGCAAGCTCTGCATGCAACGATTCTCCTTCTCCCTCCCTCTCACCCTCTCCACGCCCTGCGCCATCCTCGTCTTCTACCTGGACCACCAGTATCACTTCCTCTCCTCCGTCACCAATGACGGCAAAGGTGACATCAAGATCACGTGGCTCAGGGGGGAGGCCGATCTGGAATCTCATTGGAGCACGCTGGTCGGGGGCGTGGCTTGGTTCCTCAGTCTCATGCTGCTCACGCGCCACGTGTGGTGGCCTCGGCAGAATCGCCTGGCCAAGTTTGAGATGTGAGTCGATGACTACTACTACTACTGCTGCTGCTGCTGCTACTACTACTACTACTGCGGCTACTACTATTACTACTACTGCTGCTGCTGCTGCTGCTACTGCTAGGGGAAGACGGGGTAAAAAGTGCATGGGCGGGTAAGAAGCCCACCCCAATTATCTCATGAAATGAAACAAATTTCAGTCTCATTTTGCCCATGAGACGAGCGTGAATGTCTAGCATTCGTCTCATGGGCAAATTGGACTGAAAGTTTCTTTATTTCATGAGATAATTGGGGTGGGCTTCTTACACGCCCATGCGCTTTTTACCCCGTCTTCCCCTACTACTACTACTACTACTACTACTACTACTACTACTACTACTACTACTACTACTACTACTACTACTACTGCTTCTGCTGCTGCTGCTGCTGTTGCTACTACTACTACTACTGCAACTACTGCTGCTGCTACTGCTACTACTACTACTACTACTACTACTACTACTACTACTATTACTATTACTATTACTATTACTGCTACTACTACTACTACTACTACTACTACTACTACTACTACTACTACTACTACTACTACTGCTGCTTCGCCCGTGCGTGTGTGTGTGTGCGCGTGTGTGTGTGTGCGTGTGTGCGTGCGTGCGTGCGTGCGTGTGTGTGTGTGCGTGTGCGTGTGTGTGTGCGTGTGCGTGTGTGTGTGCGTGTGCGTGTGTGTGTGTGTATGTGTGTGTGAAGTCAAGTCACGTCCAAGCCAGAATTTTAGCTAAGAACAATCAGGATCATTAATTCCCATCTTATCCCTAGGTCCTACTGTTGTGTGTGTATGTCATTGTAAATTAGTATGTGACTATGTCTCTCTCTCTCTCTCTCTCTCTCTCTCTCTCTCTCTCTCTCTCTCTCTCTCTCTCTCTCTCTCTCTCTCTCTCTCTCTCTCTCTCTCTCTCTCTCTCTCTCTCTCTCTCTCTCTCTCTCTCTCTCTCTCTCTCTCTCTCTCTCTCTCTCTCTCTCTCTCTCTCACGCTTTATGATCTGCGCAGATAAGCGAGGCTTGGTGCAATGTTATGTATGAGGATAATACTTGCTTAATATCTCGTGTTATGGATTCCCCCCCCCCTTTTTGTGTGGTTTGGTTTGATTTAACAATTCCCCCTTCCCATCGTTCCCTTTGACATGGGCAGATGGCCCGGTTCATTAAAACGTTGTTCGTTGTTCATTGTTCATTGTTCTCTCTCTCAGGATATTCATGAACCCTCTCTACTGTGGCATCCTCACCATGGAGGCTCTTTTCCTCAACCGCCGACGTCACACGCTCAGCGTGTGCAGGAACCGCTTGAGCGACACGTGCACTCTCTACCGATTGGACGACAGCGAGGATCATCGCCAAGGCAACAACCAATCAGGTCAGGCCGCATCTAAATCAGGGAAATTAGCATACGCTTTCTATCAACCAATCAAACAATATATTTATTGTCCTTTTTAAAATGCGCCACATGTTTTCTTGCTGTCACTATTACAAAAATATTAAAAAACAAATGTTGTAAAAAAAACACCACACGAACGAATTCATACCCCTTTGCGATCGTAGATCGGCAAAGGACAACAATGTAAACAAAACCCCACAACTGACATGTTAAGCCAAAGCTATGTAAACAATATTCAAACATGAATATGAATAACACACACAAAAAGCTCAGTACTTTTATGAAGCAGAAACATACTTGTGGCGGTGCCATAGCCGATGAGGTTTAACTGAGGCGTGGTTACCGCTACAGCTATCTGTATTAAGAAAAAAATCGGGACTTTACTGGTTTCGTGCTGCCTCCGGGCATTGCCTCCAGTATTGTTCCCACCATATTTGTATTTACAAATGTCCCATATGTGTCTGATTCAGACCAAGAGGACGTAAAACACTATTTTCGTCGAATAACACACACACACACACACACACACACACACACACACACACACACAGAGGGCAGGATGAAAAAAAGCCTTGTTAGCTTATTCTTTAACCCTCAATAAAGATCATTTTGACTTGACTTGACTTGACTTGACACACACACATACTCTTTATCTCTCTCTCTCTCTCTCTCTCTCTCTCTCTCTCTCTCTCTCTCTCTCTCTCTCTCTCTCTCTCTCTCTCTCTCTCTCTCTCTCTCTCTCTCTCTCTCTGTGTGTGTTTAAAATGTGGTTGTCTTATTTAAGTTGTCTTCCTAAACATTACTTGTGTCGTGTCTTATTATTATTTATAAAATGTGCATGCCAAGCAGCGAATTTCTTTGCTTTTTGTGAAGACAATAAAATGATTGAATTGAATTGTAGGAAATCTTTTTGAAAGTGGTTTCTTGAAGAAAACAAAAAGGCAGGAGAATGGACCTGGTAAAGGCAGAAAGATAGTAGATGACAGCAAGCAAAGGGAAAAGGCAGAGTCAAAGAGAGTGACAGATCAGAGGAAGTTACAAGCACAGAACTTCCAGAGGGTTTGGGGAACTATTCATGCAAAAGACCCACCCGGTATCCCCGCGGGGGGGTCGGGGGGGGGGGGGGTCTTTCTCCTGATTCAACACCGGCAATACTTAACGCCAAAGATCGGCCCCTATTATGCGCACACTTTCCAGGCGGAAGCAACAGTGGCTTCGGGTATTCTGCGGGGACTTACAGAGAAGGGGACGAGGAAGTTCCGGTCATCTACGCATGCGCCACCATGTGGCACGAAAACCGGCGAGAGATGGTGGCTCTGTTGAAATCCTTACACAGGTAACGAAACTGAAACAAAGGGTGAATACTCTCTTTCTAATTAACTCCCCTCCACCACCCAAAGTTGATTACGATACCAATCACCTAGCAGTGCGTGGGTCAGAACCAAAGTGAGACAAACAAAGCATCATTCTCAAAAAAGAATGTGCCAGGTTCCGTCTTGCACAGGTAAGACAGTAGAAACGAAATAAAATGAAACGAAAGTTGAGTTCAACCTCCTCCGCTAGGCTGCAAAAAGACCACATAGGAGACGAACCATCAACCAACCATCATTCGATGCTCGGAGCAGATCCTGGGGGTACTAGCAGTTCCAGGTCCGTGCTAAAATTAGAAAGAAGATGGCGGAGCCGTGAGTGTAAACTATGCTCAGAGCAGATCCTGGAGGTACTAGCACTTCCAGGTCCGTTCATTATTAGAAAGAAGATGGCGGAGCCGTGAGTGTAAACTATGCTCAGAGCAGATCCTGGAGGTACTAGCACTTCCAGGTCCGTTCATTATTAGAAAGAAGATGGCGGAGCCGTGAGTGTAAACTATGCTCAGAGCAGATCCTGGAGGTACTAGCAGTTCCAGGTCCGTTCGTGCCTAAAATTAGAAAGAAGATGGCGGAGCCGTGAGTGTAAACAATGCTCAGAGCAGATCCTGGAGGTACTAGCAGTTCCAGGTCCGTTCGTGCTAAAATTAGAAAGAAGATGTCGGAGCCGTGAGTGTAAACGATGCTCGGAGCAGATCCTGGAGGTACTACAGGTCCGTTCGTGCTAAAATTAGAAAGAAGATGGCGGAGCCGTGAGTGTAAACGATGCTCGGAACAGATCCTGGAGGTACTACAGGTCGGTTCGTGCTATAATTAGAAAGAAGATGGCGGAGCCGTGAGTGTAAACGATGCTCGGAACAGATCCTGGAGGTACTGCAGGTCGGTTCGTGCTATAATTAGAAAGAAGATGGCGGAGCCGTGAGTGTAAACGATGCTCGGAGCAGATCCTGGAGGTACTGCAGATCCGTTCATTATTAGAAAGAAGATGGCGGAGCCATGAGTGTAAACGATGCTCGGAGCAGATCCTGGAGGTACTGCAGGTCCATTTGTGCTAAAATTAGAAAGAAGATGGCGGAGCCGTGAGTGTAAACCATGCTCGAAGCAGATCCTGGAGGTACTGCAGGTCCGTTCATTATTAGAAAGAAGATGGCGGAGCCGTGAGTGTAAACCATGCTCGGAGCAGATCCTGGAGGTACTGCAGGTCCGTTCGTGCTAAAATTAGAAAGATGGCGGAGCCGTGAGTGTAAACCATGCTCGAAACAGATCCTGGAGGTACTGCAGATTCGTTCGTGCTAAAATTAGAAAGAAGATGGCAGAGCCGTGAGTGTAAACGATGCTCGGAGCAGATCCTGGAGGTACTGCAGGTCCGTTCATTATTAGAAAGAAGATGGCGGAGCCGTGAATGTAAACGATGCTCGAAGCAGATCCTTGAGGTACTGCAGGTCCGTTCGTGCTAAAATTAGAAAGAAGATGGCGGAGCCATGAATGTAAATTGTAGCGGGTTACTGGTAAAAATCAAGGCAGATCAAATTTTGACACACAGGAAGTAAAA
>CM065712.1:4444305-4456805 GCA_017654935.2 Phymorhynchus buccinoides | reverse complement strand
AGTCTACTGAAACACACGAGGCGAGAGCTGCGCTGGGGATCTACCTGACGGTAGAGTAACTTCCCCCTGTTTGACCGATTGAATTTAGGCAAGATCACTCCCACACACCATGAAATTACTCCCCTTCATTATTTCCGAACAGTTCCTATTATAACTAAGCTGCCAGTCGTTTATTTTTTGGGCGGGAGGTTAGTCTCATTTACATACTGTTACCCGAGTTAAGTGTTTAAGACGTGCTTCTGATTGCTGTACATGTATAAATAAATTATTAGTTCTTTGGTCTTTTTTTTTTCCTTTTCAGCGCACATCTTTTTCGATGACTCCATTGATGAGGATGACCTCATCGCCAATGGTTACGTCAAAATGCTCGTTGACGTCATGGAGGAAGCAGTCAGGTGGGTGGTCGATTGATTGATTGATTGATTGATTGATCGACTGATCGATTGGTTGATTGATTGATCGACTGATCGATTGATTGATTGACTAACGGACTGATTGATTGATTGATTGGGTGATTGACTAATGGAGTGACTGATTGATTGATTGATTGATTGATTGATTGATTTTAATCCAAGTATTAATTGATAATTTGGTTATCGGTTGTAGATTTTCTAATTGTATGATTGATTAATTGATTGAATCTCAACCGATTACTCTTATTGATTGGTTAGTTGTTGATTGTTGATTGATTTATTTTTTTCATTAATCGATTTTTTGAGAGAAAAATTATGTATGCTTCAAATGTTCTGTTACATTCTGTGTCTTCTTCTGTTATTTCTACTCCTCCATGTCCCAATGTTTAGGGATGAAAGGAATGAACTTGAATTGAATTGGGAATCGGTGTGTTGAGTATGTGTATATTGACGATTCATCTTTGTGTTATGATTATGTCGACAGCTGGATATTGATCTTTGTATTATGATTATGTCGACAGCTGGATATTGATCTTTGTATTATGATGATGTCGACAGCTGGATATTGATCTTTGTATTATGATGATGTCGACAGCTGGATATTGATCTTTGTATTATGATTATGTCAACAGCTGGATATTGATCTTTGTATTATGATGATGTCGACAGCTGGATATTGATCTTTGTATTATGATTATGTCGACAGCTGGATATTGATCTTTGTATTATGATTATGTCGACAGCTGGATATTGATCTTTGTGTTATGATTATGTCGACAGCTGGATATTGATCTTTGTATTATGATGATGTCGACAGCTGGATATTGATCTTTGCATTATGATTATGTCGACAGCTGGATATTGATCTTTGTATTATGATGATGTCGACAGCTGGATATTGATCTTTGCATTATGATTATGTCGACAGCTGGATATTGATCTTTGTATTATGATGATGTCGACAGCTGGATATTGATCTTTGTATTATGATGATGTCGACAGCTGGATATTGATCTTTGTGTTATGATTATGTCGACAGCTGGATATTGATCTTTGTATTATGATGATGTCGACAGCTGGATATTGATCTTTGTATTATGATTATGTCAACAGCTGGATATTGATCTTTGTATTATGATGATGTCGACAGCTGGATATTGATCTTTGTATTATGATGATGTCGACAGCTGGATATTGATCTTTGTATTATGATTATGTCGACAGCTGGATATTGATCTTTGTATTATGATGATGTCGACAGCTGGATATTGATCTTTGTATTATGATTATGTCGACAGCTGGATATTGATCTTTGTATTATGATTATGTCGACAGCATTGGTATTGATCTTTGTATTATGATGATGTCGACAGCTGGATATTGATCTTTGTATTATGATTATGTCGACAGCTGGATATTGATCTTTGTATTATGATTATGTCGACAGCATTGGTATTGATCTTTGTATTATGATGATGTCGACAGCTGGATATTGATCTTTGTATTATGATTATGTCGACAGCTGGATATTGATCTTTGTATTATGATGATGTCGACAGCTGGATATTGATCTTTGTATTATGATGATGTCGACAGCTGGATATTGATCTTTGTATTATGATGATGTCGACAGCTGGATATTGATCTTTTGTATTATGATAATGTCGATAGCTGGATATTGATCTTTTGTATTATGATAATGTCGATAGCTGGATATTGATCTTTTGTTTTGGCTGTCCCATCTTCTGGGTCGTACAGTGGCGTTGTTCCCACGCCGCTCATTCCGAAGCCTAATTCGCAGCTTGTTCAGGTCGCAGAATCCGAGATCAGCAGTCCAAGGGGAGCGAATCTATGTTAGGCCGTCAGGAGGCAACCAACCGAGGAGACACTGCACTGCTGCTGAGTCACTTCGGTGGAGTTCAGTGGAGCCTGTTCAGGACACCACCTACTAAGCCCCCTACTGACGACGCTATTCTCTTAGTCGTGGAGCCAGCTTGAGTGAGGTCCTCCTCCGAGGGCGCCACCACGACCGTCCACCGACAGCTCCCCAGAACACACTGATCCCCATGACTTTGACCCGAATGCACCCCGGCTTGTTCAGCTCGCAGAATCCGAGATCAGCAGTCCAAGGGGAGCGAATCTATGTTAGGCCGTCAGGAGGCAATCAACTGAGGAGACACTGCACTGCTGCTAAGTCACTTCGGTGGAGTTCAGTAGAGCCTGTTCAGGACACCACCTACTAAGCCCCCTACTGACGACAATATTCTCTTATAGTCGCTGAGCCAGTGTGAGTGAGGTCCTCCTCCGAGGGCGCCACCACGACCGTCCACCGAGAGCTCCCCAGAACACACTGATCCCCATTACTTTGACCCGAATGCACCAAGGCACAGACTGGATTGGAAGGACGTTGATCTTTGTATTATGATGATGTGGACAGCTCCCCAGAACACATTGATCCCCATGACTTGGACCCGAATGCACCAAGGCACAGACTGGATTGGAAGGATGTTGATCTTTGTATTATGATGATGTCGACAGCTCCGTGTACAAAAGGACCATGATGGTGAATGCTCCAGTGAAGATCCCCACGCCCTACGGGGGCCAGCTGGTGTGGATCATGCCCGGGGGCAACCTCCTCTTCCTCCACCTCAAGGACAACACCAAGATCCGACACAAGAAAAGATGGTCCCAGGTGTGGTATGATGACGAGGATGGTGATGATGAATATAGGGATGATGATGGTGATGATGATGATGATGGTGATGATGATGATGGTGATGATGATGATGATGATGATGATGATGTGATGATGATGATGATGATGATGATGATGATGGTGATGATGATGATGATGGTGATGATGATGATGATGATGGTGATGATGATGATGATGATGATGATGATGATGATGATGATGATGATGATGATGATGGTGATGATGATGGTGGTGGTGGTGGTGATGATGATGATGATGATGATGATGGTGATGATGATGATGGTGATGATGATGATGATGATGGTGGTGATGATGTCGGTGGTGGTAGTGGTGATGATGATGATGATGATGATGATGAGACAACCTGTTGTTCATCCACTTCAAGGACAAGACCAATATAGGTGTAGTATGATGATGATGGTGATGATGATGATGATGGTGATGATGATGATGATGTTGATGATTATAAGGAGCAGGGGAAAGACGCAAGAATTATGATGATGACAATATTGATGTTGATGACCATAATGCTGCTGATGATGATGATGGAAATGAGGATGTGGGTCTTCGCGTTTCTGCGTTCTTCCTCGTGCGCGTTTTGTGCTTGTGTATATGTGTGTGTGAGTCACGCCCTACGCACGTGCGCAAACTGCATCTCTGCCACCAAAATATTCGCAGCGTTTTTTGTTTGTTTTCTTTGCAGGTGATGTACATGTATTATCTACTGGGGTTCCGACTGACTCGCCTGTGCCAGACGCAAATCGAGGAAGCTCTCGGGTCAGACCAAATGGACGCCAACGGCAGGTGGATCACTACTGGACGTGATGACCTCACTGAAAGCAAGGTCTTGGAAATGCTGGGCGACAAGCTAGCCAAAAAGGTGAGGGGGGAAGGAGATCAAGTCACTTGATCTGTGGTGTCTCCCTCGATCAGACCATGTCGATGCAGGAGCAAATCTCTAGCGTTTGTTGTGCATCTTTCTTAGAGTTAAGGCGTATCGCCTCCATCAGACCCTTCCTGTCCAGAGATGCTGCTGTGAGACTGATTTCTGCCTTGGTGTTGTCCAGATTGGACTACTGTCATTCGGTGTATGCTGGGCTTCCAGCAGAACAGATTTCGCGCTTGCAAATAAGTGCAGAACAGTGCTGCTCGGCTTGTTCTTGGCAAAAGAAAGCGTGATCACATCACACCTCTTTTGGCTGAGCTCCACTGGCTTCCTGTCAAATTCCGCTGGCAGTTCAAGATGGCTACTTTCGCTTTTCGTCACTTTGACAAAACTTTGAAGGGAGGTGGGTGTTAGTGTGTTGTGTTATGATTATATGCAATGCATTCTCTAATGTATTCCTTTTCATAGAGATGTATGGTGAGGATACGTGAACCAGTCTGTTAGAAATGTTTGTACGAATGGTGAGTGAAAAGTGCATTGAGTTGCTTAGCAAGATTATGCGCTATATAAGCAATATTAATTATCTGTTATTTATTTATTAAAACGGACCGTTCATTCCCGACTGCTAGCTGGATTGTTTCCCAAGCGCCGATGCGCCATGCTGCCATTATGGGCCTAACTATTTCTTTTTAGTCAGCAAGTCCGACTTCGGTTGGAGGAAATACCCACATAAACTACACAGCTGTTTCGAGAGGAACATTTTAGTTCATCTATTTTTTCAGAAGATTTTGTTTTTACCGTAAATAACTGTTCATAAATAATAGTCAAAGATATAGCGTAGTATATGTGTCAATTAGTTTTATTCATTTCAAATTGCTATATTTCCACCCATGGGCAATTTTATCTATGTTTGCGAAACTAAGTGAATCATTTTCTACTGAATAATGTTTCATGATACTACTCAACAAAACAAAAAGTTTTTACAATTAATCTGATGAAAGAAATATGTTTGAAATACTATGTAGAACATACAGTCAAAATATTTAACCATTTCACCGCCAAAGTCGCATTTTAGCACCATAGTGATTTAACACCTATGTCACTAAAAGGCATCAAATTGGGGTCCATTATCCAAAGACCCTATTGTCTTAGTTTGGGGAAGTAAGGATAGACCTTATTTTATATATGTCACAGAAGAATCCCCAATACTGCAGATGGATTTTATTCTATACCCAGGTAAATTTAATGGAAACTTTTGGCTGAAGTATGGCTGGCGGTGAAAGGGTTAAAGGACGTGTTTGGTGGATTTTTTTAAATCTAAGATTTCTAGATTCAGTCTTTTCACATAAAATTATTATGATTGATTAGTGTTTGTGTGTGTGGGGTGGGGGGTAGGGGGTCCGTTTCATTGCAGAAATCTTGTGAAATTGTGTTTTACAATTCTTTTATACTTCGTAAGTTGTGTGTAGAATGTCTACGTCTTGTAAGCTTTAAGCGCTTGTAAATGAGGTAGAAGGGTATCTTTGTTCTTGCAAAATGTGTCTATTATAACTAGTCATGTAACTGGTATGTCGATGGCAGTATGATTTTATTTGCAGTATTGTATCTAAGCTTGATTGAGAAGGTGAATGTGGTCTATGTTTCTTCTTAGAATTTTCATATTGTAACTATTTTACTCTTGCATAATTGTGTGAGTGTGTGCGTGCGTGTGTGTGTGTGTGTGTGTGTGTGTGTGCGTTCATGTGTGTGTGTGTGTGTGTTTGTGTATGTATATGTGTGTGTGCCTGCGTGCATGCTTGCGTACGTGCGTGTGTGTGTGTGTGTGTGTGTGTGTGTGTGAGAGAGAGAGAGAGAGAGAGAGAGAGAGAGAGAGAGAGAGAGAGAGAGAGAGAGAAAGAAAATGAAAATATTTATTCCATAAGGCCAAAGCCCCTTTGGAAGGGGTACAACAACAGTAATAGAAACATAGTGTCATTTCATGCACAATGTTTTTAGCAAAGGAATTAATTTATGACAAAGCAATTTGTCTTGCCTTTAGAGCTTGGTATAAATGCACAATTTTCTAACAGTTTCGCTGTTTCCAGAAGACATTAATAATGACAGACGAAAACCATTTGCATTACGATAACATTTTGGAGCAATAAACTGTTTTCTTAGATTATCATAAAATGGACAGCATAGCAACAAATGTAGTTCATTTTCTACGTCAGCATTGCAAAGTTTACAAACTAAGTCTTGATGTCTGTGGTACCTATACCTATAGTAATGAACAGCCAGATCCGAAATACCAAATCTTATTTTGGTCATAACATACTTCAAATGTTTATCAAGTTCAATACAGAAATATTCAGGCAAGGAATTAAACGGATTACAAAATGTTCTATACATGGAAAACCTGTCACTCTCATTCACGTGCTCACCCCATTCTTGCCATTTACAATCTATCATTCTCTGCTTAAACACTTTCAAAAATCCATTAACGTCTCCTACACCTTGTCCCACCCATACAAAACCAAAACCAAATTTAAACAGACATAATCTTACATGTGTAACCCAGGTGGTTTTTCCTCGGGCATCAAGGTCACTAAGCATAGTGTAAGCTTTCTTAGGTAATCTTTCATTTGTCATCCGAGTTATTCTAAACCAGTAACGGATACATTGAACAACTAAATTCACAGTGATCGGATACCTATTTAACTCATTGTAAACAAAGTCATTTGGAGTACATAGACTTACACCTAAATATTTCTTCAATGCATATAAATGCACTTTCTCACAATGCAGAACTGATTTATCAAACGCCCATATCTCACACCCATACTGCATAATAGGAAGAACTTGTCGATCAAACAATGTTAATAGCACATGCAGAGAATCACAGTTAAACAGACGTAATCGTTGTAAAATACATAAAAGCGCCTTCTTGGCTTTACTTGCTAAATCTCGACATGCAGTAGCGAAACTCAGTTTTGTAGTAACACATATACCTAGGTATTTATAACAATTAACTACAGGCATAATTTGTCCATCAAAAACCCATCTTTCCCTTGCCCCAAGATAACCCCCTCTACAAAAAACTACAATATTACTTTTGTCTAAATTTACTGTTAAATCCAATGCTGCAGCTGATCTTTGCAAGCTGTTCAGTTGATTTTGTAACCCAATAACTGTTTCTGAAAGCAAAACAACATCATCGCTAATAATAGGATAAACAACTCAAAAGCATCCAGTGGGAACGTAACTCCATGCCTACCATTTCTAATTACATCAAGAGCTAATTCATTAATAAACATTGAAAATAAAATTGGACTGCACGCATCCCCCTGCTTTTCCCCTGAGGAACAAACAATAGACTGTGTCAGTTTAGCCCCACATCTAACACGTGCTTTTACACTTTCATACATGCTTCGCACGCAACGAAAAAGCTTACCTTTCACGCCGTTCTTCAAAAGAATAGGCCACAGAAGATTTCTATTTATAGTGTCAAAATACTTCTGAAAATCAACAAAAGCAACATAAAGCTTGCGGTTGTGGATTCTACTGAATTGTTTCTGCACACATGCTAATAATGTAAATAAGTGATCTATTGTGGAGTAGCCTTTTTTGAATCCTGCTTGGCACTCACCTGTCAAATTATTTTCTTCAACCCATGACTGCAATCTTTGGTTTATAACAGAGCCATACACTTTACTGCAAACATTAATCAGACTAATACCTCTATAGTTACCAGGGTTGTTTACATCACCTTTCTTGTGCAATGGTAGAATAATGGATTCTGCCCAGCAGAGAGAGAGAGAGAGAGAGAGAGAGAGAGAGAGAGAGAGAGAGAGAGAGAGAGAGAGAGAGAGAGAACGTTGCGTGCAATCATCGTGTTTATTTTACTTTCTAACGATTCATTATTTGTTTGCCTTTAATGTTCTTGTTATCAATGTAAAGCGCACTGAGCTCATGTGAGAAAGAGTGCTATATAAATTCCCATTATTATTATTATTATTATTATTATTATTATTATTATTATTATTATTAAATACCCGACTTTGTGTGTGACGGGAACAGCTGTATACAACTTGGCCTTTGTTTCTTTGCAGTCTCACAACACCTTCGTTCTGGCTCTGGACGGGGACACAGACTTTCTGCCGGGCTCCGTCCACATCCTGTTGGACCGCATGAAGAAGAACCCCAAGGTGGCCGCTGCCTGCGGAAGAATCCACCCCATTGGATCGGGTGAGTGCTTGGTCACGTTACTTTAGAGTATCTGCCATGATGTTTTTTGGTGGGGGTTTTTTTGGGGGGCTGTTTTTGTTGTGTTACATTTCGTTGAGTGAAGAATGGTCATTTAGAGCATAAATATAGTTGTGAGGAAAATAGATGATGATGATGATGACGACAACGACGACGACGATGATGATGATGATGACGATGACGATGATGATGATGATGATGATGACGATGATTATGATGGTTTGCCGCTTGACAGGGCCTCTGGTGTGGTACCAGATGTTCGAGTAGGCCATCAGCCATTAGATGCAGAAGACTCACAGATCACGTCCATGGGGCTTGGTGAAGGTTTCTTCAAATCTTACATTGCATCTGTCTTTGTTCAATATAGCTGTCTTTTAATCACACCTATAGTTATTTTATTGCACTCTCTCCCCCTTGACAGGGCCCCTTGTGTGGTACCAGAAGTTCGAGTATGCCATCGGCCATTGGATGCAGAAGACTCAGAGATCACGCGCATGGGGCCTGGTGAAGGTTTCTACATTACTAATTCTTTATTACACTCTCTCCTTTGCAGGACAGAGCAGATCACATGCTGCGGCTTGGTGAAGGTTATAATTCTATATTACACACTCTCCTTGACAGGGCCCCTGGTGTGGTTCCAGATGTTCGAGTACACCATCGGCCATTGGATGCAGAAGACTCACAGAGCACGTGCATGGGGATTGACGAAGGTTCCTTCAAATCTTACATTGCAACTGTCTTTGTTGGTTTAAATAGCATTTTATTTCTGAAAGTCACAAATGAAAATCAACAATGAGAAGAACTGTCTTTATTCATTATAACTGTCTTTTAATCACAGTCTATAGTTATTTTATAACACTCTCTCCCCCTTGACAGGGCCCCTGGTGTGGTACCAGATGTTCGAGTACGCCATCGGCCACTGGATGCAGAAGGTTGTAATTCTTTATAACACTCTCTCCCCCCTTGACAGGGCCCATGGTATGGTACCAGATGTTTGAGTACGCCATCGGCCGCTGGATGCAGAAGGTTGTAATTCTTTATAACACTCTCTCTCCCCCTTGACAGGGCCCATGGTATGGTACCAGATGTTTGAGTACGCCATCGGCCGCTGGATGCAGAAGTTTGTAATTCTTTATAACACTCTCTCTCCCCCTTGACAGGGCCCATGGTATGGTACCAGATGTTCGAGTACGCCATCGGCCGCTGGATGCAGAAGGTTGTAATTCTTTATAACACTCTCTCTCCCCCTTGACAGGGCCCATGGTATGGTACCAGATGTTTGAGTACGCCATCGGCCGCTGGATGCAGAAGTTTGTAATTCTTTATAACACTCTCTCTCCCCCTTGACAGGGCCCATGGTATGGTACCAGATGTTCGAGTACGCCATCGGCCGCTGGATGCAGAAGGTTGTAATTCTTTATAACACTCTCTCTCCCCCTTGACAGGGCCCCTGGTGTGGTACCAGATGTTCGAGTACGCCATCGGCCATTGGATGCAGAAGGTTGTAATTCTTTATAACACTCTCTCTCCCCCTTGACAGGGCCCATGGTGTGGTACCAGATGTTCGAGTACGCCATCGGCCACTGGATGCAGAAGGCCACGGAGCACGTGCTGGGCTGCGTGCTGTGCAGCCCCGGCTGTTTCTCCCTCTTCAGGGGCTCAGCCCTCATGGACGACAACGTCATGAGGAAGTACGCCATCTTGCCCACCGAGCCAGGGCACTTCCTGCAGTACGACCAAGGTAATGGTCCATGGAACATTCTTCTTCTTCTTCTGCGTTCCCAGACCATATGGCCATAATGGGTAAGGTACGTATGTGTCTGGTTTTCAATTTTCACTGGTCTTGAGGAAGTACGCCATCTTGCCCACCGAGCCAGGGCACTTCTTGCAGTACGACCAAGGTAATGATCCATGAAACATTCTTCTTCTTCTTCTTCAGACCATATGGCCATAATGGGTAAGGTACGTATGTGTCTGGTTTTCAATTTTCACTGGTCTTGAGGAAGTACGCCATCTTGCCCACCGAGCCAGGGCACTTCTTGCAGTACGACCAAGGTAATGATCCATGAAACAGTCTTCTTCTTCTTTTCTTTTCTTCTTTTTTCACTGTTCTCTCTCTTTACTTCTACACAACACATATGGTACACAGTTCTCTCTCTTCTTTAAAAAAAAACACCCCACATTACTGAGCATGAACAGCTGACCCTGATAATAGGGTTTTACGCCCTCTTCGGTCTTTCGGCCATGTGGGGCATGACAGCTGACCCTGGACTGCCTGCACTCTTATTAGAGCAACTTTCGTATCTGTGCCTCTTGATTAAATACAAATTCGTAGGGTAATACAGTCTTTGTCTTTTTAATTTTACTAATACACATTTTGCCTACAAGAATGACATTGTTAATCCAACAGTAGTTATTTAATGTGTTTTTCCTTTCAAACCCAAACAGTACGTCAATTACTAGTAAAGTTACTTTCAAGCCGATCTTTGAGCAGATTAAGTTTTCAATGTATATCCAAAACTGTCTTACAGTAGGGCAGTCGTAAAAAAAATGTTCAATGACATCCACAGTATAAGGACAATAATTGCACGCCTCTGAATTACTCACATCCATTTTATGCAATACAATAGTGGTCGGGTAGATGTTGTGCAGTACTTTCCTTTGAAGCTCACGCAGACGGACTTCTTTTCTTGCCATTCTCGCTCTCGTCCACACATTTTCATTAAAATTGTAAAAAAAGAAATTTAGCCAGACACTTTACTGCATTAGGAGTTGTGGGATTAGTACTGTTTCTGAGTATTTGGTATGTTTTGTTCAAAAAGACTTATCTCTCTGAAATTCGGGCTGCTCCCACCTGCAGAGCGCGTCGCCGCAAGGGCAGCGTCACCTTTTTGGGGGGTGGGAGGGGGGAGGTGGACGGGGTGAAGATGTAGGGTCAGCACTGTTTGGGGCGGGGTTTTTTTCTTTTCTTTTTTTTGCGGGGGAGGAGGGGGTGGGGGGGTGGCTTGGTGAGAATGGGTGTGCCAACTTGGGAAGCTGAGCTATTAGCTTGGTAATACCAGGCAGCGAGATTTCTCCATGCTCTCGTCAACTTTTCACTGCCGTGGTTTTTGGAAAGTGATCCCAAAATTGCTGTATTGAAATTCAGTTATGATTAATGCACCAATGATTGCTGAAAAGGCGTCACAGTTATGCCAATCAAATTGCAAAACAAAATCATAAAACAAACAAACAAAAAAGAAAGGGCACATCAAGAGACCGCGAGGCCTGGCTGCCCTAAAAGCCTGACCTGACCTGACCTGACCTTTTTTACGTGCGTTGAGAGTACGGGTCAGACTATTATAGCTTTAAGTCGTCCCCATCCGAAGGACTCCGGACGTTCGGTTCGATTTCCCCCGTCAAACTAGAAAGATTGGGCGGAGGCCGGGATTCGAACCAGGGTCACTCACGCATTGAAATCGGCAGGCGAACGTCTTAGCCACTCTGCCACCTTCCTTCCTTCTGCTACTACTACGACCGCTCAATAGCAGAGGAGGTGATTGCTATTCTTGAGAGTTGGGTTGGAATTCGTTTATAATGGGAAAAACCCCTGCGCATAAAAAATATATATTCCCACTCTTTCGGCTAAGAGGACTTTGGGATAGCTGGCATTGAGGAATAATAATAATAATAATAATAATAATAATAATAATAGGGGATACTTATACACTGTATAGCGCAATACCTCACATTGGGCTCATCGCGCTTTACAACGTTATTATAAAGGCATTACAACCCCCCATCCACCCAAGCCCCAAATGCCATTTGAACCTATGTAGTGAGAGACAGAGTCATTCACGAGAGTCTAACCTGTAGACTGGTTTTTTAATTACTTTAGAAAATCATTCATCGTACAATGGAGCCTCCATTATAATTAAGACCTCCCGTTATAAGACTCTCTCCCACTTAAGGCCTATTTCTCTGAGACATTGCCCTTCTTTGTAAGTATTAAAATTACCTCCCTTATACAACTCCCTCCCATTTAAGATCTCATTTTGGATGATTTTTGAAGGTCTTGTAAGGGAGGTTCCTGTGTGTGCCTATCACTTTACTAACATGTAATAAGCATACTATTAACCACTGTGTGTGTGTGGGGGGGGGTGTCTTTTGTCTGGGGGGGGGGGGGGGTAGTTGGCTGTGCACCCTGTTGCTCCAACAAGGCTACACAGTGGATTACAATGAAAAAGCAAACTAGTAATAATTA
>CM065712.1:4436805-4439305 GCA_017654935.2 Phymorhynchus buccinoides | reverse complement strand
AGGTTTAGCTGTACCTTGCTGCACTTCCTTAAGAAAAGACAGCTGCGCTTTAGTTGAGTGCAATGGTACTTGCTTGCACTCATCTACCTCTTGTACATGCGCCGCAAAACTAACCGCGCAACTGTACCCAGCTGCACATCCTCAGCTGAGTGCGGTTGCACCTCACTTGAGTGCAACTCTGCTTATTCGCAGTCACCTAACTTCTGGTGTGTGTGTATACAGCATGCGACTAACGTGCAACCTGGCTGCACTCCTGATGTGAGTGCATGTGCACTTTAGGTGAGTGCAGGTGCACTTCAGGTGAAAACTCTCCCCTTTTGTTTATAGAAAACTGTCTGTGGGGATGTTCCCTTGGCAAGGTATTTCCACAGTAAATAGATTTCGGCCCAGGGCTCAGGAATAGCTGGGCTTTTTTTCTTCTTTTTTTTCTTCTAATCTTTAACCAGCCGCGAAAGCGAAAGCTCGCTAATGTTTTTAGGTATTTCTGTTTCTGTTCCTGTCTATCTGTCTGTCTGACTGACTGACTATCTGTCTGACCATGTGAACACACGATAACGTTTGAACCTAGCATAGAGGCTCCAGTTTGTTTGGCGTGCGGACATGTATTTAGGATATCTAGGCCCAAAACTCGAAAATGAAGGTCATTGCTCAAAGGTCAAGGTCACTGGAGCCGAAAATGCTGCCGCGCAACCTGCTTTTCTCTCTCTCTGTCAATATAGTGCGGCGAGAGCTATTGTTGAGATCCTCGGTGGCGCAGGAGGGGTACTGTAAATTGCAGGGTGTAGACTGTTTGACCGGACTTAGTTTCTTTCAGGGGTGTTGTTTTGTCTGTTCGTTCCAGCGAGGTCACTGGAACCCGAAAATGCTGCCACGCGGCTGGTTGATTCAGCGTTCTCACGCTCTAGAATCACGTGTAGAGTGGCACAGTGGTCATGCGCGGTTCGCCTCGTGTCAAAGTAAACCCGAGTTCGAACCTGGGTACAAGGGATTTTTTCCTCTCACTTTTGCACTAGGCCTTACGGTCTGAACGTGAAGTCTTTCACGTGATGAGACAGTATAAACCGAGGTCTCCCGTGTGCCCATGCACTTACCACACGATCTAAACCCAGTAGCAACGAAAAACGTTGTCATTTGGTCAAAATATACCCCCCTCCCCCTTCCTTTCCTTTCCTCATCAGTCACACAAAATCACATGCAAAATTAAAAAAAAAAACTTTTTAAAATGTATGGGTGGCACGCGCCTCTGGCTGCGACGCTCTCTCCAGATGGGAGCAACCCGAATTTCACAGATACGCCTCTGTGACTATAATGTTACATAACTCTAACCTAACCTAACCCTAGTTGGGGGGTTTTGTAACCCGTGTTCACCGCCAAAGTCACATTTTAGCACCACAGTGATTTAACACCTATGTCACTAAAAGGGCCATCAAATTGGGGTCTATTATCCAAAGACCCTGTTGTCTTAGTTTTGGGAAGTAAGGGTAGACCTTATTTTATTATTATATGTCACAGAAGAATCCCCAAATCCTGCAGATGGATTTTGTTCTCTATCCAGGTAAATATAATGGAAATTGTTTGGCTGAAAAATGGCTGGCGGTGAAAGGGTTTAAAGCAAAGAACAAAGACTTGGCCAGACCCACCTCTCGGTGGCCGAGAAGCTCTTCGGAAGCCTGGAGGACCTGCAACATGCTATGGCCGCCTTCGTATTGGATGCTGGGGTCCCTCTGACGTACGAAGAAGAAGAAGAAGAAGAAAAAGAAGAAGAAGAAGAAGAAGAAGGAAGAAGAAGAAGAAAGAAAGGGTTAACTCTTTCACCGCCAATGTCGCATTTTCCCACCACAATGGTTTAACACCCATGTCATTAAAAAGCATCAAATCAGGGCCTGTTATCTGAAGACCCTATTTTCTTAATTTTGGGAGGTAAGGATATGCCTAATGCTATATATGTCGCAGAGGAATTTGCAGTATTGCAGATATTTTATTTTCTCTACCCAGGTAAGTTTAATGGTATTGTTTGGCTGAAAAATGACTGGCGTTGAAAGCGTTAATGAATTTGTTTTGGGGGGTGATTCTTTTCTAGCTCGTTCTACGCCATTGTGATGACGGTGGTGTTCGTGGGGGTGATCGTGACGGCGGCCCGGGACAGCATCTTTCATCCCAACGTGCTGGTCATCGTTTTCCTCGTCGGCATCTTCGTTGTCGCCGGACTGTTCCACCCCATGGAGCTGTACTGTCTGCCTGTGAGTAAGTAGTCTTGTGGATGTGTGTGGTGGGGGGGGGAGAGAGAGAGGGGGGGGAGAGAGAGGGGGGAGAGAGAGGGGGAGAGAGAGGGGGGAGGGGGGAGAGGGTGAGAGAGAGAGGGGGGAGGCGAGAGAGAGAGAGAGAGAGGGGGGGAGAGGGGGAGAGAAGAGAGGGGGGAGAGAGAGGGGGAGAGAGGGAGAGTGGGGAGAGAGAGGATGGGGGAGGAGAGAGAGAGAGAGAGAGGGGGGGAGTAGGGGAG
>CM065712.1:4431968-4436305 GCA_017654935.2 Phymorhynchus buccinoides | reverse complement strand
AAGAGAGAGAGAGGAGAGAGGTAGAGGGAGGCTCACTCGCCTTAATTAATAAGTCTCTTTTAAGGAGAGAGAGAGAGAGATGAGAGAGGAGGAGAGAGAGGCAGAGAGACTGGGAGAGAGACGAGAGAGAGACATGGAGAGCGGAGAGAGAGATTGTGTGTGAGAGAGAGGGAGAGAGAGAGGAGAGGAGAGAGAGAGAGAGGGAGATTCACGAGAGATTCATGAGGGTCTTACTCTGAAGTGCTGAGAACTTCATGGATGGACAAAATACCTACTCATGAGCTGAGAGAGAGAGAGAGAGATGAAGAAAGATGGACGAGAGAGAGAGAGAGAGAGGAGAGGAGAGAGAGATTTTTTTGGACGGAGGAGGGAGAGAGGAGAGACTGAGAAGAAGAGAGACGAGAGAGAGAGAGTAGAGAGAGAGAACTTGAACTTGAAAATTTAAATTTTACTTTCCAAGGACATATATTTTAGGCAAAGCCTATTCTTCCAATCTGTCCTTGGCCGACCGTAAACAAGACTAAGACAAAACAATCCGGCAACAGATGTGGGCATGCATAACGATTCAAGGCATCAATAAAACAAAGTTTGCGAACAGAACGAGAGAGAGATACTTGACACTTGACAATGTTTTAATTTCCATTGATCATGCAATCTTCATGGCAAGGGGACACGTGATTTGAAACTAACTAATAATCAAAGCAAGTAGAAAAAAAAGTATATAAGAATATAACAAGCAAAAGGGATCATCATATTGACTGCACCCGCCAGTCATTCAATTATAATAAACAAGTCAAAAGCAGCTATTTATGCAAACAAGACAACAGGCCAAATTGAATTCCCACGCACACTTCACACACATAAATGCACCCACTCATACAAGCTCACTTATGCGTGCCAATACGCCCGATTGCACACACACACACTGACGCGCGTACAGCGCCCGTTACACACACACACACACACACACACACACACACACAACACACACACACACACACATTTTGGATTACGATTAATGTTTATGTAAATAAATTGACCTTTCTTTGTGTTAATATTTATAATCTTGAACAGTAAACGTTGTACATCGGTTTGGTAGTATTGCGTTTAATCCATTGTTTTTCTTACTTGTGCGTAAAACTGCCCATTTGTGCGCATCTGGAGTAAGTGCTTATGATATTGCTCTAATAGGTACATAGAATAAATTACATGTCTACACTAGATTTATAGCATGTCTACTACTTTAGATGTATGGCCCTCCCAGGAGGGTCTCCGTATAGGCTATCTTAATATCAACAGTGCACGAAATAAGACGGATGACATTGCAACCATACTGCACAATAATGGAAATCATTTTCACCTAGTTTGCGTTGCGGAGTCATGGTTGACAGACGTAGTTCCAGACTCCGACATGCATAATTATGCCCAACTATAGTATGATAAGATTAGACCCCACCGTCCCCCGAGCAACTGGTTTACTGTTATACTATACACAGTCTCTAAAAGTCAAAAGAATGACGGATCTTGAAACGTTTAATGTAGAATCTATATGGGTTGAAATTAGCCTTAAGCACAGTGAACCATTTTTGATTGGTTTTCTTTATAGAAACCCAGCAGAACTGGTCAGTTGGTATGATAGGTTTAACTCCATGATGGATGCTGTAATACTAGAATCCAAAGAAACCATTATTTTCGGCGACTTTAATATAGATTTAATTGAACAGGGTACAAAATGGAAAGACAATTTTGCCATGTATGGCTTAGATCAACTAATTGATCGTCCCACCCGTATAACTAATCATTCAAGAACTTTAATCGATCATATCTATGTCAATTCTAAGATCCATGTAAAAGAAGTGTGTTCCGTGCAGACTGGTTGCAGTGATCATTCGTCTATCTGTTTGACATGGTTAAAGAAAGGCACTAAGATCCCGAAGCCTGGCCATAAAGAGATATTCTATCGTCGTTTTACTCACTTTGACCAAAATTCCTTCCTAAACGATTTAACTCATTCAAACCTTGACTATGTTTATCAGCTTAGGGATCCTAACGATGCTACTAACTTTTGGGTAAGTAATTTTAATGACATCTATGATAAGCATGCTCCTTTGGTTAAAAAAAAAGAGTGAAACACAACATTAAACCGCCTTATATATCAAGTGAAATCAACAATGAAATATATAAAAGAGAACATTTGCTTAAAATAAATGACGAAGCACAGTTTAGAAAACAGAGAAACAAAGTTAATTCCATGAAAAGAAAGGCTAAAAAAAAAATACTTTCAAGAATTGGTATCTTCTACACAAAATGCAAATGCAATTTGGAAAGCAATAAACCTTTTAACCAAGAAAAACTCAACGCACTCAATACAGAATCCTATAAATGAACTCCAACCAGATGATTTGAACCTTCATTTTTCAAATATAACAAGTAAGATTATAAAAAATGATAAAACAAACGAAAACAACCTGGAAGCTTTAGAACAGTTCTGCTATGCAAAAAATATTTCGTCAACTTTTTGCATCACATCAGTATCAGTCCATGAAATAGCCAATTGTCTACTACATTTAAAACAGTCAAGGTCTAGAGATTTGGATGGTTTAGACGGCAAAATCCTAAAAGTCGCCTCACCAGTTATTGCCCATACATTGACTTATCTTTGCAATCTGTGTCTTGATAAGCAACAGTTTCCTGAGAAATTCAAACAGGCTAAAGTGATACCACTGTACAAATCGGGTGATCCTACATGTCCTTCAAACTACCGACCTATATCTATATTATCGCTTCTTTCAAAACCTCTGGAGAGACATATCAAATCCAACTTATATTCACATCTTAAACGTTATGACTTACTTCATGAAAATCAATCTGGATTTCGAGAAAATCGCTCGTGCCACACAACTTTAAAACAACTCATAGACAAATGTCTTTTAAATATTAACAATAACGAATTTACTGGGATTCTCTTTGTCGATTTGGCGAAAGCGTTCAACGTTATCAACCACTCTCTTCTACTTAAAAAAACTTAAGTACTACAAAATATCATATGAAGCGCTAACATTTATACATTCTTTCCTTACTAATCGGCAACAGCTTGTTCAAATTGGTTTAAAAAGATCTAAGTTACTCCCAGTACATTTTGGTGTTCCTCAGGGATCTGTTTTGGGACCTCTCTTGTTTTCCTTGTATGTAAACGATCTGCCCTTATGTCTACAATGCCATTCTGAAATGTTTGCTGACGATACTTCCTTACACTCAAACAGTAATAACCAAACTGAACTAGTTAACAATCTTCAAGCTGACGTTCATAATCTAGTAGAATGGACTGAACAGAATCACATGTCACTCAACACTGAAAAGACCAAATGTATGTATGTAACTACTCGGCAAAAGCGACAAAAAATGACTTCTCCATTTCCACCATTGTATGTGCAAGGCAAAACAATTTGAAGAAGTGGCGTCACATAAAGTTTTAGGTATCACTGTTGATAATAACTTACTGTGGTCAGATCATATATCTAAGCTGGGTTAATGTATCTCAAAAAAGATTTATCAATTGACAAAAATTTAAAACTTTTTAAATCTTCAGTCACGTAAAATATGTTTCCATGCTCACATTATGTCTCACATTAATAACTCATCAACCCTTTGGGACAGTACTAGTGAAGCTAATCTAAAACATATAAGTCGGTTACATAAACGAGCTGTGAAACTAATACTGATGAAATCAAGCACCCTAACAGCTAATGATTACAATAAATTAAACATTTTGCCACTAAAAGACAGACTTCTCTTCAACAAATGCATCTGCATGTTTAGTGTGGTAAACGGAGTCGCTCCCCCAAAAATTATCAAGACTTTTGCTATAAACCCAAATAGACACACCCACAAGCTTTCTTTCCCCAGACCACGAAATAATGTTTATAAATCTAGTTTTGTTTACTCAGGGGGCACATCATGGAATAATCTGTCTCATTCTCTAAAATCGTGTCCTTCAAAACAAACGTTTAAAAAAGCACTTAAAAAGAATATGCTTGATGCTTTGTAAAAAATACCTAATGTGAATATGAGAATGAGTGCCTAAGGCTCTATTGTTGCTGTTGTAAATTGCTTTTGTGTTTATGCCGCCTTGCTCTACTAGAGGAGGAGACATTACAGGTGCGTGTAAATTCATGGGTTTTTAATTTTTATTTTTTATTTTTTTTATTATAATAATTTCCTTCCTTTTGCACTTTAAATGTAAGCGGTGTTCGTTTTCTGTTTTTGTTTCCCTCTGAGTTGTGCTTTTGTTCGGATATTTTTCTTCTTTCTCATGTCCGAGTAAACTATGACTCTCT
>CM065712.1:4411968-4424468 GCA_017654935.2 Phymorhynchus buccinoides | reverse complement strand
GGCCACACCCCCCTCACCCCCCAATAACCACACCACTTTCCACCCTTACAGCATGCATAAAATAAATAGCCCAAAATTTGAAGCAATTCTGCTCAGTAGTTCACGAGATACAGCTAAACGTTAATGCAAACTCCTATTGCACCGAGTGATGTTCCTCCCCCTTCTTTACCACAACCCCAATAAACACACCACCACTTTCCACCCTTACAGAACGAATAAAATACATAGACCACAATTTTAAATCGATTGCTGTTCAGTAGTTCACGACTCAAAGCTGGGGGGGGGGGAAAGGGAAATATATAGTACAAATAAGGAAATTTCGTTTTTCAAGGTCAAATTTCAAGGTCAAGGCCATTACGCGTGTTTGGATTAACGAAAGGAAGCTCCTTTTCAGGCTGTTCTACCCCTCTGCCAATGTTAATCAAAATCCAAACAGTAGTTTTAAAAGATAATCGCATTACAATCAGGACACACAACACACACACACACACACACACACCACACACACACCACACACCACACACACACACAACACACACACACACACCACACACACACCAGACACACACACAAACCGGATGCGCAATACCTCGGCCTATGGCCGGGGGTAATAACAATGACATTTGCCCCACCAGTATAATTGTGTGTCAATGTTTTAGCCATCTGTGTCCCACAAAACCTTCTGGTTTTCTCATGACAATAAACACGTTGTTCTTGTTCTTGTTCTTTCCTGTAATACCGTACATTTCCCCTTCCCTCAATACCACAGGCGAACCCTCTGATTGAACTGTTCGGGAACGCCCCAACCCAGCTGAACGGGAATTCCAGCCGCTTCGCCAAGTTCCTGGAGGTGCGCTTCTCCGCAGAAGGAGAGGTGAACGGAGGTAAGGATACACACCGTGTATATCACCTACACGTCGTTTCCGACCATGATGTTCAGATAGCATGCAGAGGGAAGTAGCCTCTCCTCTGGAGAGCTGATGACAATCCGTGTAACGTCCTCCGGTCTGAAAAAGACACATATTGAACATTAGTAGATAATAGATTTTTGTTTTAAACGAAATTTGATTTTTTTTTTTAAATAGCTAGATATGAAAAGATGGTGGGAAACGATCCTGGAAGCAATGCCGGAGGCAGTGCAGCTCCAGGAAAGTTCCAAATTTTGAACAATACAGATAGTGTATAACGCCATCATAAGCGCTATGACAGGACCGAGCTGGGGTCAGAAGAATTTGCTTTGGTAGGGGAGATGACCTTTACTCTAAGTTAGGCCATACACCGTCACCAGTACTGTACTAGAAATCATGAGGATAGTTGGGGGGGTTGCGGAACATTCTCCGAAGGGCCTGCCCTTGTGTTGGTTAGGCCGGCAGGGTGGGGCTGCCTATTAGTTCAGTCACTGAGTCCCACTTAGAAGCCTTTAGGGGTGTTGGTGTTGTCCTCTCTCTCTCTCTCTATTCTTCCTCTATCTCTCTCTCTTCTCCTCTACTTCTCTCTCTCTCTCTCTCTCTCTCTCTCTATCTCATCTCTCTCTCTCTCTCTCTCTCTCTCTCTCTCTCTCTCTCTCCTCCAGAAATAAACGGGCATTAGAGCTGGTCGACTGCCCAATCCCTCTGAAAGCTGTGCGTTGAATGGGGATAGTATGCGGTCGGTGGTGGGGGTGGGGGTCAATGCCAAAGTCCGTAGAGGAACAACACTGGAAATCAGTCTCCAACATGACCCAAATGACGTAGTTTTTGTAAGACATCACTTTAAAGTGTTATTTGACTGTTAAGATTAACACTCATGAAAAGGGCAAATCCTTTGCTAGCAATTCTTAATCCACTGAAATTTGCAAATCCTCTGACAGCAATTCTCAATCCTCCGAAATTTGAAAATCCTCTGACAAGACAATTCTTAATTAATCCTCCGAAAATTTGAAAATACTCTGACAGCCAATTCTTAATCCTCTGAAAATAGCTGATCCTCTGACAGTTTCTGATGCCTGCATAAAAGAGAGCTTCCCCCCGAAGAAGGATTGTGGCCCTGCCATCACATGTGGCGGCGGCAGGGCAATTGCCAAACAGGCCATCACACGTAACGGCTCATCAATAGACCTGATGACCATTTTGCCACACATAGTGTTCAAGGGACTTCCCTCTGTTGTAAATGTTCCGGCGAGTATCGTTTAGAAAAAAAACCCAGGGGTAAGCTAACCGCAACTACAACAATAATAATAGACATCGAAAGGTGAATAAAACATTTAACCCGTTCACCGCCAAAGTCGCATTCAGCACCACAATGATTTAAACACCTATGTCACTAAAAAGGCACCAAATTGGGGTCTACTTAACCAAAGACACTATTGTCTTAGCTTTTGGGAAGCAAGGATAGACCTTATTATATATATGTGTCACAGAACAATCCCCAATACTGCTGATTGATTTTGTTCTCTACCCAGTGTCAAATTTAATGGAAATGTTTGGCTTGAAATTATGGCACGGGCGGTTTTGAAAGGACCGATTAATTTATTGATTGCTATGGATATGTGACTCTAGTGGATAAAATAAATTGTATTTTATAGCTAGTTTTTGCCGTGTATTTTTTGTAACCAGGAGGGCATTTTGATTTGGGGTGGCTGAATGGGATACGCGGGCTAGCCTTACAGCACGTCTTAAACCATTGTTTTAGTTCATGTGAGCTACCTTTGTTACCTGTAGGGTCTTTTGAACCTTTTCCCTTATTTATTCATTGTTTTAATACTGGGGGAAGTGGACGTGAGATGCCTCACGTGCATCCATAATGGGAAGCTGGACGACACTGCCCCTTCCACGAGTCTCTCCCCATGAGCCGACATTCAGCAAAAAAACAATTAGATTAGCGTTGATTTCGCCATTTCTTCCGCTTCGCGTTTATAGTATTCACCAGGCATTCATATTTACTCTTATGCTTCTTTTAGTTTCTACTTCATGTTTAGCCATCGTTCGAGAATTGACATCTCGAGAAATCCTCGCGTGGAAGAGGACGTCAGAGGGCAGAGTCCAACTTTCAACATGCTTCTAACATTTCTATGATGCACGTCTATGGAAAGTGATGAACGGCAGACAGAAACTGTTCCTGATTGGAGGGCCATGGTATAAAACTAGACAGCGACTTCAGCGTGGGAGAGGAGAGGGAGAGAGAGAGAGAGAGAGAGAAGAGATGAGATCGGAGAGAGAGAGAGAGCGAGGGAGGGAGGGAGAAGAGAGAGAGAGAGAGAGTGAGAGAGAGGGGAGGGGAGCGAGAGAGATAGAGAGAGAGAGAGAGTGAGGGAGTGGGAGAGAGAGAGAGAGGGTGGAGAGGAGAGAGAGACGGAGAAAGGAGGGAGAGAGCAGAGAGAGAGAACAAATGAGATGAGGGCGGGAGAGAGAGAGAGGGGAGAGACGAGAGAAACACAGAGAGAGAGAAGCAGAGAGAGAGAGGGAGAGAGGGGGGGGAGAGAGCAAAGAATGACAATGACAGATGAGAAATTGTTTATTCAGTTAAGAGAGAGAGAGGAGGGAGGGAGGGAGAGAGAGAGAGAGACTGAGAAGGTGGGGACGAGTAGAGAGGGAGAGAGAGAGAGAGGGGTGGGAGAGAGAGGGGGGGAGAGAGAGGGGGAGAGAGAGAGAGTGTGTGTGTGAGTCTGAGTCTGAGTCTGAATGATTTAGGCCTTAGGCCTTTTAGGCCCATTTCAAAGAGAGAGAGAGAGAGAGAGAGCTAGAGACAGAGGAGAGAGAGAGCTAGAGAGAGAGGGGGAGAGAGAGGGGCCAGGAATGAGAGAGAGAGAGAGGAGCAGAGAAGAGAGAGAGAGGGGGAGAGAGAGGGTGGATGAGAGATGAGGGAGAGAGAGAGGTGAGGGAGGGAGAGAGACGAGAGGGAGAGAGAGAGGGGGGGAGGAGAGAGAAAGAGAGGGGATGAGAAAGAAAGAGAGGGAGAGGAGAGAGAGGGAGAGAGGGAGGGAGAGGAAGAGAGAGAGAGAGAAAGAGGGAGAGAGAGAGAGGGAGAGAGAGGAGACAGAAGAGATGAGGGAGAGAGAGAGAGAGGGGGGAGAAGAGAAGAGGAGAGAGAGGGAGAGAGAGAGAGCAAGAGAGAGAGAGCGGGGGGGTGCGGAGAGAAAATGACAATGACAATCGAGAATTGTTTAATCATTAAGTGAGAGAGAGGGAGCGAGGGAGAGAGAGACGAGAGAGAGAGAGAGAGAGGAGGGGAGGGGAGAGACACAGAGAGAAGGAGGGAGTAAGAGAGAGAGAGAGAGAGAGGAGGGAGAGAGAGAGAGAGAGAGAGAGAGAGACATGACAGAGCGAGAGAGAGAGACAGAAAAAAAAAGAGAGAGAGAGAGAGAGAGAGAGAGGAGTGTAGAGAGAGGAGAGAGACGAGAGAGAGAATCTGTGCGACTGTAGATTAAGATTAAGATTAAAATCTATAGCCCCGTCGACAACTAAGGCGATAAAAAAATTATCAGGGCTGTCACAATGTTAAATCTTACCACGTATATTAAAAAAGATGGACAAAATTATGAAGTAAAAAAACAAAACAGTTCTAGTTGTAAGTTAAAAAGTTTGTTAAAAATGTGCAAATGTGGTTTAAAACTAGATTAAATCTACCAAGTAAACACAAAGCAAGTCTAAATTAAAACTATCACCATTTACATCCAATGGTAAATATTAATTTCCTTCAAGTAGTTAAAAAGTGCAAGTGTGTAATAATTTATATTAATGTAGTGAGTGAGTGTGTGTGTGTGCGTGAGAGTGTGTGTTTGCGACAGTGAGAGTGGTTGTGTGTGTGTGGATATGTGTGGTGTGTGTAGGGTGTGTGTGTGTGTGTGTGTACGTGTGTGTGTGCGTGTCTGTGTGTGTGATCTTGTCCCTTGATGTGTGTGTGTGTGCGTGCGTGTACGTGCGCTGTTGCGTGTGTGTGTGTCCCCCCCCCTAGTGCCTATACCTGTGTGTGCTGTACCTGTGTGTGAATTAGTGTGTTTGTGCGTGCATGCGTTGTGTGTGTGTGTGTGTTGCGTACTACGCTGGTGTATATGTCTGTGTACCATTAAACGAACAAATGTTTCAAATATTGCCTTATCTCTCTCTCTCTCTCGCTTTCTCTCTCTCCATATCTCTCTCTCTCTCTCCTCTCTCTCTCTCTCTCTCTCTCTCTCTCTCTCTCCCCCCTCTCTCTCACTCTCTCTCTCCTGGATTTACATTATGTTTAGTTAATTACAAATGTGCTACGGATGGTTTTGTATAATTATATGTGGGAGGGGAGGGAGGGGTGTGAAGGGAAAAAGCAGGTGAAAATAGAGCAGGAAACGTTGCGCGAAAGATTGTTCATCTGAATAATTTCTAAATAGTCTTTATTGCATTATTGTTTCTTTCATTGAAGAGTAGACTGGTTTTCTTTATTTGCCTGCACTAAAATGATCTATGTTATTTGACAGTATCCCCTTTGCCATAAAGGCGGGTATGTATGCTAATGTAAAACTCTAATTTGAATTTGAATTTGAATCTCTCTCTCTCTCTCTCGCTTCTCTATCTCTCTCTCTCTATCTCTCTCTCTCTCTCTCTCTATCTCTCTCTCTTCTCTCTCTCTCTCTCTCTCTTCTCTCTCTCTCCTCTATCTCCTCTCTACTCTCTCTCTCTCTCTCTCTATCTTGAATAGGCTTGCCTAAAATCTCAATCCTTGCGTAATAAAGTTTTTCAATTTCAAGTTCAAGTTCAAGTTCAAGTTCTCTCTCCCTCTCTCACCTCATTCAGAATCCTACCCAGACGTTCGTGGCGGAAGTCAGAAAACAAAATGAACAGCAGGGACCAGGCCAGTGTCTTCAAAAGAATCGGCGTTGGTGCAGTGGTATGTACCCAGTGTGCGTTGTGGTTATGATTGTGATCGGAGTGGGAGCAGGAAAAGGGGAAAGGGGGTACGGGGGGGGGGGGGGGGGAGGATTGAAGAGTAGATAGGGAGAGAGAAAAAAAGATAGTGGGAAAAGCGATGAAGGGAAGGTGGGGGGGAGAAAGGATAGGGTGGAGGGGAAGGGGGGGGAGAAAGAGAGAGATAGAGTGTGAAGAGAGCAATAAATAAATGGACAGATCTTCTTTCTTCTTCTTCTCTTCTTCTTCTTCGATCGCTCAGACAGTTTCCCGTCAATTATAAGCGCAGATGCGTCATGCTGCCGTTATGCGCCTAAGTAAGAAATAATTAGGCCAGCATGTCCGACTTCGGCTGCGATCGAGGAACATCTTTTTGGAAAGTGTTTCTTCGAAAAACAAAAAGGCAGGAAAATGGATGGACCGGAAAGTAAGGCAGAAAGATAGCTAGATGACAGTAAGCAAAGGGAAAAGGCAGAGTCAAAGAGAGTGACAGATTCGAGGAAGTTACAAGCACAGAACTTCCAGAAGGTGGGAGAACTATTTATACAAAAGACACCCCCAGTGAGGGAATGGACAGATAATGGGCAGTGAAAGAGAAGGGAAGGAAGAAAGGGACAGAGAAATGGAAACAGAGAGGGACAGGGAGGCAACACAGAAAGAGAGGGAGGCGAGAGACAGAGAAATGGAAACAGAGAGGGACAGGGAGCCAACACAGAAAGAGAGGGAGGCGAGAGACAGAGAAATGGAAACAGAGAGGGACAGGGAGCCAACAGAGAAGGAGAGGGAGGCGAGAGACAGAGACATGGAAACAGAGAGGGACAGGGAGGCACCACAGGAAGAGAGGGAGGCGAGAGACAGAGAAATGGACACAGAGAGGGACAGGGAGCCAACAGAGAAAGAGAGGGAGGTGAGAGACAGAGAAATGGACACAGAGAGGGACAGGGAGCCAACACAGAAAGAGAGGGAGGCGAGAGACAGAGAAAACAGACAGAGAAAGTTATTTCAAGATTACGAAATATTGATGACATTTTATCAGTTGTCCTTCCATGTACATAATAATATACATGCACAGATTATCAACAACAAATTAATAATTTCACCACGCCGACGATCCAAGACAATAAACAGGTGGCCGAATGTGCTTAGTGTTCTTACAACAGACTTGGAAAGTCTAAAATCTCATGTTTGTGTAAATTTTGAGTTATGGGTATTTTAGTGCTCTCTAACATCTTATCTTTCATATTCATAAAGGACAATCTTTAATATGGTCTCTAAATGGTCTTATAGGTGCTTTAAAACGAGCAGGTCAATACATTTTCTTCAGCTAGGCTAGACTTTAGACTGTGTTTTGTCAAAATGGCCGCCACTCACCCTACTAACCTTAAATGCTCATAACTTCTGGAATGGAACGGGGAAAAAGTTACAAGAATGGTTCTTTGCATCATTAGACAGAGAATTGTCTGAAGTTGTCCCATGTAATTTTTTTCAGAATGGTCATTTTGACACTTAATGTCCCTTTCGTGGTGCGGCGTCACAAATAGGTGTCCCAATGTGCTTAGTGTTCTTGGTATCTTTGTATTATCTGACAGGAAGTAGAAAACATGCACCTGATCTTGGCGGCCATCTTACATCTGACCAACATCCGGTTCGAGGAGGAAGAGGGCAGTTATGGCGGGGGTGTGACTGTGGAGAACGAAGATGCCTTGAGGAAGGGTGAACAGAGAGAGGGAGGGAGGGAGGGAGAGAGAGAGAGATGGAGAGAAGAGAGAGAGAGAGAGAGAGAGAGAGAGAGAGAGATTACGAGAGAGAGAGAGAGAGAGAGAGGTGTGGATCATTGTGAACTCATTGTCTAACAACAACACTAACACTTCCCATCTTCCTCCACCTATTCACCTTCCAGGTGGGAAGTGAGAAAGTTGGCTTCATTCTTCGCAAGGTTTGTAGGCTGCGAAGTAATCATTCTTTGTGACATTTAGGCTTTTATTTGTGCAACCCAACAACAAAAAATATACAAAGAGCCCGCACACCGCTGCTGACTGAAGCCGGTTTTTGACTACCACCCTTTCACCTACACTACAGGTGGGGATCATTGTGAACTCACTCACTGCCTAACAACAACACTAACACTTCCCACCTTTCTCCACCTATTCACCTTCCAGGTGGGAAGTGAGAAAGTTGGCTTCATTCTTCGCAAGGTTTTGCAGGCTGCGAAGTAATCATTCTTTGTGACATTCATTTTAGGCTTTTCTTTAGGGGGGGGGGGGGGGGGGGGGGGGGGGGGGGCGGGGGGCATAAACTCACAAACGTTTTGGTTACCAAAGGAGCAACCGGTTTTTTTCTTCGTTTTTTTCTTCGTTTTTTTCTTCCTCTCTGTAGTAGTAGTAGTAGGGGAAGACGGGGTAAAAAGCGCATGGGCGGGTAAGAAGCCCACCCCAATTATCTCATGAAATGAAGCAAATTTCAGTCTCATTTTGCCCATGAGACGAGCGTTAATGTCTAGCATTCGTCTCATGGGCAAATTTGACTGAAATTTTCTTTATTTCATGAGATAATTGGGGTGGGCTTCTTACCCGCCCATGCGCTTTTTACCCCGTCTTCCCCTAGTAGTAGTAGTAGTAGTAGTAGTAGTAGTAGTAGTAGTAGTAGTAGTAGTAGTGGGGGACTGGCTCATAAGCCTAGGCCTCGCGGCCTATCAAGTGTCCCCATCATTCTTTTTGTACATTTATTATAGTTGCGCATACGCATAATAATTTTGATATGTTCATTCATCATATTCAAAAAACATTTGTTAACATTTTTATTGCTGTCCAGAAGACTTTTTAAATACATTAGTATGAGGTGCACATTTATGTTAAGTAGGAAGAACATTCCAAATCTGTGCAATTCTGTTAGTCAGTGCATTTGTTTTTCATATTAGTATTGCTATGGCCCAACAGGATGTTCATTTCTGAATTCCTTGTTCTGTTATTTATGTTTGGAAAATATTAGTAACATCCATGTTAGCAAGGCCATTCTTTCTTTATTCCTATTTTCCGCCTGTCTTTTTTCGTTTTCGTCCAGCTGCTGCCTTGCTGAACGTGAACCCCCTGCAGCTGACCAAAGTCCTGGTGACCAAGACAGGGACCTTCCTGGGCGGCAAGGAGACCATCGAGATGTTCAGGTCTCTCTCCAAAGCCGAAGAGACTCGGGACGCCATTGCCAAAAGTCTGTACGAACGACTGTTCGGGTGGCTGGTCCGTACCCTCAACATGGCGCTCGGCAGACACAGGTAAGCCTTTTGACAGGGTGTATAGCACCGCAAACAATGATGATAATTATTATTATTGTAATGACATAATGTACGAATGCCATGATTAATTCATCGCCAAAAAAACCGAGTGTACGATATGCCTTGAGTATGTAAAAATGAAACCCCAAACACAAAGCTTTGAAATCGAAAGCCTGACGGCTATATTGTTTTGTCCCTATTTCCTAATGCTAATCCTTTTTTGCCCCTTGCAAAGAAGGTTCTCTTCTACAACAAGACAATCATTTTTCTTTTAGAGAACTAAATAACACAACGATTAACTCAATCATACTGAATAGCCATCATTAGCAACTAAAGCAAATCAGCATATACATTAGCAGCAATCGAAAATCAATCTCCTCTAGAATCCACCATTTTATCCTGAAACCAGCTTCACAGCTAATCCTTATCCTAATCCAAACAAGCAGGCTGGATGTTTGCCCTTTTGTTGAAGAGAAAGAACTAACGTTTCGGGCCGTAAGCCCGTCTTCAGTGTACCACAGAAGGGAGACAACACAAAAGTGACCGCAACCAGGTAGCAAAATAGGAATAAAAGAGACTGCGCCCCCACTGTCTGGAACTCCTTGCCTGTTCACCTCCGTCACCAATCAGCACTTCCCGCTTTCAAAACCCAACTCAAAACTCATCTGTTTCAAAGAGCTTTCTCTCTGTAACTTTCACGTAAGTTAGATGATCGAATGAATGTGGGAGAATGATAGTGTAATGAATGTGAATGTGAGAGCCTTGAGAATGATAGTGTAAATGCTATGTTTATTATTATTGCGTGTGATTATCAGTGAAATGTTAGCGCCTTATTAGTTTAATTCTAATTATTATTATTATTTAAAATTATTATTATTACTATTATATTATTATTATTATATTATTATTATTATTATATTATTAAAATTATTATTATTATTATTATATTATTATTATTATTATATTATATTATTATTATTATTATTATTAATTAAATTATTATTATTATTTAATGTTACTATTATTATTATTATTATTATTATTATTATTATTATATTATTACCATTAAATAAAAAAATAAACTGGGAAACAGGGGGGAAAGTAGCCTAGTGAATGAGCAACTTAGGACGCGCATTTTACCACCAGGGGGCAATCAAGCCAGTAGGGGCTTAGCGCGTGATATTCTTAGTTGGGGCGTAGTGAGAGAGAGAGAGAGAGAATGGAATTAATAATAAGTTTTCTTTATTGAGGATAAAAGATTAAGCAACATTGCTTTTTTTCGTCCAGTCCTCATGCAAAAAAATAGAAAATGAAGAAAAGAAACCAAACATAAATACAAAGAACAACCAAAAGAATGAAACTAAACAATTGTCTGCCCCCCATCCTTCCTTTTAGGCACACACACACACACAACACACACACACACACACACACACACACACACACACACACCACACACAACACACACCACACACACACACACACACAACACACACCTCCCTCCACCCCTCTATACACAAGGTATTATAAGCATAGAAGATAAAAATAAACTCGGAAAAAAAATTGAGAGAGAGAGAGAGAGAGAGAGAGAGAGAGAGAGAGAGAGAGAGAGAGAGAGAGAGAGGGGCGGAAGATGGTTTGATTGCCCCCTGGCGGTCAAATCAGCGTCTTAAGTTGACCATTGTGGGTGAATTTTGACAGGGAACTTTTCCACTCAACTCAGTTCAACTCAGCTTCTTTATTATGTTCTCAACTACAGGATGATCCGATTAATATTACAGCTACGTCAGACACATGAATACACTATATTATTTATCTTAATGATTAACTACCTAATGTTCCCTTGTTGCTTGTTCAAAGGGTAGAAAGGGGGGTAAGGGGGTTTTGCAGGGTTGTAGAGGAGGGGAAGGAACTTAGAGGTCTCTTTATCCTGCTCGCAGCGCCAGTTGTTGAAATGGTAGAAAGGGGGGTAAGGGGGTTTTGCAGGGTTGTAGAGGAGGGGAAGGAACGTAGAGATCTCTTTCTCTCCAATCAACCACAGGGTCACATGGAGTGGTTTATTTGGTGTTTATTTCAAGCTCAGCAGAACACACAGCCCAACAAGGATGATCGCTCCCCAAAGGAGGATGTACAGGTAGTGATCGAGATAGTAGGTCAGAGAGACTGATTTTGCCTAGGGCTACAACTTATATAGCCTACCCAACAAAGACTTTAAATGACCTGATTATCTATTGGTCAATTCTCCAACACATGTAAACTTTAACACCTTATAGTCAAAATTAAACTACCATTTTCGTCTATTTCCTGATCAACAACATAAAGAGAACATTCCAACGTATATTCAATTATTATTTGCTGCAATTAAGTTAATTTAATAATAAAATTAATCATCAAGCCAGACTTCCTGTTTTTCTGATTGGTTGATCAGAAAAAGGATCTACTTCCTTATGTTTCTCATTGGTCGAATTTTACATATTACCACCTGAATTTGAATAACCACTTATTCCTTAGTCATTCATCCCAACCAGGTTTAGGCCTATGGTGTACTTTTCGTGTCAAAATTGAACGAAAAGTTCACATTATAACATGCTGATATTTCATTATTATGTTCTGTTCCAGTGTCTCATTACTTTGGGCAGCCAATGTTGTGTAACATATCTGTGTTTGAGCGCCTTGTATAACCTTTAAGCTTGTTGTGCTCATTTGCATTCGTTTATGTTGCTGCTATATTGATTTTCAATAACATTCGTTTAAACCAATACACTGTCATAAACTAGAGCGTTGTTAAGGTGCTAGATCACCAGCCGCCCGGCATTATTTTCGGCTGCAGTGTTCCCCTCGCAGCTGGTGAACGAACCTTTATTTCACAAGGTTAATGGGACTTCTGAGACATCGTGACGAAACATCTCATAGTATCTCAATGTGAACACAGGCCCAGGTGCTCGGCAGCATTTTCGGCTCCAGTGACCTCGAATTTGACCAACGACCTTCATTTTCGAACCTGGTCCAGCATTTTCGGCTTCAGTGACTTTGACCTTTGACCAATGACCGTAATATATTATTATTTAAAAAAATATGAAATAATAAAGATAACTTTGTCACCCTTTTTTCCCTTAGCAGTGTTCATGTTTGTCAGTGTGATAGGCCCCTCTGTTTGTAAATAAACAGGAGTGAGTTGTGGTCAGGGTGAATTTGTTACAAAATAATGGAATGATTGTGAGCCTTTTTTCTGCCTATAAATTGCTGGTATTTGATGTGCAAGAGCACCTTATAACCTTTCTTGGTTTTCCTTTCAGTTCCAACGAAGCCGTGATCGGGTTTCTAGACATCTGCGGCTTCGAGGATCTGCAGCGCAACAGTCTGGAGCAGATGTG
>CM065712.1:4396968-4404468 GCA_017654935.2 Phymorhynchus buccinoides | reverse complement strand
TCAGTCATTTAGTTAATTGGCTGGTTGGCTAATTAGTGAGTTGGTCGTTTGCTCGTTAGTAAGTTAGTTAATCAATCAGTCAGTCAGTCAGTCAGTCATTTAGTTAATTGGCTGGTTGGGTAATTAGTGAGTTGGCCGTTTGCTCGTTAGTAAGTTAGTTGGTCGGCTGAGTGTTTGTGAGTTGGCTTACCCTGGCTAAAAGACTCCAGGGATCGTCCCGACAGCGGAAGCATTTGACCGCTGTGGTGCAAGTGCGTCAGCTACGGATGAGAACGTTACGTCCGTGACCGTTTTTTATTACCCCGCCATGTGGGCAGCCACATTCCGACTTCGAGGTGGGAGGTGGGTTTGGTCAATTAGTTCCTTTCTTTGTTTTGCTGTTATACTTTCTTCTGTTCAAGCTGATCTTGTGTTGCTGTTATACTTTCTTCTGTTCAAGCTGATCTTGTCTGATCTTGTGTTGCTGTTATACTTTCTTCTGTTCAAGCTGATCTTGTGTTGCTGTTATACTTTCTTCTGTTCAAGCTGATCTTGTTTTGCTGTTATACTTTCTTCTGTTCAAGCTGATCTTGTGTTGCTTTCTATTGTTCAGATTCGGAGGCAACATTCCCTCTGCAGTGAAACAAGGCACGGGCAGGTCCAAGTTCACCAGCCAACGCACGGTGATCGACTGCTTCCAAGTATGTGTCCAACAACCTTTAGAAAGACTGTCCCTTCTATATAATAACCTTTAGAAAGACTGTCCCTTCTATATAATAACCTTTAGAAAGACTGTCCCTTCTATATAATAACCTTTAGAAAGACTGTCCCTTCTATATAATAACCTTTAGAAAGACTGTCCCTTCTATATAATAACCTTTAGAAAGACTGTCCCTTCTATATAATAACCTTTAGAAAGACTGTCCCTTCTATATAATAACCTTTAGAAAGACTATCCCTTTTATATAATAACCTCTAGAAAGACTGTCCCTTCTATATAATAACCTCTAGAAAGACTGTCCCTTCTATATAATAACCTCTAGAAAGACTGTCCCTTCTATATAATAACCTTTAGAAAGACTGTCCCTTCTATATAATAACCTTTAGAAAGACTGTCCCTTCTATATAATAACCTTTAGAAAGACTGTCCCTTCTATATAATAACCTTTAGAAAGACTGTCCCTTCTATATAATAACCTTTAGAAAGGGTCCTTGGCTATTCACTGTGTCTGTACATGTGATGCAAGTGAAATTGACCCATGGCCAATATTAAAATGATGCGGCTGTGCCCAATGGAAGCTGTCTTTACCAGTGGCAGTTCTCCCTACACGCCGTAAAGAATTGTTGGTTGTTGTCACTCCACGGGTGGAGTGAATGTGTGGGTGGCTCCATGAATGGAGCGAAGTCCCCTGAAGTCGGAGTATGGCCGCCCATGTGGCGGGGCCCTTTAAAAGCAGCCATACACGTAATCTTCCCACCCAAGGCCATGCGAAATGTTCACATGGCACTGGGTGTGCCCCCAGAGCGTTTAAGCTGGGGAACGAAAACAACAACAACAACATATAATAACCTCTCTCTTTTTTTCACGAAAATACAACGACTACTTCCAAACTGCATTCATGCATAAGAAGAATGTCTACCATAATCTCTTGATGATCTAAATGGCCGTCCATGTTTTTTAAGAAAATGTTCGCAAAAACTTTGAAAAAACATTTGGAGTTTTGTGAAGAAACTTCAATGCATGAAAAACTGGAACAATAATATGGCTTCACTGGCTTGTACATTTCTAGAAACAGTTTCCAAGGCAACCCACTTTGCGTAAACAAAGCCCTCAGGTGTAGCTTAAAACAGCTTTCTCAGATAAATTCAATTGTCTGCAGAATCTCTATTACCTTACAATACATGGTTGGGTTTTTTTCTTCTTCTTCTTTTTCTTCTTTAAGTGTTTTCTTGACTTTATATTTCCTGAGTATCATCTGAACCCACAAATAAAATAGCAGTTTGTTCCAATAAGGACGACATCAAAATTAACGAAAACGCGGGTTATTTTTGCATCTTGAAAAAGGAAATTTAGCCATTTCAGTTCCTTCACTGTTTGGACTAAATAAACCCTCATTCGATTTTCAACGATCGAGTAAACATGGTAAAGCCTTGAATGGTCTTACTTTGGTTTGAAATGGTACATTTCTCTATCTTTCTTCTTCTTTCTCTTTATTTCACATCAGTTTCAGGAAAAAAGACCTGCCTGTGGGGATACCGGGGGGTCTTTCGTACAAGTAGTTCCCCCACCTTCTAGAAGTTCTGTGCTTGTAGCTTCCTCTGATCTGTCACTCTCCTTGACTCTGCCTTTTCCCCTTTGCTTTCTGTCATCTGCTATCTTTCTGACTGATTGGCCCATCCATTCCCCTGCCTTTTTTTCAACAACAAAAAATATTCCAAACAATTTTCTCCTTTGAGCTCCTCCAAAATCGGAATGTGTCGGCTGAACTGCAGTGGGGAGACCAGTGAAAACTGAAAACCGGACACATACGTACCTTACCCATTATGGCCATATGGCCAGGGAACAGCAGAAGAAGAAGAAGAAGAAGAAGAAGAAGAAGAAGAAGAAGAAGAAGAAGAAAGAAGAAGAAGAAGAAGAGAAGAAGAAGAAGAAGAAGAAAAAAAGAAGAAGAAGAAGAAGAAGAAGAAAGAAGGAGAAGAAGAAGGAGGAGAAGAAGAAGAAGAAGAAGAAGAAGAAGAAGAAGAAGAAGAAGAAAAAAAAAGAAGAAGGAGAAGAAGAAGAAGAAGAAGAAGAAGAAGGAGAAGAAGAGAAGAAGAAGACGAAGAAGAAGAAGAAGAAGAAGAAGAAGAAGAAAAAAAGAAGAAGAGGAAGAAGAAGAAAGAAGAAGAAGAAGAAGAAGAAGGAGAAAGAAGAAGAAAAGAAGAAGAAAAGGAAGAAGAAGAAGAAGGAGAAGAAGAAGAAGAAGGAGAAGAAGGAGGAGAAGGAGGAGGAAGAAGAAGAAGAAGAGAAGAGAAGAAGAAGAAGAAGAAAAAGAAGAAGAGGAAGAAGAAGAAGAAGAAGGAAGAAGAAGAAGAAGAAGGAAAGAAGAAAGAAGAAGGACGAAGAAGAAGAAGAAGAAGAAGAAAAGAAAGAAGAAGAAGAAGAAGAAGAAAACGAGAAGAGAGAAGAAGAAGAAAAAGAAGAAAAGAAGAAGAAGAAGAAGAAGAAGAAGAAGAAGAAGAAGGAAGAAGAAGAAGAAGAAGAAAGAAGAAGAAGAAGAAGAAGAAGAAGAAAAAGAAAAAGAATGAAGAAGTAAGAAGAAGAAGAGGAAGAAGAAGAAGAAGAAGAAAAGAAGAAGAAGAAGAAGAAGAAGAAGAAGAAGAAGAAGAAGAAGAAAAAAGAAGAAGAAAAAAAGAAGAAGAGGAAGAAGAAGAAGAAGAAGAAGAAGAAGAAGAAGAAGAAGAAGAAGAAGAAGAAGAAGAAGAAGAGAAGAAGAAGAAGAAAGAAGAAGAAGAAGAAGAAGAAGGAAGAGAAGAAGAAGAAGAAGAAGGAGAAGAAAAAGAAGAAGAAAAAAGAAGAAGAAGAAGAAGGAGAAGAAAGAAGAAGAAGAAGTGAGAAGAAGAAGAAAAGAAGAAGAAGAAGAAGAAGAAGAAGAAGACGACGACAGAAAAGTACAACCTGATATAAAAAAACAAACTTTGTTTGAAGTTGTGTTCTTTTTTTTGCACCAGGAATCAATGAAGGAACTACTGCAGAAGATGAAGAACGCCCACACACTGTTTGTCAGGTATGTACTTGTCCGTCTGTCTGTCTGTCTGCATGTCTGTCTGTCTGTCTGTCTGTCTGTATGTCTGTCACTCTGTCAATCCTAATCTTGTTAATTCAAAAAAAAAAAAAAAATCTTGTTAATTCATTTTTTTTAGTTTGAATGTGTAAGATTTTTTGTTTCTTGTTTCCCTGTTGCTTTTGTTCATTCTTGGAAGTTTTAATTATGTTTTTCTTCTTTTGTTTCGAGGGCAAGATGTAAACAAGCCCATTGTGCGCTTATTCTTTTCCGTCAATAAACAAATGTTTTAAGTGTTTCAAATCCGTCTGATTGTGAGCAAGATTTAATTAATTAATTATAATTTTTAAAAAGATGCAGATAAAGACACTTGAGTGTATGTGTTTGTTCGTGTGTGTGTGTGTGTGTGTGTGTGTGTGTCTGTGTGTGTGTGTGTGTGTGTGTCTGTGTGTGTGTGTGTGTGTGTGTGTGTGAAAGTCAAAGTCAAAGTCAGATGGTACATTGAATAAAGCAATAATGTTTGCTTTTTTTGCATCATGTGTGTGTGTGTGTGTGCGTCTGCGTGCGTGCGTGCGTGCGTGTGTGCGTGTGTGTGTGCGTGGCGTGTGTGCGTGCGTGCGTGTGTGTGTCTATCTGTCTGTCTGTCTGTTTGTGAGCGCGCATATAATCAAGTAAAACCAAAAAAGGTGAATAATGTTTTTTCAACAACTACAAATCAGAAGACGTGTTCTGTACTCAGTGACTTTGTCATAATAATGATAAGAATATTGAAGACATTTTGTCATTTATAATGCCCCTTATTGTTTTCTTCTTTGTTTATTTTGTTTCCTTTAGATGCATCAAGCCTAACGACAGACAGGTTCCAGATCAGTTTGAAGAGAGGAAGGTGAAAGTGCAACTTCAATACAACGGAATCACCGAAATCGCCAGAATCAGAAAGTGCTGGTTCCCTGTGAGAATGCCAATCAACACGTTCATTGCTCAGTGAGTTTGTTTGAGAGAGAGAGAGAGAGAGAGAGAGAGAGAGAGAGAGAGAGAGAGAGAGAGAGAGAGAGAGAGAGAGAGAGAGAGAGGGAGAGGAGGGAGGGAGGGAGGGAGAGAGAGAGAGCGAGGGGGAGAGGAGAGAGAGAGAGAGAGAGAGAGAGAGAGAGAGAGAGAGAGAGAGAGAGAGAGAGAGAGAGAGAACTTGAAAACTTTAACTTTATTTTCAAGGATAAAGATTTTAGGCAACGCCTAGTCTTCCAATCTGTCCTTGGTACATATACGAACATAGAATACAAACATGGCAAGGCATACTATTACACATACATAATTGAACATAAAGGTAGCAAAGCAGGTATTATGACAAAGACAGGTTGAGAGAGAGAGAGAGAGAGAGAGAGAGAGGAGAGAGAGAGAGAGAGAGAGAGAGAGAGAGAGAGAGAGAGGAGAGAGACTGAGAGACTGAGAGAGAGACTGAGAGAGAGAGAGAACGGAGTCACTGAAATCGACAGGATCAGAAAGCGCTGATTCCCCATCAGAATGCCCATCAACACGTTTTATTGGGCGGAGGTGGGCTTGTTTATGTGTTTGCTGGCTTGCTTGCTTGTTTGATTGATTGATTGATTGATGATTGATTTGTGATACTGGCCAGCTAGTTTGTTTGATGGATAGACTGGGTTGATGTGTGTTGTGTGTGTGTGTGTGTGTGCGTGTGTGTGCGTGCGTGCGTGTGTGTGTGCGTGTGTGCGTGTGTGTGTGTGTGTGTGTGTGCGTGTGTATGTGTGTGTGTATGTGTGTGTGTGCGTGCGTGCGTGCGCGCACGTGCGTGTGTGCGTGAGTGCGTGCATACGTGTGTGTTGGCGACAGATACGTGGAGTTGTCGCCAGAGGCCAAGACAGAAGCGAACAAAGAGGACGCGGTTTCTCTGATCCTGCGAAACGTGAGGGCAGCACCCGAAGACTACAAGCTGGGGAAAAGCTCAGTGAGTGATGGTAGAGGACGATGATAGATGGACGATGATGATGATGACGAGGACGATGATGATGATGGTGGTGGTGATGATGATGATGATGATGGTGGTGATGATGATGATGGTGATGATGTCATGTTGACGATGATGGTGGTGGTGATGATGATGATGGTGATGATAGTAAAGATAACGATGGTGACGATGATGATGATGAAGATGGTGATTGCGGCGATGATGATGATGATGATTGTGACGATGATGGTGGTGATGATGATGATGATAGTGATGATAGATAAATGATAACGATGATGATGATGAACTCATCATGAAGATGATGATGATGATGTGACGATGATGATGATTATGATGAAGATGATGATGATGGTGATGATAGTAAAGACAACGATGTGTGATAGTAAAAGACGAACGATGGTGACGACGACGATGATGATGAAGATGATGATTGTGATGATGATGATGATGATGATGATGATGAAGATGATGATGATGATGATGATAGTAAAGATACGATGGTGACGACGATGGTGATGATGAAGATGATGATTGATGATGATGATGATGATGATGATGATGATGATGATGATGGTATAGAAAAGATAACGATGGTGACGATGATGATGAAGACGATGATTGTGATGATGATGATGATGATGATGATGATAATAATGATGATGATGGTGATGATGCAGATGCATGCGTATGTACATGCGTGCATCATGCTTGCGCGCGTGCACGCTTGTGCATGTGTGTGCGAGTGAGTGAGTGAGTGACACAGTCTGGTTTGCTAGTTGGGCAAATGTTAAGATCAGCTCCCTCCAGCTGTTCCCGCGTGGCTCAGCTTAACCCTCTTGCATTTATTCCGCCCAAAACCGCCCGTCCGGAAGTTGCCTCTGTGTATTCAAGCCGCCCAAAACCGCCCGTAGCTTGCCCCCCACTCTGAGACCCCCTCTGATGGCATTTTCATCACGCACTAAGTTCTGGCTTGTTATACACACACTATGAAGAAGCTTCTCACTTGCAATGATGTGATAGTAACTGTATGGCACTCTGTGTGCTTCAGAAGACAGATTTTCCTGAAAATGTAAGAAAGAATCCGAACACTGGAAGAAGCTTTGTCTGTAACAAATGCGAATGCAAGAGGGTTAACGAAAAAAAGGTAATTCGGAGGGAGCTGATTGGCCAACTTCACCCTGGAACAGCGGAGGGAGCTGATCTTAACATTAGCCGTTTGTTGTATAATATATTCGATGTGTGAATGGCGGATTAGTGAAGTTTAATTTGTAAAGGGCTTCGCACACTAGCGCCAAGATCTCGAGATCGCGGCGATTTTTTGCTGCAAGGCGCAGTTTGATGCGCCGCTTGTGTGTGAGAGATTCGCGGCGCAGCAGGATTTTTGATGCGTAGCTGCGCGATTTTTTGTTGCTACACGAGAATAGAACCGGCTCTAATTTTGATGCTCAAGATCGCAGAGATCGTGAAACTAGCCAATCACAACGGACGGAAGGACCATAACTCTGATTGAAGAAAAAAAAGGGCAGACTTGCTCGAACCCGAAATAAAGCGTCTGACGCTAGAGTAATCTTTCCTTGCTTTCCAAATAAGGAAGTTCGCGCGACAAGAGGCGAAGCGACAAGAGTCGTGTGTGAGAACACCACTGCCTCGCTACAATGTGTGCTGTGATGCAGGCGTCAACGCGTCAAGGCGTTGCTCTGAGAAACAATTGACGCCTGATGCTAGTGTGCGAAGGCCTTAAAGCGCCCTGAGTAGGTTTTACCTAGAAAGGCG
>CM065712.1:4386968-4389468 GCA_017654935.2 Phymorhynchus buccinoides | reverse complement strand
TTGTGTTATATTGTGTTATATTGTATTGTATTGTATTGTATTGTGTTGTATTGTATTGTGTTGTATTGTATTGTGTTGTATTTGATTGTACTGTATGTGTGTGTGTGTGTGTGTGTGTGTGTGTGTGTGTGTGTGTGTGTGTGTGTGTGTGTGTGTGTGTGTGTGTATTGTACTGTATTGTATTGTGTTATTGTATTGTGTTGTGTTGTATTGTATTGTATTGTGTTGTATTGTATTGTGTTATTGCATTGTATTGTATTGTATTGTACTGTATTGTATTGCATTGTGTTGTATTGTACTGCATTGTATTGTATGGTATTGTATTGTTCTTGGGATACAAAAACCCTTCCCTGGGTACATGGATATAGGTGAGTCAACTTCTTACTTTCGGGCCCTAGGGTTAGTTAGGGTTAGGGGTAGGGGTAGGGGTAGGGTTAGACACCAATGTAGGCCTAAAGGGTGTCTTTGTAAACTTTTACATGCTGTCTTCTTCTTCTTCTTCAATCGCTCAGACAGTTTCCTGTCAATTATGAGCGCAGATGCGTCATGCTACCGTTATGCGCCTAACTAAGAAATAGTTAGGCCCAGCAAGTCCGACTTCGGCTGGAGGAGGAAGTGTTTTTGAAAGTGTTTTTTGTGAAAAAAGGCAGGAGAATGGACCGGTAAGGCAGAAAGATACTAGATGACAGTAAGCAAAGGGAAAAGGCAGAGTCACAGAGAGTGACAGACTAGAGGAAGTTACAAGCACAGAACTTCCATAAGTTGGGGGAACTATTTGTACAAAAGACCCCCCGGTATCCCCACGGGGGGTTTATATGCTGTTAATTGTGCCTCAATACTGTGTGACACCAATGTAGGCCTAAAGGGTGTCTTTGCAAGCTGTTGCATGCTGTCAATCATGCCTCAATACTGTTCTTGTCTTCAACAACAGGAAACGAATCCACTGTTCTGTTTATGACTTTCTTTATTCGTGTTTGCTTCTTTTGTCGTTGTTGCTATCTTTACTTTGTGTAATTTTTGGTGCTATTTTTATTATCATGATTATTTTGTATCTTATTATTTTGTAAGCGATTAGGGCTTTTTTTAAAGTAAGCGCAAAGAAACGCTTATTATTATTATTATTATTATTACTATTATTATTATTATTATTATTTATTATTATTATATATTCGAACCGGAAGTGGGGACGAACATTGCCAAATATGGCAACATTGTAATATTCAGTAACTTGCAAATGGATGTTTAGGGGGGAGAATCCTGTCATGTTTGCTCTCAAAGGCAAACATAAGCCCTCTAGTTATTATTATTATTATTATTATTATTATATATATTCGAACCGGAAGTGGGGACAAACATTGCCAAATATGGCAACATTGTAATATTCAGTAACTTGCAAATGGATGTTTAGGGGGGAGAATCCTGTCATGTTTGCTCTCAAGGGCAAACATAAGCCCTCTAGTTATTATTATTATTATTATTACTATTATTGCTATGCACATAATACAGTAGAACTTCACTGTTGCGACCACTCTGCAATTTAGGGGAGTAATTTCATGGTGTGTGGGAGTTATCTTGCCTAATTTCAATCGGTCAAACAGTGGAAGTCACACTCTACCATCAGATCTCGTAGTCTATCGACTCACGCGTTTGATCAGATATACAGCACTTAGAACGCCGTGCGTCATTCTAAAAAAACATTATGTCATTCATATTTCTGGACACCCCTAATGTTTAAAAAAATGTTTGCAAGTCGCTGACTTGCGGTTCCAAGCTTCGAGGCCATTGTTGCATTGTTGCTATGGCATTTGACCGAGTAATGGAGGTAAGCAACTCTAATTTTCACGAAGTGCTCTCCCCTAGGGTTTTTTCTCCGAAAATCGTCTATGGCTCCCCCCCCCCCCCCCCCCCCCCCCCCCCCACCCCCCCCCCCCCCCCCCCCCCCCCCCCCCCCCCCCCCCCCCCCCCCCCCCCCACCTGCGTGCGCATCTCGACTCTTCCAACGGAAGTGTCGCCATCTTAGATTTGTGTGTAAACAGCATCGATCTGGCATTTTTCAAACAAAGTTACTGACTAAGATGGCGGTCTCCCATAATATGGCACGCTCCTTGTGGCCGGATATGACGATACGTGGGTACAAGCCATTCCACGGAATTGTCGACTTGCACCATTTTTCTTCCAACTCCCTCGGGGCAGTTGTGGGGAATACAACCCGATGCTCGCTGGTGGAATAAATTTGGCTCACACTGCCAAGCCACGAGTAGAATAGAGATCACATCTGAAATTGTCTTCCAGCTAATTGGTTGGATAGTGAGAGGCGGATTTACGCACATTATCGTTTCTCTGACTATCATATCGGGCTCAAACGTGATAAAATACCAGTTAACTACTTAAGTGGACTTTCTTCTTCCCAAAACGTGATAAAATACCAGTTAACTACTTAAGTGGACTTTCTTTTCAATTTCCGCTTCCGGTCAGTTAATTGCTTAAGTGGCATTTTATC
>CM065712.1:4379468-4381968 GCA_017654935.2 Phymorhynchus buccinoides | reverse complement strand
TCTCTCTCTCTCTCTCTCTCTCTCTCTCTCTCTCTCTCTCTCTCTCTCTCTCTCTCTCTCTCTCTCTCTCTCTCTCTCTCTCTCTCTCTCTCTCTCTCTCTCTCTCTCACGCTTTATGATCTGCGCAGATAAGCGAGGCTTGGTGCAATGTTATGTATGAGGATAATACTTGCTTAATATCTCGTGTTATGGATTCCCCCCCCCCTTTTTGTGTGGTTTGGTTTGATTTAACAATTCCCCCTTCCCATCGTTCCCTTTGACATGGGCAGATGGCCCGGTTCATTAAAACGTTGTTCATTGTTGTTCATTGTTCATTGTTCTCTCTCTCAGGATATTCATGAACCCTCTCTACTGTGGCATCCTCACCATGGAGGCTCTTTTCCTCAACCGCCGACGTCACACGCTCAGCGTGTGCAGGAACCGCTTGAGCGACACGTGCACTCTCTACCGATTGGACGACAGCGAGGATCATCGCCAAGGCAACAACCAATCAGGTCAGGCCGCATCTAAATCAGGGAAATTAGCATACGCTTTCTATCAACCAATCAAACAATATATTTATTGTCCTTTTTAAAATGCGCCACATGTTTTCTTGCTGTCACTATTACAAAAATATTAAAAAACAAATGTTGTAAAAAAAACACCACACGAACGAATTCATACCCCTTTGCGATCGTAGATCGGCAAAGGACAACAATGTAAACAAAACCCCACAACTGACATGTTAAGCCAAAGCTATGTAAACAATATTCAAACATGAATATGAATAACACACACAAAAAGCTCAGTACTTTTATGAAGCAGAAACATACTTGTGGCGGTGCCATAGCCGATGAGGTTTAACTGAGGCGTGGTTACCGCTACAGCTATCTGTATTAATTTAAAAAAATCGGGACTTTACTGGTTTCGTACTGCCTCCGGGCATTGCCTCCAGTATTGTTCCCACCATATTTGTATTTACAAATGTCCCATATGTGTCTGATTCAGACCAAGAGGACGTAAAACACTATTTTTTCGTCGAATAACACACACACACACACACACACACACACACACACACACACACACACACAGAGGGCAGGATGAAAAAAAGCCTTGTTAGCTTATTCTTTAACCCTCAATAAAGATCATTTTGACTTGACTTGACTTGACTTGACACACACACATACTCTTTATCTCTCTCTCTCTCTCTCTCTCTCTCTCTCTCTCTCTCTCTCTCTCTCTCTCTCTCTCTCTCTCTCTCTCTCTCTCTCTCTCTCTCTCTCTGTGTGTGTTTTAAAATGTGGTTGTCTTATTTAAGTTGTCTTCCTAAACATTACTTGTGTCGTGTCTTATTATTATTTATAAAATGTGCATGCCAAGCAGCGAATTTCTTTGCTTTTTGTGAAGACAATAAAATGATTGAATTGAATTGTAGGAAATCTTTTTGAAAGTGGTTTCTTGAAGAAAACAAAGGCAGGAGAATGGACCTGGTAAAGGCAGAAAGATAGTAGATGACTGCAAGCAAAGGGAAAAGGCAGAGTCAAAGAGAGTGACAGATCAGAGGAAGTTACAAGCACAGAACTTCCAGAGGGTTTGGGGAACTATTCATGCAAAAGACCCACCCGGTATCCCCGCGGGGGGGTCGGGGGGGGGGGGGGGTCTTTCTCCTGATTCAACACCGGCAATACTTAACGCCAAAGATCAGCCCCTATTATGCGCACACTTTCCAGGCGGAAGCAACAGTGGCTTCGGGTATTCTGCGGGGACTTACAGAGAAGGGGACGAGGAAGTTCCGGTCATCTACGCATGCGCCACCATGTGGCACGAAAACCGGCGAGAGATGGTGGCTCTGTTGAAATCCTTACACAGGTAACGAAACTGAAACAAAGGGTGAATACTCTCTTTCTAATTAACTCCCCTCCACACCCAAAGTTGATAGCGATACCAATCGCCTAGCAGTGCGTGGGTCAGAACCAAAGTGAGACAAACAAAGCATCATTCTCAAAAAAGAATGTGCCAGGTTCCGTCTTGCACAGGTAAGACAGTAGAAACGAAATAAAATGAAACGAAAGTTGAGTTCAACCTCCTCCGCTAGGCTGCAAAAAGACCACATAGGAGACGAACCATCAACCAACCATCATTCGATGCTCGGAGCAGATCCTGGAGGTACTAGCAGTTCCAGGTCCGTGCTAAAATTAGAAAGAAGATGGCGGAGCCGTGAGTGTAAACTATGCTCAGAGCAGATCCTGGAGGTACTAGCACTTCCAGGTCCGTTCATTATTAGAAAGAAGATGGCGGAGCCGTGAGTGTAAACTATGCTCAGAGCAGATCCTGGAGGTACTAGCACTTCCAGGTCCGTTCATTATTAGAAAGAAGATGGCGGAGCCGTGAGTGTAAACTATGCTCAGAGCAGATCCTGGAGGTACTAGCAGTTCCAGGTCCGTTCGTGCCTAAAATTAGAAAGAAGATGGCGGAGCCGTGAGTGTAAACAATGCTCAGAGCAGATCCTGGAGGTACT
>CM065712.1:4359468-4374468 GCA_017654935.2 Phymorhynchus buccinoides | reverse complement strand
ATGAGACCAAAATTAGCAGGGATATAGACAAATTGTATTCTCTATTCAGTGTAGTCTTTGAAATTTGTGTCGCGTTATTTGTTTTGAAGCTTTCTTTTTCTTCTTCTTCTGGACTGTGCGTGGCCACAATCAACACTTTGATTATTTTGCCACGGAACCGGGGAGGTTCAAGACCACTCTTGCCGGAAGAAAAGGCTCAAGGCCTGAGAAGAAATAATACAACAGAGAGAGCACAGGTACAAGAACTAGGAAACTGTTGATCCGTTGGGTTGTTGGAAGAGGGGAGGAGGGGGTGGGGGAAGATGGGGGACCAAAGGGGGGGATGGGAGAGGGGGGGAGGGGAGAGGGGGGAGGGGGGGGGGGGCTGTTGGTGCTTGTTAGTCTGACGACACAAGAGTGGGGCCATCAGACGTGGCGGCTGCAGCAGGAGGTTTTCCAGTCAGGTGCTCCCAGACTCTAGTCGCGAAGCTCTCTGGAGTTCTGGCCTCAACTGCTGCTGAAGGTAGGACGTTCCACTCCCTGATGGTACGTGGGAAAAAGGAACTCTGTCGGTATTGTGTTCGACATTGGGGGACAAGGAATTGCAGTGTGTGTCCTCTGCGCTGCCGCTCTGGTTGGGGGACAAGTCTGTTCTTATTGACGCTCAACATGTCATTTGACATAATTATTTTGCGTCCGGACATTTGGGACCCTTCCTCTACTTTCAAAGTAGTAGTATGTAAATTGACGATTTTCGGAAAGAAACAAAACTAGGGGAGAGCACTTCGTGAAAATTAAAGTTGATTACCTCGACTTACTCTGTCAAAACCATGGCAACAATGGCGTCGAAGCTTGAAATTCGAGTCAGCATTTAGAAAGATGAGGGGCAGCCAGTATCCGCAAACCGATAGAAACTTAGCAAAATGTGACGTAAAAATATAAATAACATCAAATTTATAATGACGCGCGGTGTTCTAAAGTGACGTAAGTCTACTGAAACACACGAGGCGAGAGCTTGCGCTGGGGATCTACCTGACGGTAGAGTAGCTTCCCCCTGTTTGACCGATTGAATTTAGGCAAGATCACTCCCACACACCATGAAATTACTCCCCTTCATTATTTCCGAACAGTTCCTATTATAACTAAGCTGCCAGTCGTTTATTTTTTGGGCGGGAGGTTAGTCTCATTTACATACTGTTACCCGAGTTAAGTGTTTAAGACGTGCTTCTGATTGCTGTACATGTATAAATAAATTATTAGTTCTTTGGTCTTTTTTTTTTCCTTTTCAGCGCACATCTTTTTCGATGACTCCATTGATGAGGATGACCTCATCGCCAATGGTTACGTCAAAATGCTCGTTGACGTCATGGAGGAAGCAGTCAGGTGGGTGATCGATTGATTGATTGATTGATTGATTGATCGACTGATCGATTGGTTGATTGATTGATCGACTGATCGATTGATTGATTGACTAACGGACTGATTGATTGATTGATTGGGTGATTGACTAATGGAGTGACTGATTGATTGATTGATTGATTGATTGATTGATTGATTTTAATCCAAGTATTAATTGATAATTTGGTTATCGGTTGTAGATTTTCTAATTGTATGATTGATTAATTGATTGAATCTCAACCGATTACTCTTATTGATTGGTTAGTTGTTGATTGTTGATTGATTGATTTTTTTCATTAATCGATTTTTTGAGAGAAAAATTATGTATGCTTCAAATGTTCTGTTACATTCTGTGTCTTCTTCTGTTGTTTATACTCCTCCATGTCCCAATGTTTAGGGATGAAAGGAATGAACTTGAATTGAATTGGGAATCGGTGTGTTGAGTATGTGTATATTGACGATTCATCTTTGTGTTATGATTATGTCGACAGCTGGATATTGATCTTTGTATTATGATTATGTCGACAGCTGGATATTGATCTTTGTATTATGATGATGTCGACAGCTGGATATTGATCTTTGTATTATGATGATGTCGACAGCTGGATATTGATCTTTGTATTATGATTATGTCGACAGCTGGATATTGATCTTTGTATTATGATTATGTCGACAGCTGGATATTGATCTTTGTATTATGATTATGTCGACAGCTGGATATTGATCTTTGTATTATGATTATGTCGACAGCTGGATATTGATCTTTGTGTTATGATTATGTCGACAGCTGGATATTGATCTTTGTATTATGATGATGTCGACAGCTGGATATTGATCTTTGCATTATGATTATGTCGACAGCTGGATATTGATCTTTGTATTATGATGATGTCGACAGCTGGATATTGATCTTTGCATTATGATTATGTCGACAGCTGGATATTGATCTTTGTATTATGATGATGTCGACAGCTGGATATTGATCTTTGTATTATGATTATGTCGACAGCTGGATATTGATCTTTGTGTTATGATTATGTCGACAGCTGGATATTGATCTTTGTATTATGATGATGTCGACAGCTGGATATTGATCTTTGTATTATGATTATGTCAACAGCTGGATATTGATCTTTGTATTATGATTATGTCGACAGCTGGATATTGATCTTTGTATTATGATGATGTCGACAGCTGGATATTGATCTTTGTATTATGATTATGTCGACAGCTGGATATTGATCTTTGTATTATGATGATGTCGACAGCTGGATATTGATCTTTGTATTATGATTATGTCGACAGCTGGATATTGATCTTTGTATTATGATTATGTCGACAGCATTGGTATTGATCTTTGTATTATGATGATGTCGACAGCTGGATATTGATCTTTGTATTATGATTATGTCGACAGCTGGATATTGATCTTTGTATTATGATTATGTCGACAGCATTGGTATTGATCTTTGTATTATGATGATGTCGACAGCTGGATATTGATCTTTGTATTATGATGATGTCGACAGCTGGATATTGATCTTTGTATTATGATTATGTCGACAGCTGGATATTGATCTTTGTATTATGATGATGTCGACAGCTGGATATTGATCTTTGTATTATGATGATGTCGACAGCTGGATATTGATCTTTTGTATTATGATAATGTCGATAGCTGGATATTGATCTTTTGTATTATGATAATGTCGATAGCTGGATATTGATCTTTTGTTTTGGCTGTCCCATCTTCTGGGTCGTACAGTGGCGTTGTTCCCACGCCGCTCATTCCGAAGCCTAATTCGCAGCTTGTTCAGGTCGCAGAATCCGAGATCAGCAGTCCAAGGGGAGCGAATCTATGTTAGGCCGTCAGGAGGCAATCAACTGAGGAGACACTGCACTGCTGCTGAGTCACTTCGGTGGAGTTCAGTGGAGCCTGTTCACGACACCACCTACTAAGCCCCCTACTGACGACGCTATTCTCTTAGTCGTGGAGCCAGCTTGAGTGAGGTCCTCCTCCGAGGGCGCCACCACGACCGTCCACAGACAGCTCCCCAGAACACACTGATCCCCATGACTTTGACCCGAATGCACCCCGGCTTGTTCAGCTCGCAGAATCCGAGATCAGCAGTCCAAGGGGAGCGAATCTATGTTAGGCCGTCAGGAGGCAACCAACCGAGGAGACACTGCACTGCTGCTGAGTCACTTCGGTGGAGTTCAGTAGAGCCTGTTCAGGACACCACCTACTAAGCCCCCTACTGACGACAATATTCTCTTAGTCGCGGAGCCAGCGTGAGTGAGGTCCTCCTCCGAGGGCGCCACCACGACCGTCCACCGACAGCTCCCCAGAACACACTGATCCCCATTACTTTGACCCGAATGCACCAAGGCACAGACTGGATTGGAAGGACGTTGATCTTTGTATTATGATGATGTGGACAGCTCCCCAGAACACATTGATCCCCATGACTTGGACCCGAATGCACCAAGGCACAGACTGGATTGGAAGGATGTTGATCTTTGTATTATGATGATGTCGACAGCTCCGTGTACAAAAGGACCATGATGGTGAATGCTCCAGTGAAGATCCCCACGCCCTACGGGGGCCAGCTGGTGTGGATCATGCCCGGGGGCAACCTCCTCTTCCTCCACCTCAAGGACAACACCAAGATCCGACACAAGAAAAGATGGTCCCAGGTGTGGTATGATGACGAGGATGGTGATGATGAATATAGGGATGATGATGGTGATGATGATGATGATGGTGATGATGATGATGGTGATGATGATGATGGTGATGATGATGATGATGATGATGATGATGATGATGGTGATGATGATGATGATGATGATGGTGATGATGATGATGATGATGGTGATGATGATGATGATGATGATGATGATGATGATGATGATGATGATGATGGTGGTGATGATATCGGTGGTGGTAGTGGTGATGATGATGATGATGATGATGGTGATGATGATGATGATGATGATGGTGATGATGATGATGATGATGGTGGTGATGATGTCGGTGGTGGTAGTGGTGATGATGATGATGATGATGATGATGAGACAACCTGTTGTTCATCCACTTCAAGGACAAGACCAATATAGGTGTAGTATGATGATGATGGTGATGATGATGATGATGGTGATGATGATGATGTTGATGATTATAAGGAGCAGGGGAAAGACGCAAGAATTATGATGATGACAATATTGATGTTGATGACCATAATGCTGCTGATGATGATGATGGAAATGAGGATGTGGGTCTTCGCGTTTCTGCGTTCTTCCTCGTGCGCGTTTTGTGCTTGTGTATATGTGTGTGTGAGTCACGCCCTACGCACGTGCGCAAACTGCATCTCTGCCACCAAAATATTCGCAGCGTTTTTTGTTTGTTTTCTTTGCAGGTGATGTACATGTATTATCTACTGGGGTTCCGACTGACTCGCCTGTGCCAGACGCAAATCGAGGAAGCTCTCGGGTCAGACCAAATGGACGCCAACGGCAGGTGGATCACTACTGGACGTGATGACCTCACTGAAAGCAAGGTCTTGGAAATGCTGGGCGACAAGCTAGCCAAAAAGGTGAGGGGGGAAGGAGATCAAGTCACTTGATCTGTGGTGTCTCCCTCGATCAGACCATGTCGATGCAGGAGCAAATCTCTAGCGTTTGTTGTGCATCTTTCTTAGAGTTAAGGCGTATCGCCTCCATCAGACCCTTCCTGTCCAGAGATGCTGCTGTGAGACTGATTTCTGCCTTGGTGTTGTCCAGATTGGACTACTGTCATTCGGTGTATGCTGGGCTTCCAGCAGAACAGATTTCGCGCTTGCAAATAAGTGCAGAACAGTGCTGCTCGGCTTGTTCTTGGCAAAAGAAAGCGTGATCACATCACACCTCTTTTGGCTGAGCTCCACTGGCTTCCTGTCAAATTCCGCTGGCAGTTCAAGATGGCTGCTTTCGCGTTTCGTCACTTTGACAAAACTTTGAAGGGAGGTGGGTTGTTAGTGTGTTGTGTTATGATTATATGCAAAGCATTCTCTAATGTATTCCTTTTCATAGAGATGTATGGTGAGGATACGTGAACCAGTCTGTTAGAAATGTTTGTACGAATGGTGAGTGAAAAGTGCATTGAGTTGCTTAGCAAGATTATGCGCTATATAAGCAATATTAATTATCTGTTATTTATTTATTAAAACGGACCGTTCATTCCCGACTGCTAGCTGGATTGCTTCCCAAGCGCCGATGCGCCATGCTGCCATTATGGGCCTAACTATTTCTTTTTAGTCAGCAAGTCCGACTTCGGTTGGAGGAAATACCCACATAAACTACACAGCTGTTTCGAGAGGAACATTTTAGTTCATCTATTTTTTCAGAAGATTTTGTTTTTACCGTAAATAACTGTTCATAAATAATAGTCAAAGATATAGCGTAGTATATGTGTCAGTTAGTTTTATTCATTTCAAATTGCTATATTTCCACCCATGGGCAATTTTATCTATGTTTGCGAAACTAAGTGAATCATTTTCTACTGAATAATGTTTCATGATACTACTCAACAACAACAAAAAGTTTTTTCACTTAATCTGATGAAAGAAATATGTTTGAAATACTATGTAGAACATACAGTCAAAATATTTAACCATTTCACCGCCAAAGTCGCATTTTAGCACCATAGTGATTTAACACCTATGTCACTAAAAGGCATCAAATTGGGGTCCATAATGCAAAGGCCCTATTGTCTTAGTTTGGGGAAGTAAGGATAGACCTTATTTTATGTATGTCACAGAGGAATCCCCAATACTGCAGATGGATTTTATTCTATACCCAGGTAAATTTAATGGAAACTTTTGGCTGAAATATGGCTGGCGGTGAAAGGGTTAAAGGACGTGTTTGGTGTATTTTTTTAAATCTAAGATTTCTAGATTCAGTCTTTTCACATAAAATTATTATGATTGATTAGTGTTTGTGTGTGTGGGGTGGGGGGTAGGGGGTCCGTTTCATTGCAGAAATCTTGTGAAATTGTGTTTTACAATTCTTTTATACTTCGTAAGTTGTGTGTAGAATGTCTACGTCTTGTAAGCTTTAAATGCTTGTAAATGAGGTAGAAGGGTATCTTTGTTCTTGCAAAATTTGTCTATTATAATTAGTCATGTAACTGGTATGTCGATGGCAGTATGATTTTATTTGCAGTATTGTATCTAAGCTTGATTGAGAAGGTGAATGTGGTCTATGTTTCTTCTTAGAATTTTCATATTGTAACTACTTTACTCTTGCATAATTGTGTGAGTGTGTGCGTGCGTGTGTGTGAGTGTATGTGTGCGTGTGTGCGTTCATGTGTGTGTGTGTGTGTGTTTGTGTATGTATATGTGTGTGTGTGCCTGCGTGCATGCATGCGTACGTGCGTGTGTGTGTGTGTGTGTGTGTGTGTGTGTGAGAGAGAGAGAGAGAGAGAGAGAGAGAGAGAGAGAGAGAGAGAGAGAGAGAGAGAGAGAGAAATGAAATGAAAATATTTATTCCATAAGGCCAAAGCCCCTTTGGAAGGGGTACAACAACAGTAATAGAAACATAGTGTCATTTCATGCACAATGTTTTTAGCAAAGGAATTAATTTATGACAAAGCAATTTGTCTTGCCTTTAGAGCTTGGTATAAATGCACAATTTTCTAACAGTTTCGCTGTTTCCAGAAGACATTAATAATGACAGACGAAAACCATTTGCATTACGATAACATTTTGGAGCAATAAACTGTTTTCTTAGATTATCATAAAATGGACAGCATAGCAACAAATGTAGTTCATTTTCTACGTCAGCATTGCAAAGTTTACAAACTAAGTCTTGATGTCTGTGGTACCTATACCTATAGTAATGAACAGCCAGATCCGAAATACCAAATCTTATTTTGGTCATAACATACTTCAAATGTTTATCAAGTGTAATACAGAAATATTCAGGCAAGGAATTAAACGGATTACAAAATGTTCTATACATGGAAAACCTGTCACTCTCATTCACGTGCTCACCCCATTCTTGCCATTTACAATCTATCATTCTCTGCTTAAACACTTTCAAAAATCCATTAACGTCTCCTACACCTTGTCCCACCCATACAAAACCAAAACCAAATTTAAACAGACATAATCTTACATGTGTAACCCAGGTGGTTTTTCCTCGGGCATCAAGGTCACTAAGCATAGTGTAAGCTTTCTTAGGTAATCTTTCATTTGTCATCCGAGTTATTCTAAACCAGTAACGGATACATTGAACAACTAAATTCACAGTGATCGGATACCTATTTAACTCATTGTAAACAAAGTCATTTGGAGTACATAGACTTACACCTAAATATTTCTTCAATGCATATAAATGCACTTTCTCACAATGCAGAACTGATTTATCAAACGCCCATATCTCACACCCATACTGCATAATAGGAAGAACTTGTCGATCAAACAATGTTAATAGCACATGCAGAGAATCACAGTTAAACAGACGTAATCGTTGTAAAATACATAAAAGCGCCTTCTTGGCTTTACTTGCTAAATCTCGACATGCAGTAGCGAAACTCAGTTTTGTAGTAAAACATATACCTAGGTATTTATAACAATTAACTACAGGCATAATTTGTCCATCAAAAACCCATCTTTCCCTTGCCCCAAGATAACCCCCTCTACAAAAAACTACAATATTACTTTTGTCTAAATTTACTGTTAAATCCAATGCTGCAGCTGATCTTTGTAAGCTGTTCAGTTGATTTTGTAACCCAATAACTGTTTCTGAAAGCAAAACAACATCATCGCTAATAATAGGATAAACAACTCAAAAGCATCCAGTGGGAACGTAACTCCATGCCTACCATTTCTAATTACATCAAGAGCTAATTCATTAATAAACATTGAAAATAAAATTGGACTGCACGCATCCCCCTGCTTTTCCCCTGAGGAACAAACAATAGACTGTGTCAGTTTAGCCCCACATCTAACACGTGCTTTTACACTTTCATACATGCTTCGCACGCAACGAAAAAGCTTACCTTTCACGCCGTTCTTCAAAAGAATAGGCCACAGAAGATTTCTATTTATAGTGTCAAAACACTTCTGAAAATCAACAAAAGCAACATAAAGCTTGCGGTTGTGGATTCTACTGAATTGTTTCTGCACACATGCTAATAATGTAAATAAGTGATCTATTGTGGAGTAGCCTTTTTTGAATCCTGCTTGGCACTCACCTGTCAAATTATTTTCTTCAACCCATGACTGCAATCTTTGGTTTATAACAGAGCCATACACTTTACTGCAAACATTAATCAGACTAATACCTCTATAGTTACCAGGGTTGTTTACATCACCTTTCTTGTGCAATGGTAGAATAATGGATTCTGCCAGAGAGAGAGAGAGAGAGAGAGAGAGAGAGAGAGAGAGAGAGAGAGAGAGAGAGAGAGAGAGAGAGAGAGAGAGAGAGAACGTTGCGTGCAATCATCGTGTTTATTTTACTTTCTAACGATTCATTATTTGTTTGCCTTTAATGTTCTTGTTATCAATGTAAAGCGCACTGAGCTCATGTGAGAAAGAGTGCTATATAAATTCCCATTATTATTATTATTATTATTATTATTATTATTATTATTATTATTATTATTAATACCCGACTTTGTGTGTGACGGGAACAGCTGTATACAACTTGGCCTTTGTTTCTTTGCAGTCTCACAACACCTTCGTTCTGGCTCTGGACGGGGACACAGACTTTCTGCCGGGCTCCGTCCACATCCTGTTGGACCGCATGAAGAAGAACCCCAAGGTGGCCGCTGCCTGCGGAAGAATCCACCCCATTGGATCGGGTGAGTGCTTGGTCACGTTACTTTAGAGTATCTGCCATGATGTTTTTTGGTGGGGGTTTTTTTGGGGGGCTGTTTTTGTTGTGTTACATTTCGTTGAGTGAAGAATGGTCATTTAGAGCATAAATATAGTTGTGAGGAAAATAGATGATGATGATGATGACGACAACGACGACGACGATGATGATGATGATGACGATGACGATGATGATGATGATGATGATGATGATGACGATGATTATGATGGTTTGCCGCTTGACAGGGCCTCTGGTGTGGTACCAGATGTTCGAGTAGGCCATCAGCCATTAGATGCAGAAGACTCACAGATCACGTCCATGGGGCTTGGTGAAGGTTTCTTCAAATCTTACATTGCATCTGTCTTTGTTCAATATAGCTGTCTTTTAATCACACCTATAGTTATTTTATTGCACTCTCTCCCCCTTGACAGGGCCCCTTGTGTGGTACCAGAAGTTCGAGTATGCCATCGGCCATTGGATGCAGAAGACTCAGAGATCACGCGCATGGGGCCTGGTGAAGGTTTCTACATTACTAATTCTTTATTACACTCTCTCCTTTGCAGGACAGAGCAGATCACATGCTGCGGCTTGGTGAAGGTTATAATTCTATATTACACACTCTCCTTGACAGGGCCCCTGGTGTGGTTCCAGATGTTCGAGTACACCATCGGCCATTGGATGCAGAAGACTCACAGAGCACGTGCATGGGGATTGACGAAGGTTCCTTCAAATCTTACATTGCAACTGTCTTTGTTGGTTTAAATAGCATTTTATTTCTGAAAGTCACAAATGAAAATCAACAATGAGAAGAACTGTCTTTATTCATTATAACTGTCTTTTAATCACAGTCTATAGTTATTTTATAACACTCTCTCCCCCTTGACAGGGCCCCTGGTGTGGTACCAGATGTTCGAGTACGCCATCGGCCACTGGATGCAGAAGGTTGTAATTCTTTATAACACTCTCTCTCCCCCTTGACAGGGCCCATGGTATGGTACCAGATGTTTGAGTACGCCATCGGCCGCTGGATGCAGAAGGTTGTAATTCTTTATAACACTCTCTCTCCCCCTTGACAGGGCCCATGGTATGGTACCAGATGTTTGAGTACGCCATCGGCCGCTGGATGCAGAAGTTTGTAATTCTTTATAACACTCTCTCTCCCCCTTGACAGGGCCCATGGTATGGTACCAGATGTTCGAGTACGCCATCGGCCGCTGGATGCAGAAGGTTGTAATTCTTTATAACACTCTCTCTCCCCCTTGACAGGGCCCATGGTATGGTACCAGATGTTTGAGTACGCCATCGGCCGCTGGATGCAGAAGTTTGTAATTCTTTATAACACTCTCTCTCCCCCTTGACAGGGCCCATGGTATGGTACCAGATGTTCGAGTACGCCATCGGCCGCTGGATGCAGAAGGTTGTAATTCTTTATAACACTCTCTCTCCCCCTTGACAGGGCCCCTGGTGTGGTACCAGATGTTCGAGTACGCCATCGGCCATTGGATGCAGAAGGTTGTAATTCTTTATAACACTCTCTCTCCCCCTTGACAGGGCCCATGGTGTGGTACCAGATGTTCGAGTACGCCATCGGCCACTGGATGCAGAAGGCCACGGAGCACGTGCTGGGCTGCGTGCTGTGCAGCCCCGGCTGTTTCTCCCTCTTCAGGGGCTCAGCCCTCATGGACGACAACGTCATGAGGAAGTACGCCATCTTGCCCACCGAGCCAGGGCACTTCCTGCAGTACGACCAAGGTAATGGTCCATGGAACATTCTTCTTCTTCTTCTGCGTTCCCAGACCATATGGCCATAATGGGTAAGGTACGTATGTGTCTGGTTTTCAATTTTCACTGGTCTTGAGGAAGTACGCCATCTTGCCCACCGAGCCAGGGCACTTCTTGCAGTACGACCAAGGTAATGATCCATGAAACATTCTTCTTCTTCTTCTTCAGACCATATGGCCATAATGGGTAAGGTACGTATGTGTCTGGTTTTCAATTTTCACTGGTCTTGAGGAAGTACGCCATCTTGCCCACCGAGCCAGGGCACTTCTTGCAGTACGACCAAGGTAATGATCCATGAAACAGTCTTCTTCTTCTTTTCTTTTCTTCTTTTTTCACTGTTCTCTCTCTTTACTTCTACACAACACATATGGTACACAGTTCTCTCTCTTCTTTAAAAAAAAACACCCCACATTACTGAGCATGAACAGCTGACCCTGATAATAGGGTTTTACGCCCTCTTCGGTCTTTCGGCCATGTGGGGCATGACAGCTGACCCTGGACTGCCTGCACTCTTATTAGAGCAACTTTCGTATCTGTGCCTCTTGATTAAATACAAATTCAATACAGTCTTTGTCTTTTTAATTTTACTAATACACATTTTGCCTACAAGAATGACATTGTTAATCCAACAGTAGTTATTTAATGTGTTTTTCCTTTCAAACCCAAACAGTACGTCAATTACTAGTAAAGTTACTTTCAAGCCGATCTTTGAGCAGATTAAGTTTTCAATGTATATCCAAAACTGTCTCTACAGTAGGGCAGTCGTAAAACAAAATGTTCAATGACATCCACAGTATAAGGACAATAATTGCACGCCTCTGAATTACTCACATCCATTTTATGCAATACAATAGTGGTCGGGTAGATGTTGTGCAGTACTTTCCTTTGAAGCTCACGCAGACGGACTTCTTTTCTTGCCATTCTCGCTCTCGTCCACACATTTTCATTAAAATTGTAAAAAAAGAAATTTAGCCAGACACTTTACTGCATTAGGAGTTGTGGGATTAGTACTGTTTCTGAGTATTTGGTATGTTTTGTTCAAAAAGACTTATCTCTCTGAAATTCGGGCTGCTCCCACCTGCAGAGCGCGTCGCCGCAAGGGCAGCGTCACCTTTTTGGGGGGTGGGAGGGGGGAGGTGGACGGGGTGAAGATGTAGGGTCAGCACTGTTTGGGGCGGGGTTTTTTTCTTTTCTTTTTTTTTTTGCGGGGGAGGAGGGGGGTGGGGGGGTGGCTTGGTGAGAATGGGTGTGCCAACTTGGGAAGCTGAGCTATTAGCTTGGTAATACCAGGCAGCGAGATTTCTCCATGCTCTCGTCAACTTTTCACTGCCGTGGTTTTTGGAAAGTGATCCCAAAATTGTTGTATTGAAATTCAGTTATGATTAATGCACCAATAATTGCTGAAAAGGCGTCACAGTTATGCCAATCAAATTGCAAAACAAAATCATAAAACAAACAAACAAAAAAGAAAGGGCACATCAAGAGACCGCGAGGCCTGGCTGCCCTAAAAGACCTGACCTGACCTGACCTGACCTTTTTTACGTGCGTTGAGAGTACGGGTCAGACTATTATAGCTTTAAGTCGTCCCCATCCGAAGGACTCCGGACGTTCGGTTCGATTTCCCCCGTCAAACTAGAAAGATTGGGCGGAGGCCGGGATTCGAACCAGGGTCACTCACGCATTGAAATCGGCAGGCGAACGTCTTAGCCACTCTGCCACCTTCCTTCCTTCTGCTACTACTACGACCGCTCAATAGCAGAGGAGGTGATTGCTATTCTTGAGAGTTGGGTTGGAATTCGTTTATAATGGGAAAAACCCCTGCGCATAAAAAATATATATTCCCACTCTTTCGGCTAAGAGGACTTTGGGATAGCTGGCATTGAGGAATAATAATAATAATAATAATAATAATAATAATAATAGGGGATACTTATACACTGTATAGCGCAATACCTCACATTGGGCTCATCGCGCTTTACAACGTTATTATAAAGGCATTACAACCCCCCATCCACCCAAGCCCCAAATGCCATTTGAACCTATGTAGTGAGAGACAGAGTCATTCACGAGAGTCTAACCTGTAGACTGGTTTTTTAATTACTTTAGAAAATCATTCATCGTACAATGGAGCCTCCATTATAATTAAGACCTCCCGTTATAAGACTCTCTCCCACTTAAGACCTACTTCTCTGAGACATTGCCCTTCTTTGTAAGTATTAAAATTACCTCCCTTATACAACTCCCTCCCATTTAAGATCTCACATTTTGGATGATTTTTGAAGGTCTTGTAAGGGAGGTTCCTGTGTGTGCCTATCACTTTACTAACATGTAATAAGCATACTATTAACCACTGGTGTGTGTGTGGGGGGGGGTGTCTTTTGTCTGGGGGGGGGGGGGGGGGGGTAGTTGGCTGTGCACCCTGTTGCTCCAACAAGGCTACACAGTGGATTACAATGAAAAAGCAAACTAGTAATAATTACCTGGATTACAATGAAAAAAGCAAACTAATAATAACTACCCGGGGGGGTCCTTTTTCACAGGGGAGGATCGTTGGCTGTGCACTCTGTTGCTCCAACAAGGCTACACGGTGGATTAGAATGAAAAAGCAAACTAATAATAATTACCTGGGGGGTGTTTTTTCACAGGGGAGGATCGTTGGCTGTGCACCCTGTTGCTCCAACAAGGCTACAGAGTGGATTATGCAGCAGCTGCTGATTCCTGGACCTACGCCCCTGAAGGATTCAATGAGTTCTTCAACCAGAGACGAAGGTTGGGGAATTTTATTTTTTTTAAACAATTTTGTATAATAAAAAAAAACACCACAATACACGCATGCACACATTAGCGCGCGCACACACACACACACACACACACACACACACACACACACGCGCGCACACACGCACGCACACACACACACACACGCACACACACGCACGCACGCACGCACGCACTCAGGCACACGCCTGCACACACACACACACACACACACACACACACACACACACACACACACACACACACACACACACGTACCAAGCTTTTATGGTTTTTGAAATGTAGGATGTTTTTGCTGTCTCATCTTCTGGGCCGTACAGTGGCGTTGCTCCCATGCCGCTCATTTCGAACCCCAACTCGCAGCCACACCTCCGCACGTTCAGGTCGCAGAATCCGAGACCAGCAGTCCAAGAGGAGCGAATCTATGTTAGGCCGTCAGGAGGCAACCAACTGAGGAGACACTGCACTGCTGCTGAGTCACTTCGGTGGAGTTCAGTAGAGCCTGTTCAGGACAACTCCTACTAAGCCCCCTACTGACGACACTATTCTCTTAGTCGCGGAGCCAGCGTGAGTGAGGTCCTCCTCCGAGGGCGCCACCACGACCGTCCACCGACAGCTCCCCAGAACACACTGATCCCCATGACTTTGACCCGAGCGCACCAAGGCATAGACTGGATCGGAAACCGAAACTGAGGTCACCATGAGAGCAGGGCTTGCAAAAACTCAGAATTTGAGACATTTTTCATTGTTTATAATGATTGATGGAAATGAGGTGGATGACTATGATGATGACGATGCTATGGAGTTCCGTATCGGTCTGAGACTGCATGAAGCATGGCTACGCTTCCTTTCATAATGATATCCCGGCGTTAACCACGCCTGAGAACTACAGACACCTGCAGTGTTGGTCTTGCAATTAGAGCAACACTCTCAGAATCGCATCCGTTAAGCGGATGAAGCTCGACTGTGTGGTTTCAGTCTTCCCATTGAGCCCACAGCCACTCGGTCTGGGTAGGAGTCGGTCCAGGACCGAAACAAAACCTCGCCTCTGATGGGATTCGAACACGAGAACTCCCAGCCAGTAGTCCGCGACGTTAGTCACTACGCCACGGCGGCTGGTAAATGTTGGATTTTTTTTTTACTACGGATGCTTTAGGTGATGTGACGGACCTGTTGTGAGTGTTCCACCATTACGACAGTCAA
>CM065712.1:4336968-4344468 GCA_017654935.2 Phymorhynchus buccinoides | reverse complement strand
GAGAGAGAGAGAGAACGAACGAAATTTTATTTATACAGGGTAATGAGATAAGTATACATACTTTTTTACACCCAGCCCTGTGGTAAACGAGAGAGAGAGACAGACAGACACAGATAGAGAGAGAGAGAACTGAGGACACAAGTGGTGTTTGGATTCAGCATGATCAACCTGCTTTGGATATCTATCAACTTCATGTTCCATATGAGAGAGAGACACAGAGAGACAGAGAGACACAGAGAGACACAGAAGGAGAGATTGTCCAGGATTCAGAGGCAGTGCCAGTCACCATCCCCATATACAGAGCATAACAGGTGGCATCCTAGGACCGCTGTTCCTGGTGTGTTTTTTATGAACCAGGAGTGCGTTTACATGATATTGTCATCTGGTCTGTTTTTTCCTTCTTGTTTTAACCAGTATTCGGTAAATTATATATTTCTTCGTTTTGTTCAGTATTCAGAGGCAGTGCCAGTCACCATTCCCATATATACAGAGGCGTAACAGGTGGCGTCCTAGGTCTGCTGTTAATTTTGTTTCTGAACTGGGAGTAAGTTTATATGGCCTTACCATCTTGATTTCTTTTTCATCTTTTGCCCAGTATTCGGTGTATCTATTTTAATTGTTTTGTCCAGTATTCAGAGGCGGTACCGGTCGCCATTCCCATAGACAGAGGCGTAACAGGTGGCATCCTAGGACTGCTGTTCCTGGGGTGTTTTTTACGGGTCCACAACATTTTCTCCTTGATAACTGCTCCTCGACAATTGCCTCGCGACAAATACTCCTTGATAATTGCTCCTTGGGATACTTGCTCCTGGACTAATTGCTCCTTGAACAATTGCTCCTCGCACATTAGCTCCTTGTTTGTTTCGCTCCTCGGACAGTTGCTCCTATTTTTATTTATTTTTCGCGTCCATTGCTATGAAAGGTATCTAAATATAGGGCATCTTTCAAGGGGTTTGGGTGGGGTGTTATTGGGAGCGGGACAGCTTTACTCGTTAGCAACATTCGTGAACGAGAATTTTGAACGATGTAATAAATAGAATAAACGTAAGCATTTCACACTGCTACAGTCTTTAACTTTCACTACCACTACTGTTAAATGGAAGTATGGTTGCATGTGTGTGGGGTGAGGGTGAGGGGTGGGGTGGGGATTGGGCAAGGAGCAGTTATCACACAGACGAGGAGCAATAATTGTTCGAGGGGCAAAACTCCAAGGAGCTTTTATTATCCAATGAGCAAATGCTTCGGGGAGGAATCACACCTAGGAGCAATTGTCTAGGGGGAATTGTTGGGGAGCAACTATCAAGGAGCAACTGTCGGTACCCCGTATTTTGTGAACTGGGGGTGCATTCCCATGGCTTTGCCACCTTGTTCCTTTTTGTCCAGTACTCAGAGGCAGTGCCGGTCACCATTCCCATATACAGAGGCGTAACAGGTGGCATCCTAGGACTGCTGTTCCTGTGTGTGTGTTTTTATGACCTGAAAGTACATTCACATGGCTTTGCCACCTTGTTCCTTTTTGTCCAGTACTCCGAGGCAGTGCCGGTCACCATTCCCATAGACAGAGGCGTAACAGGTGGCATCCTAGGACTGCTGTTCCTGTGTGTGTGTTTTTATGACCTGAAAGTACATTCACATGGCTTTGCCACCTTGTTCCTTTTTGTCCAGTACTCCGAGGCAGTGCCGGTCACCGTTCCCACAGACGATGGGGTGACGGTGGGCATCCTGGGACTGCTGTTCCTGTTCTTCTTGCTGTGCATCCTGCTGCTACAGATAGTTGGCATGATCATCCATCGGTGGGGAACGTTGCTGCATCTGTTGGCCTTCACCGATATCGACTGGCCCTGCTTCTCTAAAGTGGTAAGCTCCTCTCTGTCCGCCTCTATTTGTCTCTCTGTGTCTGTCTGTCTGTCTGTCTGTCTGTCTGTTCTTCTTGCTGAGCATCCTGCTGCTACAGATAGTCGGCATGATCATCCATCGGTGGGGAACGTTGCTGCATCTGTTGGCCTTCACCGATATCGACTGGCCCTGCTTCTCTAAAGAGGCATACTTCTCTCTGTCCATCTCTCTTTGTCTCTGTTTCTGTTGGTCTGTCTGTCTCTCTCTCTCTACAATATATGTGTGTGTGTGTGTGAGAGAGAGAGAGAGAGAGAGAGAGAGAGAGAGAGAGAGAGAGAGAGAGAGAGAGAGAGAGAGAGAGAGAGAGAGAGAGAGAGAGAGAGAGAGCAGATGTAGACGTTCGTGTTTTCAAATGCGTTTCTTGTTTGTAGTGAGGTGTTTTTTTGCTTTCATGTTACAAGTAGGCCTATTTTAATTGTGTGTGTTTTTTGTTTTTTAAATTTTTTATCCAAGGACAGATTTTTTTTAGGCATCGCCTAAAATCTTTATCCTTGTCAAATAAAGTTGTCCAGTGTCCAGTGTCTCTCTCTCTGTTCTTAAATAATCCATAAATAAGTGAAACAAAGAAGGGAAAAGATTTGCGCACGTGTCCGAATTTCCCCTATATGCGTAAACTTTTATCCTTCTTTCTTCCACTTATTTAGGGTTTTCCGTACGGAACTTACGCGTCTAATGTGAACCCAGCCTAGCCCTACATAACATGCATCTTTATGGATTAAAAACTTGGGGACTTTCCTGGAGTGGTATTGCAGTACCTCCAGGATCGCCCCACCATCTTCCTATCTATTAATGTCCCATATGTGCCTGTTCCAGTCCCGGAGGACGTTCTAATCGGATGTTCATTCATTTTCAATGGATTATTGAGCTATTGGCCACTGCAAAGAAGATGGCTGAGTACTGACCAAACAAGGGCATAGCTCTCGCCAATAACCCTATTTGAGGCCACTTACTGGCTGCCTTTTGCAAGAGTGAATGCCCTTGGTGTGTGGGGGGATTATGGTAGATACTGATCAACTAAGGGCTTAACTCTTGCCGTCAAGGGCGTTAATAACCCTAGTTGCAGTGGCCAATACAGTGGTACCTCCCTTATAAGACTTTCAAAAATCATCCAAAATGAGGTCTTATAAGGGAGGGTCTTATAAGGGAGGTAATGTTCATGCTTACAAAGAAGGGCAATGTCTCAGAGAAGTAGGTCTTATATGGGAGGGGGTCTTATAACGGGAGGTCTTATAAGGGAGGTTCCACTGTATAGATAAAATCGTGTGTGTTTTTGGTTGGTTGTTGGTTGTTGGTACGAACCTCCCTTTTACGACTTTCAAAACTCGTCCCAAATGAGGTTTTATAAGGTTGGGGTCTTTTAAATAAGGAGGTGATTTTAATACTTACAAAGAAGGGCAATGTCTCATATTTTAAAAAAAGTAGGTCTTATAATATGTGGGAGGGAGTCTTACTAAGGTAAAGTTTTACGTCATCCCGGTTACAAAGAACCACATGGGACAGTTCTTTTAATAAAGTTCATATTTCTTTTAGATAAAGTTAGAGGTATGAGGGAGTCTTATAATGGGAGGTCTTATAAGGGACGTTCCAATAGGGCATTTGCCGCCTGCCAGCGACTTTGAATTGAACCGAGTTGAATTTAGAGAGCTGAATTAAAACCCTTTCACCGCCAATGTGGCATTTTGGCACCACAATAATGGTTTAACACCCATGTCACTAAAAGGCATCCAATCCAGACCTGTTATCCAAAGACCCTATTTTCCTAATTTTGGGAGGTAAGGATAGGAGGCCTAAAGTTATGTATGTTACAGAGAAATTCGCAATATTGCAGAAATATTATTTTCTCTACCCAGTTAAGTTTAATGGGTTTTTGGGGGGGCTGAAAAATGGCTGGCGGTGAAAGGGTTTTAAAAAGGTCAACGCAACTCGGCCCCGGAATGAAAATCCGTTTAACGTCCTCCGGTCTGAAGCAGACACATATACGGGACATTAGTAGATATAAAGATGGTGGGAACGATCCTGGAGGCAATGCCCGGAGGCAGTGCAAGTCCCGAATTTTTAGCAACACAGATGTATAATCTGAGAACGAGCGCGGGCAAGTTATAATAGTCTTGTATAGAGTTCGAACTCTCGTCGTGGCAAATGAATGCCCTAAATTGTATTTCTCAACAACAACAACAAACAGATCACAGACCGAGACGACAAATCGAAGGATCGTCTGAAGACGTTGCAGTTCTGCCAGCGTCTGGTGTGCGAGCCCGTGCCGGACTACCTGGAAGACGACGACCAGCCAACTGGCGTCAGCGTGAGGGAGACCGTGGCGGAGAAACTGAGGGTGAGAGTTTGTGTCTGTCTGTCTGTCTGTCACACGACTATCAGATTCAATCTGTCAGACTCAGCCTAAATTCTCATCCTTGTAAACAAAAACAAAAAATTAAAAGAAGGTTCTCAAAGAGAAGATAATTAAGTAGACGTAAAGAGGCGTAATCAGTGCTGCTTTCCTCGATTAGTCAATCTCCATGTTGTTGTTTAAAGCAAAGAAGATGACATTCTCTTCACGAGAGAACTAAAAAAAACCTGAAGCAGACTGCAACGTCACCTGGAACGTGTGCAACAAACCAACAGGCACACAACAAGTGTAAAGTGACGTTATTTATTCGCAAAGAGACACGACAAAATCTTCTCTTGCGAAGTTAAAGGTGCATAATGGTCGACTTAGAACGCATATTTCACCGCCAGGGGGCAATCAAACCAGTAGGGGCTTAAGGGAGATGAGCCCCTCCCTCCCTCCCTCCCTCTCTCTCTCTCTCTCTCTCTCTCTCATTACCCCCAACTAAGAATATCACTCACTAAGCCCCTACTGGTTTGATTGCCCCCTGGCGGTGAAATGTGCGTCCTAAGTTGCTCGTTATTGCCACCTATTAGTAATAATAATTAGCATTTATATCGCCTAATCTTTTTAAAAAAATGCCTAAGCGCTTACAATAATAAATGAATAAACCAGCAAGCAATATAAATAAATAAACGACAAAAATATATTATGCACATACGCACGCACATACGCACGCACACACGCACGCACTAAACACAGGCACACGCGCGCACTAAACACACACACACAGAGATCGCAATACATTTTTGATTTCGAATTTCCCCAATAAATCGACAGAAAACCATTCTGGGCACCAGCTGCCGTCTCGGAACCGCCGTGCCCACGCAGTCGGTCTTTCAAAACCTGACTCAGGCAGGAGTGCTTCAGCCAGACTTGGTCAAGTCTCGCGCCTTCAACCTTTACCTTCGCGCCACCGCGCGAGGCGCAGGCGCGCGTGACTGGGACGAGGCGGCGTCGTCGGAGGATGACCGGGATGCTCAAGAGTTTGTGAACAACTTCCGCTCCAGTTTGAACCGGAGGTGAGGAACTTGACGTGGCGCCTTGTTGTTGTTGTCTCGTGTTGTTGTGTTCGTTTGTTTGCTACAGTGGATTCTTCCTTTGTTTTAAAAGGTGGCACCCTGACGGGTGAGTTTTTTGGTTGTTGCAAGAAACACCGTCGAAATCACCAGAAAGACAGCCTTTTCAAGGATCAGAACATTAACTTTGCTCAATAAACACGAAAAATCGCATGCAAAAACAAACAAATTGGGTGGCGCGCCTCTGGCTGCGACGCGCTCTCCAGGTGGGAGCAGCCCGAATTTCACAGAGACGCCTCTGTGACTATAAAGTACCTAATACCTAATACAGTGGAACCTCCCTTATGAGACCTCCCATTAGGAGACTCCCTTCCCGTATAAGACCTACTTCCCTGAGACATTGCCCTTCTTCGTAAGTATTAAAATCCCCTCCCTTATAAGACCCCTCCCTACTATTCAAGATAAAACCTAGTTTCAAAATAAAAAATACACAATACAAATAACCATATTTAAAGAAAAACTCTTTTTTCTCTCCAACCTCCCCCCAATATCTGAATTAATAGTAATGTCCGAGAGGACGTAAAACTTTAACTTTGCGAAGACCTCGTTTGGGATGATTTGTTAAGGTCCTAATATAAAGGAGGTTCCACTTGTACCTAATCAAATATAAATAAGACGTTCGACTATTGTTTGCATTTCTATTTACGTTATTAAGAGTGTAGAGTGGCACAGTGGTAGCGCGTTCGCCTCGTGTCAAGTAAACCCGAGTTCGAACCTGGGTACAGGGGATTTTTTTCCTCTCACTTTCCACTAGGCCTTACGGTCTGAACGTGGAGTCTTTCGGATGAGACGATGAGTTCTTCTTCTTTTCTTTTCTTTTCTTCTTTTTTCCTTTCTTTTCCACTACGTGCTACTGATTCCCACACGTGCAACTTGTTGAAATACGAGCTTTAATCACTTATTTTATGTTTGTTTTTTGGAGGACATGGGATGCTTCAAACATTCAGTTGGCCAACGTTTTATAGCTGGACAAAGATTTTATAATCAATCGAAATATCGCTCTTTTAACACTGTGTTGCTGATTTTATTTCGTTTTGTCTGAAATAAGACGTTCGTGTTCGTATTCTCTACATAAAAACAGGAATTCTAACCACTTCAACAACAGAAACGGCTTCCCCCCTGGCCTAGACGCTGGCTTACACCCAACCGGCGGTAACCGTGCCGCCGCCGTGAACGGAGTTCGCCGGCGAATTACGCACAACAACCACTTGCGCGACGCGGCGCGCCAATCGATGGTGAGGCTCGGTTTGCCGGATCCTCGCCAGCGTCGACAGCAATATGACAGCAGGGGTGGGGTTGGGGCGTATGGAGTAACGGGTGGGGGTGGGGGTGGTGGTTTGTTGGACCAGGTGTTGAGCGTTCGTCTGCAAAGGTTCGGCGAGTGTGCTCGAAGGGGTGATGGTGGTTGGAATGATGATGATGATGATGATGATGGTAATTTTGATGTTGTTTGCCAATAGCTGTGTTTTGGGCAAACATGCGGATCAACAAACGCCCCCTCCTCCATTTCTCGGTTCTTTTCTGTTTTTGTTGTTGTTGTTTGGCCTTTCTTACTGCAGGTTGAGCATTTGGTTTAAACAATGTTTTTGTATTGAGAATCACATAGTAAAGCAGCAACATAAACAAATGAGAACGAGCACAAGCTTAAAGCTTATACAAGGCGCTCAAACACAAGTAGATGATACAATATTGGCTGCCACAAGTAATAAGAGACTGGAACAGAACATGATCATGAAAATGATAGCATACGAAATGTGCACGAACAAGCAAGCAGCAAGAACAACAATAGCATAGAAATTGAAATGGAGAGTGAGCACTTAAACCTCTGTCGTTTTTTCAATATTTAACGTTAATTTTTCATCCATTTACACAATTTAATCAAAATGCATTCAATAGTAGTAGAAGATAAAGGGGCAAGACGAAACGGAAGGAAAGAACGCGATGAACCAAGACTGTGACAGGGGGTGGGGGGTGCTGATCTGCATCTTTACCGCTGTGTGATGTGTGATGTGTGACTATTTGACCAAGAATCAACGATACGTTTGGACAAAGTCCACACCACCAGAAAACCGGTTGTCCCTAATAAGAGCGGCGATCGCCATGGAGGAAGTGAAACTTTCTAATTCAAATACATTGGAA
>CM065712.1:4329468-4331968 GCA_017654935.2 Phymorhynchus buccinoides | reverse complement strand
AAACGTATACAAAATATACAACTCATTTAACCGTCACACGGATTTGTATTTCTTCTTCTTCTTTCTTCTTCTTTCTTTTTCTCGCTTCTTCTTCTTCTTCTCCTTCTTTTTCTCCTCGTCCTTCTTCTTCTTCTTCTTCTTCTTCTTCTTCTTCTTCTTCTTCTTCTTCTCCTTCTTCTTCTTCTTCTTCCTACTTCTTCTTCTTCTTCTTCTTCTTCCTCTTCTCCTTCTCCTCCTCCTTCTTCCTCTTCCTTCTTCTTTCTTCTTCATCTTCTTGTTCTTTTCTTCTTCTTCTTCTTCTTCTTCTCTTCTTTCTTCTCTTCTATCTTCTTCTTCTTCTCTTCTTCTTTCTGCGTTCACAGTCCTCAACGGATCAAATCTATATCGACAAACGAAGCCTAAAACGGATGCTTCAATTAACACAATCATCCCAAAATGGATGCCTTTATTCATTTCAGGAATCTTTTGAAAAGGATCATACGTACTACTTATCGAACCCTCACAACGGATCAAATGTATTATATAACAAACGAATCCTAAATTAAAATAGGGACATTTCATTCGATAAATCTGAAAACAATTAAAAGTATCATATACAATGTGTGAATCTTACAACGGAATAAGTGTGTACTTAACGCACTTTGAAACCGATAAAATGTGTTTATTTCATTGGGAGAAAAAAAAAATTTGGGATGAAAATTTAATAGGGGGGGGGGGGGGGGGGGGGGGGCATGCATAAAGGCTTTCATCAGAATACACTGTGAGTGTATGTGTATCGATGTATTTTTTGTGTTTTTTTGTTGTTGTTTTGTTTGTTCAATGAACGACTTAGCTGCTGATTTCACCGCCAGGTGGCGACTAACTCAAGTGGGGCTAATCCTAGTGATATCCCAAAGGATATCACTAGGATATTGGGGGGGAGAGAGAGAGAGAGCATGAGACACTGGACGCTGGAAAACTTTATTTGACAAGGATAAAGATTTTAGAGAGAGGGTGTGGAAGAGCAGTCCCTCTCTCTCTACCCTCAACAAAGGATATCACTAGGATAAGCCCCACTTGAGTAAGTCGCCACCTGGCGGTGAATTCTGGTCAGCTAAGTCGACCATTAAACAGATAACATGCACAAACAAACGGATCCTAAAACACAAAATGTGTTCTTAAACGAATAAAAAGTATCACAAGCAAAATCTTATAACGGTTAAAATAAACTGGAATAACTTTGGGTTTTTAAAGTAATTAAGCAAAAGAAAACAAAACAAAAAGCATGGAAGATAGAAAACAAACACATGGAATTCTTACAACGTGAAGAACACTAAATGGTAGGTATTCGGTATCACCGTCTCCGTACAATTGTAGTACTGATATTCTTCTTCTTCTTTCTTTCTTTATTCTTCTTCTTCTTCTTCTATCATTCTTCTTCTTCTTCTTCTTTGTCTGTCTACTTCTTCTTCTTCTTCTTCTTAATATCTTCTTCTTCTTCTTCTTCTTCCTTTCTTCTTCTTCCTTCTTCTTCTTCTTTGTCTTCTACTTCTTCTTCTTCTTCTTCTATTTCTTCTTCTTCTCTTCTTCTTCTTCTCTTCCCTTCTTCTTTTCCTTCTTCTTCTCTTCTTCTTCTTCTTCTTCTTCTTTCTCCTTCTTCTTCTCCTTCTTCTCCTTCCTTCTTCTTCTTTCTTCTTCTTCTTCTTCTTCTTCTTCTTCTTCTCTTCTTCTTCTTTCCTTCTTCTTCTTCTTCTTCTTCTCCTTCTTCTTCTTTCCTTCTTCTTCTTCTTCTTCTTCTCTCTTCTCTTCTTCTTCTTCTTCTTATCTTCTCCTCTTTTTTATCTTCTTCTTCTTCTCTTCTTCTTCTTCTTCTTCTTCTTCTTCTTCTTCTTCTTCTTTTTTCTTCTTCTTCTTCTTCCGTCTTCTTCTTCTTCTTCTTCTTCTCTTCTTCTTCTTCTTCTTCTTCTTCTTCTTTCTTTCTTCTTCTCTTCTTCTTCTTCTTCTTCTTTCTTCTTCTCCTTCTTCTTCTTCTTCTCCTTCTTCTTCTTCTTCTTCTTTTCTTCTTCTTCTTCTTCTTCTTCTTCTTCTTTTTCTTCTTCTTCTTCTTCTTCTTCTTCTTCTTCATTCTTCTTCTTCTTCTTCTTCTTCTTCTTCTTTCTTCTTCTTCTTCTTCTTCTTCTTCTTCTTCTTCTTTCTTCTTCTTTCTTCTTCTTCTTCTTCTTCTTCTTATTCTTCTTCTTCTTATCTTATTTCTTCTTCTTCTTCTTCTCCTTCTCTTCTCCTTCTTCTTCTTTTCCTTCTTCTTCTTCTTCTTCTTCTTCTTCTTCTTCTTCTTCTTCTTCTTCTTCTTCTTCTTCTTCTTCTTCTTCTCTTCTCCTTCTTCTCCTTCTTCTTCTTCTTCCAAGAAAGTTTACGTTTTCAAGTTTTCTTTTTCGTGGATCACTCAGACAGTTTCCTTCAATTATGTCATATGAGCGCAGATGCGTCATGCTGCCGCTATGCGCCTAACTAAAAAACCCAG
>CM065712.1:4266968-4304468 GCA_017654935.2 Phymorhynchus buccinoides | reverse complement strand
TGGGTATTTTTACTTCAAAATTACCACAATACACCAAATGGTTTCAAGCTTTCGAGATTTTGTTTTCATCTCTTCGTCACTGAGGAAGATGATCCGAAAACTGACATGAGATACAAGTTTCAAAGGTACAGCTTAAAAGAAAAACAAAAAGCAGGGGTGAGCACAAGTTCAGTATTATTTCTTGACAAGGAAAAGAGAAAGACAAAAAAAAGAAAACATAGGAGACTGAGTATGCTGTTCAAATTGTTTTTTAAATGGAGAATTGAAAACTACTCAACTTAAGGAAGGGCCTAACAAATCAAAGTAGTAGGAAGAAATGAGAGATAAATAAGATGGTAAAGCCACACAAGCGCACCCCCAGTTCATGGTCATACAAATTCAGATTCAAACTGGGAAAGCGCCTGCGAGCCCTTGCTTGATTAAGAGCCTGCCCACCCCTACATATATTGGAACGCAAGAAAAGGAAAGTGCACAATGTAAGAGTAGTAGTTGGCACATGCCTACATCTAACTCAAATAAAGATGTATACATTTACAAGTACTTGCAAATGTTCAAATCCGCATACACAAACAAATGTCCTCATAAACAGGGTAAGCGCATCAAGTAAAATTGTTTTACTGCACTACAAAGAAGAAAAAGCTTCAACCACTCTCAGTGTTCTCCACCCACCCCGTCCAAAATGGCTTCTCTCTCCGGCATCTCCGCCAAGGAGGAATCGCCGTTTGGACGGTTAGATTTCTAGGAAACCAGAGCAAAGTGAGTGTTCCGATCCTTGAAAAGGCTGTCTTTCTGGTGATCTCGAAGTGTTTCTTGCAAAAACTCACCCGTCAGGGTCCACCTTTAATAGCTCTGATTTCTCTCTTAAAATCGTCATCTGGCAGACCTGTATCATGTGGTTTTGGGTTGTAAGGTTAATGAACTTTTCAGACAGGGATGTAAATTAACCCTTTCACCGCCAGCCATGTTTCAGCAAAATATTTCCATTAAATTTACCTGGGTAGAGAACAAAAACCATCTGTAGTATTGGGGATTCTTCTGTGACACATATGAAATAAGGTCTATCCTTACTTCCCAAAACTAAGACAATAGGGTCTTTGGATAACAGACCCCAATTTGATGCCTTTTTGTGGCATTGGTGATAAATCACTGTGGTGCTAAAATGCGACTTTGGCGGTGAAAGGGTTACGGGCAAGAGGTGACATAGATTGTGTGATGTCCTGTGACGATGATGCGAAGTCTGTTGAATAGTTCACCAATACGGAGAGAACAAAATGTACCAGAATGATTATACCTACTCTTTGTAAATGCATAGAAGTGAGCATGTGCATGTGTGTGATTTTGCTTTTCGCTCCATAGTATGCCGAGTGTTCAACCCCCTTGAAATGAACTAATAAAATGTCATTGTTTATTGTTCTCTCTCTGTCTCTCTCCCTCTCTGTCTCACACACACACACACACACACACACACACACACACACACACACACACACACACACACACACACACACACACACACACACACACACACACACACACACACACACACACACACACACACACTTTTTAACCTTTCATCGCCACTGTCGCCTTTTCGCACCACAATGATTTAACACCCATGTCACTGAAAGGCATCAAATGAGGGTCTGGTATCCAGTGACCTTATGTTCTTCATTTTGGGAGGTAAGGACAGGACCTATTTTATGCACGTCACAGAGGAATCCTCAGTATTGCAGACGAAATCTTTTCTCTACCCAGGTAAATGTAATGGAAAATATTTGGCTGAAAAATGGCTGGCGTTGAAAGGGTTAAACCATGGCTCACACAAAGCTGTGAAGAATGGATGACTCCACAGCTGAGATACAAAAATCAATAACCAGTGTATGGGATCGGCTAGAGGCACTACATAACACACACAACTGACACTGCTCTCGTGCAAACATGCGATCATATAGGAGTCGGTTTACAAACACACTTATAAACGCTTCGCGCACACTGACGCGTGAACACACACACACACACATGCATAAACAATACACACGCACACACACACATAAACACACACACGCACGCACGCCGGCATTACGACACCACACACGCACGCACGCACGCACACCGCACTCACACACTACACATTCCTCAGTCCCTTGGTTGCACACACACACAAACACACACACTCTCACTCACACACACACACTCACTCACACACACACACACATTAACACACACACACACTCACTCACTCACACACACATACATTAACACACACTCACTCACACACACACACATTAACACACACACTCACTCTCACACATACATTAACACACACACACACACACACACACACGCTCACTCTCTCTCTCTCTCTCTCTCTCTCTCTCACGCACACACACACACACTCACTAACTTAACACACACACACACAACACACACACACACACACACACACACACACACACACACACACACACACACACACACACACACAGAGGCTATATTCACGCTCTTACCTTACACACAAAACGAATGTCGATGTATGCCACAGCAAGCCACACAAGTCAAACACTTTCGCTTGCTACTTTATTAACAGTACTCTAGTATTACAATATATAATGTAAACTATCTCGGTCAGGATAGCCTAATCTCTCTCTCTCTCTCTCTCTCTCTCTCTCTCTCTCTCATACAATTGTATACCCTTTCAAACACCCCATATACTGAAGATTGAAAACGTAGCACTTTTAAAACAATCGAGATAAAAACATTTTCGTTTTCTTGTCCTGCAACGTTCCAGCGCTTAGCTTACACTGCTATATTTAGATTCTGGCACACGTTCGTTCAGCCTCGCTTCGATATTAACATTATCAGTTCACGCGTGCACACGCACGCACGCGCGCGCAAACGCACGCACGCACGCGCAAAGTTCAGGGTTCAAGGTTCACAGCGCGCGCTGAAGGCCAAATAATCGATTGATTGTTTTTTTAAAGTGTTGTGTTCTTATGAGGAATTTCGGTGTTTTTAATTTTTTTTTATCTCTCTCTCTCTCTCTCTCTCTCTCTCTCTCTCTCTCTCTCTCTCTCTCTCTCTCTCTCTCTCTCTCTCTCTCTCTTTGTTAATTTGCTTACAGCATCACTGTATTTTTGCATTGTTCAGTTTCATTTTAATCACCGTTCTCCTTTAGTATATAAAAGTTAAAACAATTTACAAATCTGTGTATGTATTTGTCTGTTTGGGTTAAAATTTATTTGCTCCTGCCATGACGAACGACGAAAATGGTGTTTTACGTCCTCTTGGTCTGAATCAGACACATATGGGACATTTGTAAATACAAATATGGTGGGAACAATCATATACCTCATCGGCTATGGCACCGCTACAAGTATTTAATGTTGATTTCCTCCTGCCATATTGTTAATTATTATTTATGAAAGGGTGCGTTATAAGCATTTGCTTGTTGTCACTCTCATTACCTTATCATTGTTTGATTTTGTGTGATATTTGAATAAAGTTCTCTAAACCAAAGCTTATTGAATTAACGGTCTTCACTGGAAAAACAAAACAACCAAACATAACGTAGTATAAATGAATAATAGAGGAAATTGAACAAAGGGTGAATACTCTCTTTCTAATTAACTCCCCTCCACCAAAGTTGATTACGATACCAATCATCTAGCAATGCGTCCTCTCCACCATTGTTGATGTGTACTCTGATCCACGCATTGCTAGATGATTGGTATCGTAGTCAACATTGGTGGAGGGGAGTTAATTAGAAAGAGAGTATTCACCCTTTGTTCAGTTTCGTTATCTCCTCTCTTGGCCTCACTATTTCATTCTTTGAATAATTCTAATGTTTTGTTCTTTCCAAAGAATGAGATTGTGCAGCCCCAGCTCTATTCCCAAACATATTTTAAAAAATTCTTAAAAACATAATCAATTTTTGTCTTAAAAACATAATCAAATAATGTTAAAATGTCAGGGTCAGGGCTGCTCTCGCGTTGATGGGGCGGGCGTGGCTGGTGCATCTCTGGGTCCACATTGGCGCCACCGGGTGTTTCTATTTCATTATTACTAGTAACGGTAACGCCAAGTACTGGTAACGCTGAGTACAGCAAATTTGAAGCGATTCTCTTCAAATTTGCTGCCAGGCTTTGCCCTGACCACAGCAAGCCTGACAGCAAATTTGAAGCGATTCGGTTAAGAAACGGCGGAGTTATAAGGCCCCGTTTCCCGTTGGCGCTGCTCTGAGGGTGACGCACTCTCCCGAGTAACGGTAACGCCTAGTAACGGTAACGCCAAGTACTGGTAACGCTGAGTACAGCAAATTTAAAGCGATTCGGTTAAGAAACGGCGGAGTTATAAGGCCCCGTTTCCCGTTGGCGCTGCTCTGAGGGTGACGCTCTCTCCCAACTAACGGTAACGCCAAGTACTGGTAACGCTGAGTACAGCAAATTTAAAGCGATTCGGTTAAGAAACGGCGGAGTTATAAGGCCCCGTTTCCCGTTGGCGCTGCTCTGAGGGTAACGCTCTCTCCCGATTCTCTTCCTCATATAATAAAAAGGCAAGTGTGTGTCTGTGTGTCTGAAACACAAAATGGGTCTTATAACTCCGCCGTTTTTCGACCGAATCGCTTCCAATTTGCTGCCAGGCTTTGCCCCGACCACAGCAAGCCTGACAGCAAATTAAGAAAACAGGGTCTTTGGATAACAGGCCCTGATTTGATGCCTTTTAGTGACATGGGTGTTAAACCATTGTGGTGCATAAATGCGACATTGGCGGTGAAAGGGTTAATGTTATCTGGTGCATTTTGTACCATAGTGTTCAAGCGCTTCGGCTGTTGGGGTGATCCCTGGAGTCTTTAAGCCAGGGTACGACAACAGCCAGCAACAACAAGAAATCAATAAATTGAACAAAACTTCTATAACTTTATTTCTTGGCTAGAAGGCCAAACACAAACAAATGTTAAAATTATATCAATAAATTGAACGTTAATAGTAACTTCACATCCATGTTATTGTAAACGGCAAACCATTATAAAAAAAGAAAGAAAAAAAAGAACGCAATAACTTTTGTTCAAAATTATATGAACAAGTTGAATTAATGTTGACGCCCCCCGTGGGGATACCGGGGGGGTCTTCCGTACAAATAGTTCCCCCACCTTCTGGAAGTTCTGTGCTTGTAACTTCCTCTAATCTGTCTCTCTCTTTGACTCTTGCCTTTTCCCTTTGCTTGCTGTCATCTACTATCTTTCTGACTTTTGACCCATTCTCCTGCCTTTTTTTTCCAAACAACTCTTTCATAGTTTTCTCCTTTGAGCTCCTCCGAAATCGTGACGTGTCGGTTGTACGCAGCGGGGAGACCGGTGAAAACTGAAAACCGGACACATACGTACCTTACCCATTATGGCCATATGGCCTGGGAACGCAGAAGAAGAAGAAGAAGTTCACTCATGGAGAAAACAACAACAATGAAACGATTAACTTTTAAAATTTCAACCAGACATAAAACAAACATCAAATGTAGGCAGTAACAACGTATAACACCATTGTTATGTCAGTCTACACGTAAACATTTTTGTAACTGACTTCAACAAGATTCAATGTGTGTGTGCACGTTTGTGCATGTGTGTGTGTGTGTGTGTGTGTGTGTGCGTGCGTGTGCGTGTGCGTGTGTGTGTGTGTGCCAATGAAAATGTTATTGTGTTTGATTCCGCGAAGAAATATAGCATGAAGATATTGTGGTATCTTTTCCTGTGAATCGTTTTTATGTAAGACTCCACATTACACATACAAGAAGCGAATGAGGTATGGTGTTGTCTATTCTCCGTGTTTTGCTTTAGTTGTCATTATTCCATTTCAGTGGTTACCATGGTTACAAGAGCCTGTTCTGAAGTAGCTGGCACTTAGTGTTACAGTGCTCGGAATGAAAGTCGCAGAGGGGGAAACAAGTCACAAGAAAGACAGTTTACAGTCGTTATGTGTTCTGTTAATGCTATGGAGATGGAACATTATGTGTTCTGTTAATGCTATGGAGATGGAACATTATGTGTTCTGTTATTGCTATGGAGATGGAACATTATGTTTACACGTACAAACACAGACTCACAAACATGCACACATACGCACACACACACACATACACTCACAAAAACACAAAACATGCACACTCAAATACACACGAATGAACATACATACACATATATACACAGACACACACACAGTGACACACACACACACACACACACACACACACAGTGACACACACACACACACACACACAGTGACACACACACACACACACACACAGTGACACACACACAGTGACACACACACACACACACACACACACACAGTGACACACACACACACGCACACAAGAGAAATCTGAAATAACCCAATAATTATTTGAATGTTATTTTGTACTGTTTTCAGTGACTTTTTCTCCCACAAGCAGTTTTTATGCGACTTTATTCCTGCTACTTTTTTTTCCCCCATGGACTTTTTATTTCTGGGCCTTTCTTGCCTACAATCCAGTAAGTTTTACGGGTGAACTTTCTCCGCGTGTCTCCTCAGCTGAACTTGCCAGGCGAAAGCGGCAGGGCAATGCGGACAGCTGTAAGGAAATTCACCGGTGTGGATCGCACGGTGAGCCCTCAGACTGACAAGCTGCGTGAACCCTTTCCCACAGTCGGAACACGCGTGAGGTTTCTGCCCAGAGTGAGTCAGACGATGGGTGTTCATGTTACTACGACCGCTGAAGCCTTTCCCGCAGTCTGAGCACACGTAAGGTTTCTGTCCCGTGTGGACTCTCTTGTGCTCGTCTAAGCTCCCAGTGCCGGAGAAAGCTTTGTCGCAGAGATCGCAAACGTACGGTTTGTCTCCCGCGTGCCGTGACCGGATGTGTTTCCGCAAGTTACCCGGCTGGGTAAACCCGGCTTTGCAGAGTGGGCACTTGTAAGGTCTCTCCCCCGTGTGGACTCTTTTATGCATCTTCAGTTCACCGGCTTGGGCGAACCTTTTAGCGCACACATCACACGCAAAGGGTTTATGATCATTGTGAATCAGTCTGTGCCGGTTCAAGCTGCCAGCCTGGGTGAAAGCCTTGTTGCACAGCTCACACACAAATGGCCTTTGACCGCTGTGAATCAGTCTGTGTGTCTCCAAGTGGCCAGCTCTAGTGAAAGCCTTGTTGCACACCTCACACACAAAAGGCTTTTGACCGCTGTGAATCAGTCTGTGCGTCTCCAAGTGACTAGCCCCAGTAAAAGCCTTGTTGCACACCTCACACACAAACCTTTCGCTTCTCCTCTCCCCGTCTCTCTCACCTCTGCCGTTACCACCCCTCGCATCTTCCTGTCTCTCTGCAGTTTTTTCAATGCTAGTATGTTCACCCCCCTCCTTACACCCCCCGTTCCTGTAACCACAGGTACCGACCTCACAACGGTGGGCTGTGGGGGACACATCCTGCAGATGTTGTCGGTGGTGAAAGGCGACGTGCAGCTTCAGACTGTGGAACAGCACGAAGCTATGTGAGCACTGGTGGCACAGGTAACGTCTGTTCGGAAATGTTGTTGAAATGGTGCTGATGTGGGTGGAGACTGGTCCTGATGTCTGGAATTATAAATAAAGACATCGTTATGAATTTAAGACAGCATTGAAAAAAGAAACAATTCGGTATAAAATAGCCAATATTAATAATAATAATAATAATAATAATAATACTGAACATTTATATAGCACTTTACTCCCTTTGCAGGGAGCTCAAAGCGCTTTACCCTCAATAAAGATGATTTTGACTTGACTTGACTTGACTTACATAGACAATAAACATAAATAAGTTAACATTATACACATATGACTCACTACAATCAAATCAAATATACATAAAATAACATTATTGAAACAAAGCCCTGTTCATAACCACAAAATTTGAAACAATATTACAATGTTATAAGAAAAGAAACAAAATTGCAAGGGAAATCAAAGTTCATGAGCTACGTTATCGCGCAATCATACACACTAATAGAGAAGCACACAGTCACACACCACGCACGCGCACGCACACACACACACACACGCGTGCATAATAATCAATGGGCATTCACACACACACACACACGCTGCGCGTTCAATATGTTGAATAGTTGACTAAAATAAAGAACAAACAACAATCGCGCACACACACACACACACATACCTCATTTAATAAATAAAAAAAGCAAATATTTCCAGCAGTTAACTGCTCTTCCTCAGTGCTATAGCTCTAAACGCCAACAATGCAAGCCGCACTCCAATATTTGGATATAAAGAAATGCATTGCCTTAGGAAAGAGCATAAAATGGACACCAAAAAGTCTCCGTTTTTGTGTGTGATGGTATCCGTTTATTAACTCGCTGATTTCCACTGGGATCAATAATAAATTATACAGTGGAACCTCCCGTATAAGACCTTCAAAAATCATCCAAAATGAGGTCTTATGGGAGGGGTTTATAAGGGGTGGGTGGGGTAATTTTAATACTCACAAAGAAGAGCAATGTCTCAGAGAAGTAGGTCTTATGTGGGAGGGAGTCTTATAATGGGAAGTCTTATAAGGGAGGCTACATTGCAACAGATAATATAAATATGAGGCATTCATGTTTAAATTCACTTATTCAGTTTTCAAACATGAGTGAAATGATCTTAGTTACATATCTCTTCTCCAATACAGTGGAACCTCCCTTATAAGACCTCCCATTATAAGACTCCCTCCCTTATAAAACCTCCCATTATAAGACTCCCTCCCATATAAGACCAACTTCTCGGAAACATTCTTTGTAAGTATTAAAATGACCTCCCTTATAAGGCCCCTCCCTTATAAGACCTCATTTTGGATGGTTTTTTGAGGTCTTATAAGGGAGGTTCCACTGTACCATATTATACCACTTCTTTCCTCTTTTTCTACGTTCATTATACACAAATTAGATCCCTTCTATATCTCCATCTCTGTATACAAGAGTATGAAACAGAGCAGAAGAGTTGCAGAGATTCACACAGACCTGTCTGTCACTACTCTCAGTCCACTCAGTGTATGACACAGGGCAGAGGAATTACAGAGATTCACACAGACCTGTCTGTCACTACTCTCAGTCCACTCAGTGTATGACACAGAGCAGATGAATTACAGAGAATCACACTGACCTGTCTGTCACTACTCTCAGTGTATCAAACAGAGCAGAAGAATTGCAGAGATTCACACAGACCTGTCTGTCACTACTCTCAGTCCACTCAGTGTATGACACAGTTCAATTACAGAGATTCACACAGACCTGTCTGTCACTACTCTCAGTCCAATCAGTGTATGACACAGGGCAGATGAATTACAGAGATTCACACTGACCTGTCTGTCACTACTCTCAGTGTATCAAACAGAGCAGAAGAATTGCAGAGATTCACACAGACCTGTCTGTCACTACTCTCAGTCCACTCAGTGTATGACACAGGGCAGAGGAATTACAGAGATTCACACTGACCTGTCTGTACTCTCAGTCCACAGTACTGACACAGAGCAGAGGAATTACAGAGAATCACACAGACCTGTCTGTCACTACTCTCAGTGTAGAAACAGAGCAGAGGAATTACAGAGAATCACACTGACCTGTCTATCACTACTCTCAGTCCAATCAGTGTATGACTCAGAGCAGAGGAATTACAGAGAATCACACAGACCTGTCTGTCACTACTCTCAGTGTATCAAACAGAGCAGAAGAATTGCAGAGATTCACACAGACCTGTCTATCACTACCCTCAGTCCACTATGAAACAGAGCAGAAGAATTACAGAGATTCACACAGACCTGTCTATCACTACCCTCAGTCCACTATGAAACAGAGCAGAAGAATTACAGAGATTCACACAGACCTGTCTATCACTACCCTCAGTCCACTATGAAACAGAGCAGAAGAATTACAGAGATTCACACTGACCTGTCTGTCACTACTCTCAGTCCACTCAGTGTATGAAACAGAGTAGAAGAATTACAGAGATTCACACTGACCTGTCTGTCATTACTCTCAGTCCACTCAGGGAATAGCAGAGGCTCTCCATGAACTGACGCCAGGTGGAGCTCCAAACTGCTGACCAGCACAAAGGCGGCAGAACAATGCTGACACACAGGACTCGTGTTCAGAGACAGCGGTGACCCAGACGTGTTGTCAGACATGGGCTGTACTGTGCTGTAGACAGCTAATGGCTGATCTGGTGGCGAGTCTTCCTCCATGGACCATGCTGGTTCCTGCTTCTGTGAACACAATTCCCCAAATTCACAGCACAGAACAGACAGCAAGACAAGGCATAAATGTGGGGTTTACTGAGCTACACAAACCTCATATTCATGTGTGCATGCCATGCCAGTCAGTCGTTTCCGACCATGACTGCCAGATAGCAGAGGGGGGCAGATGCTATTCTGGTGGGCTGGGCTACAATGTGTTTATAGTGGAGATGCCTTGCCCAGGGTATGGGTAAATCCCCACTCTCTCGGCCAAAGGGATTTGGGGACAGCTGATGTTAGGGAAGTCCCAGGCCAAGCCATCCCCTTGACTGCGGCACCAGAGCCGGTGCCAAGCCCTCCTCGCTCGAGAGTCATAGTCTTCCACAAGAGACTAAACTGTGCCATGATTTTCCATTACTGTAGAAAATCATCTATTGTACAGCTCTCATGTTACTGAATGGTTTATTCATGTTTATGAATGGTGAGTGAAGGCGCATTGAGGTCCTCAGCCAGATTATGCGCTATAAAAGCATTATTCACAGATTCACAGAGGCTATAGGCTGTAAGCCTTTTGCCCTCGATAGTGTAATTTATTTGTACAGAGCTTCATTGACTTTAGTGCCCGTGGATTTAATGTTGACGTTAGTGTATAACTAACACTCAATTTTACAATTTAATGCATGTCCAAATTGGTAGAAAACATTAGTGTTGTTAATTCCTTATCAATGTGATTGTTAAAGGCATTTACAGATGGAGCATTGACAGTATTATGGGACAAACTATTCCATTATTATTATTATTATTATTATTTTCGCTGTTGGGCCCTACTAAAGACTAATGCCAACCCCCCAAAAAGGCTATTTGAGCAAAGGCCATGTTATCGACTAGTTGAAAACAATGTAGAACAACATTCTCCTCATAACCTTACAAAAAAGAAAAGCATTTTGTTAGCTAAATTAAACATTAAATGTCTACTCACCAAGCCAAGGTAAGCAAATTCCATGGTCAGGTTTCCTGGTTTTTCAGCTGTGTCAGAAAGAAGGGAATTGATTTCATTTCAACACGCGCCATTTATCAGTGATGTTCCGAGGCCCCGGCCATAGGCCATTGACCTATTAAAATTGAAAATGTCCTATCGTGTTTTCCCCTGTCAGGACAAATGACTGATTACACACAAAAAAACTTTCATCGCCAGTGTCGCCTCTTGGCACCACAATGATTTAACACCCATGTCACTGAAAGGCATCATATGAGGGTCTGGTATCCAGTGACCTTATGTTCTTAATTTTAGGAGGTAAGGATAGGCCCTATTTTAGGCACGTCACAGAGGAATCCCCAATATTGCAGACAAAATCTTTTCTCTACCCGGGTAAGGTTAATGGTAATTTCTTGCTGAGGAATGGCTAGCTTTGAAAGGGTTGACACGGGCACGCTTTATCTTATTGATTTCTGCAAGAGCCAGAACATTGTCCTATTGATTTGTCTTGTCTCAGGACAGTTTGTTCTATCACTTTTCGATCCTCGGTACATCACTGATTGATGTGTTATCTTAATTATATTAATTAATATAGGTGCCGTGTGCATGTGATTACACTCACGAGAAAGAGAGAGAGAGAGAGAGAGAGAGAGAGAGAGAGAGAGAGAGAGAGAGAGAGAGAGAGAGAGAGAGAGAGAGAGAGATAGATTGATTGATTGATTGAATTTTATTTATAGAGGGTAATAGAGTAAACAATAACATGCTTTTTTACATCCAGCCCTCTGGACAAAATACATATATAAAAGTAGAAAATGGAAAACAAAAATAAACACATACAAAGTCATATAAAGCATGCAAAGAGAGAGAGAGAGAGAGAGAGAGAGAGAGAGAGAGAGAGAGAGAGAGAGAGAGAGAGAGAGAGAGAGAGAGAGAGAGAGAGAGAGAGAGAGAGAGAGAGAGAGAGAGAGAGAGAGAGAGAGAGAGAGAGAGAGAGAGAGAGAGAGAGAGAGAGAGGAGAGAGAGAGAGGGTGAGGAGAGAGAAACTTTACTACACAAGGATTGCATTAAGATTTAGAACAGAACCTTCAACGTGATGAAGTTGGCTGCCTAAGGAGAAGAAGAAGATTTTAGGCCAAGCCTATTCTTCCAATCTGTCCTTGGGACGAAAACTAGACTAATACAAAACAATTAGGCAAATGGATATATGGACATGCATGATGATGCAAGGCAACAACAGCAACAAACACAACAAGAACTTTTTTTTTTAAATGGGAATACACACAGCAAGAAGTATGACAAAACATGACTACGATTTGATCAGAGAGAGAGAGAGAGAGAGAGAGAGAGAGAGAGAGAGAGAGAGAGGAGAGAGAGAGAGAGAGAGAGAGAGAGAGGGGAGGGGAGAGAGAGGGGGAGGGAGGGAGAGGGAGAGAGAGAGAGAATGAATGAATGAATCTTTAATTTAATGTCTTTTCACATATATCGTGATTTTAGACAGTAGGGAGAGAGAGAGGAGAGAGAGATAGGGGGGCGGGGATACACTGCTGGGTGGACAGAGAGGGTGTTCAGGCCAGAAAAACCCGACTCCAAAGCTTGGGACTCGATAGTGTAGGGAGAGAGAGAGAGAATGAGAGAGAGATGAGATCTTGTAACACTTTAAGGCCAGAAAAACCGACTGTGGACTCGAAAGTGTAAACATTTTCACATAGGGGCGTGATTTTCCAGACAGTAGAGAGAGAGAGAGAGAGATGAGAGAGAGAGAAGGAGGGGGGGGGGGGGGGGCGGGGATACACTGCTGGGTGGACAGAGAGGGTGTTCAGGCCAGAAAAACCCGACTCCAAGCTGGACTCGAAAGTGTAAAAATTTTAAGAGAGAGAGAGAGAGAGAGAGAGAGAGAGAGAGAGAGAGAGAGAGGGAGAGAGGAGAGAGGAGAGAGAGAAAAACACGAGAGAGAGAGAGAGAGAGAGAGAGAGAGGGGAGTGGGGAGAGAGAGAGGGGGAGAGAGAGAGAGAGAGGATGAGGGAGGGGGAGGGGGGGAGGGGGGGGGGGGGGGGAAGGGGGGGATACACTGCTGGTGGACAGAGAGGGTGTTCAGGCCAGAAAAACCCGACTCCAAGCTGGACTCGAGAGTGTCATTTTTTAAAATACATGTAGACCTAGATTAGACTAGATCTAGTTGTAGACTATCACATTTCATCGTCTATTTTTGGTCACATGTGGGTGACAGATAGATCTACTTACACTAAGTTACAGTGGTATCCATCCAAATGATCCACCATTCTTCGTTTTGAACTGATTTTTAAAAAATCCATTGTGTCCTAAACAAAGGTCTTTTTTTTATACTAAACCTCATATACCAATATCATACACGACATAAATCTTTGCCTATTAAGTCTACATAATTTACTTACTGGATCCAAAGACAGTGTAGTGTTATATATAAGCTTTCTGCCAGATCTACCGTAAAATCAACTTTGAAATAAATAGCCATACTCCAATCAAATCTTCGTCAGTCTTGTGAAGCAGACGACAATTCCTTCACAGCGCATGCGCAGAAAGGATGTTATGGCAAGCTTAGTGGCGCCATCTGGATCTGTCACCTTGACCTATGCTTTCTCCTACTTTCGTTCTTCTCCTTTGAATGGATAATTAGGCCGGGTTCACATTAGATGCGTAAGTTCCGTACGGAAAACCCTAAATAAGTGGAAGAAAGAAGGAAAAAGATTTGCGCACGTGTCCGAATTTCCCCTATAATATGCGTCAACTTTGATCCTTCTTTCTTCCACTTATTCAGGGTTTTCCGTACGGAACTTACGCGTCTAATGTGAACACGGCCTAATACTAGAGTCATCTTATGGTGTATGGGAGTGATCTTGCCTAACTCAATCGGACAAACAGGGGAAATTACTCTACCATCAGGTAGACCCCCCAAATAGGATGATTGCTGCCATCTCGGTGAGTTTCTCCAGAGGTATTGTTCTTTGCGTTTCCTTAGAGTTTCTCCAGAGTTATTGTTCTTTGCGTTTCCCTAGAGTTTCTCCAGAGTTATTGTTCTTTGCGTTTCCCTAGAGTTTCTCCAGAGTTATTGTTCTTTGCGTTTCCCTAGAGTTTCTCCAGAGTTATTGCTCTTTACATTTCCCCAGTTTCTCCAGAGTTATTGTTCTTTGCGTTTCCCTAGAGTTTCTCCAGAGTTATTGTTCTTAGAGTTTCTCCAGAGTTATTCATTTCCCCAGTTTCTCCAGAGTTATTGCTCTTTGCGTTTCCCTAGAGTTATTGTTCTTTACGTTTCCCTAGAGTTTTCCCCAGAGTCAACGTTCTTTGAAGTAGCACTAGCTTCAATGGAGCAGCCAGATGTTAAGACGCAAAGGGATGTACTCGAAGGCAGGTGACACAGCATGTCGTCAGATCCCACAGAAACAGCAAATGCCATGTAAGGGAAACAACTGGTGTTCATGTCAGTAGCTACATTATAAAGAGTTGTTCCCCTTAACAACTCACTGGTTTGCTTTTTTTTTTTAATAATTTGTCATAATTTCTTTTATTCAATAAATTGGGTCTCGTGGGATGGTACAGCATTGTCGTTCCAAAGAATTATATCAAAAGGGAAGAATTGTGCCCAGTTTTCATTCAGATTTGTATGGAAGTTTAGGCGATAATTATGACATGACACATTCACGTGGGTGCTCCCGGGAAATTAAGAAAATCCTGCAAGGGGGCGGCCCCGCACACACACACACATATTTACTGCTCTTTTTTCACCCCTCTAGTGCTACATTACTTTGAATATAGCAAATGCTTATAACAGGCCCAAGTGTACAAGTGTGTGTGTAAGAAAATCGTTGCTTCTCAAATTCTTATAATACAGCGACGCCTGCTCTAGGCGATCTAAAAATCCTGCAATTCAGGACATCCTGAAAGCAGGAGCATCAATGTTTGTGTAGATAAATACACACCCAGAGAGAGATAAATGTATCGGCGCATGTTCCCATCGCTATGCATTCCTGTTCTAGAATTGGGGGTAGAAACATTTGGAGAAACACAATCATGAATGTTGTTTTTTAAGTTTCAGAGAGAGAGAGAGAGAGAGAGAGAGAGAGCGAGAGAGAGAGAGAGAGAGAGAGAGAGAGAGAGAGAGAGAGAGAGAGAGAGAGTTCAGATAGTTTATTTTACAAGGATAAGAATTTAGGCTGGGCAGAGAGAGAGAGATTCACAGATTCAGCCAGACAAGGTAGACAGACGAATAAGTCAGAGGATAAGTGAGGGGGAAAAGAGAGGGAGCCAGATAGACTGACAGAAAGAGAGGGACAGAGAGATAGGGTTGTGGGAGAGAGAGAGGATTTCCCCGGGATTCTCAGAGAGAGAGAGAGAGAGAGAGAGAGGAGAGAGAGAGGAGGATAGAGAGAGTAGGGAAGGGAGGGAAGAGAGAGAGAGGAGGATTCACGATTCAGCTCGGGACAAGAGACGAATAGGATAGGGGTGAGAGAGGGAGCCAGATATTAAGACTGACAGAGAGAGGGACAGAGAGATAAGGGGGGTGGGTGAGAGGGAGAGAGAGAGAGAGAGAGAGAGAGAGAGAGAGAGGAGAGAGAGAGAGTTCACAGATTCAGGCTGGCAGAGAGAGAGATTCAAGCCAGACAAGACGAATAAGTCAGAGGATAAGTGAGGGGGAAAAGAGAGGGAGCCAGATAACTGACAGAAAGAGAGGGATTCAGAGAGATAGGGTTGGGGGTGGGAATGGTGGGGAGAGGACAATCCAAAGAGAGAGGGAGAGGAGAGAGAGAGAGAGAGAGAGAGAGAGAGAGAGAGAGAGAGAGAAGGGAGAGATAGAGAGAGAGGAGATAGAGAGAGAGAGGGATTTAGAGAGATGGGCAGAGAGAGAGAGGATTCACAGATTCAGCCAGACAAGGTAGACAGACGAATAAGTCAGAGGATAAGTGAGGGGGAAAAGAGAGGGAGCCAGATAGACTGACAGAAAGAGAGGGACAGAGAGATAGGGGGGGGGGGGGGGGGAGAGGAGAGAGAGAGAGAGAGAGAGAGAGAGAGAGAGAGAGAGAGCAAGAGTGAATGCATGTTTGACCGCAAATACATACATAAAAACACTAAGCACACTCGCTTCACTGACACGTGCATACACACATTCTCTCACATCCCCACACTCTCTCTCTCTCACACACACACACATGCGCCGTACAAAGATACATACACACACACAAAGATACACACACACACACACACCACAAAGATAATATACACACACACATACAAAGATACACACACACACACACACACAAAGGAATACACACACACACACACACACAAAGATCACACACACACACACACACACACAAAGTACACTCACACACACACAAAGATACACACACACACACACATACACACACACATACAAAGATACACACACACACCACACACAACACACACACACACACACACCAAAGATCCACACACACACACACACACACAAGATATATACACACACACACACAAGATACACACACACACACACTTACAAATACACACACACACAAAGATACATACAAACACATGCACGTACAAAGATACAGCACACACACACACACACATAGCAAGAGATACACACACACACACCCGATACACACACACACACAAAGATACATACACACACACACACATACAAAGATACACACACACACACACACACAGGTACACACACAACACACATACATACAAAGGATACACACGCACACACACGTACATAAACTGATACACATACACACACACACACACATAAGATACACACACACACACATACATACAAAGATACACACAGCGGACACACACGTACAAAGATACACAACACACACACACAAAGATACATACACACACACACACATAAAAAGATACACACACACACACACACATACACACACACACACATACAAAGATACACACACACACACACATACAAAGATACACACGCACACACACACATACAAAGATACACACACACACACACATACAAAGATACACACACACACACACACATACAAAGATACACACACACAAAGATACACACACACACACACGTACAAAGATACACACACACACACACGTACAAAGATACACACACACACACACACAAAGATACACACACACACACACACATACAAAGATACATACACACACACACACATACAAAGATACATACACACACACACACATACAAAGATACACACACACACACACACGTACAATGATACACACACACACACATATATACACACGCAATAAGACATTAACACGTGAGTTGTTGCCATAGCAAAAACATATTTAATTTGACTGAACACATTATTTTGCTCAATGCAAACCCAAAGCATAATCAGTGAGAAGGGGAGTACAGATATCCATGAGTCGTTTTCCTTTCTGTCAGTCATTCGTACAAGCCTGTTAATAACGCTAAAAATAGAAACATAAACTAATAACAATAACAGTGACAACAAAATTTGATTTCCAAACAATACACGCAAAATAACTGTGAACTTACTCTTTTTGTTTTTCCATACATACAAGTCTGTTAATAACAATTAAAATAGAACTATAAACTAATAATAATAATAGTGACAAAAACATTGATTTTTTTTAAAAAAACAATACACACCAAATAATTGTAGACATATCGTGACACATCACAATACGTCATAGGACAATAACGATTCACATTCATCTCCGTGAGAAAAAAAAAGAAGAAAATATGCATATTTCCCAGAGAAACGATAAACGCATTAAAAATCCAGACACGGTACAATATGATCGTCATAGAAAAATGTGACGGTAATCATTAAATTCAGTCTGTGAATCAGCGGGCAATTTGCCAGCCAAAAAAAACAAAAAACAAAAACCACATGCAAGGTATACAAAGAATTATGTTTGATTTGTGTTGAATTAAAACCCACAAACAAATCCTTCCTTTTCCCTGTTTTTACGGAAAACATGCACATTCGATTTGGCTTGATTCAACCCAAACCCCAACCCCCCCCCCCCCCCCCCCCCCCCATGTTGAATTAAAAATACCACCCCAAATCTTTCCCCCCCCGGGAAAACCACATTCCCCCCCCCCCCCAACCCCCCCCCCCCCCCCCCCCCATGTTGAATTAAAATAACCCCACCCACAAATCTTTCCTTTTCCCCCCCCCCCGGAAAACATGCACATTCCATTTGGCTTGATACAACCCCCCCCCCCCCCCCCCCCCCCCCATGTTGAATTAAAATAACACACCCACAAATCTTTCCCTTTTCCCCGTTTATACGGAAAACATGCACATTCCATTGGCTTGATACAACCCCCCCCCCCCCCCCCCCCCATGTTGAATTAAAATAACGCACCCACAAAATCTTCCTTTTCCCCGTTTATACGGAAAACATGCACATTCCCCCCCCCCCTTGATACAATCCCCCCCCCCCCCCCCCCCCCCCAATCCCCCCCCCCCCCCCCCCAGTCAGTTTATTTTATTAATCATTATTATTTGAGTTTTTCGCTAACAAACATTTCACTCGCAATCGTGTCGCTGCTTTAGAAATCTCCTCCAAGTTGCTAAATGTTTGCCTCGTAGATTCTCTTATATTTAATAAAAAATTAAAAATTAAAAATAAAAAAAATTAAAATTATAGAGGCTTTCAACAATAAATTTCTACACCAAATGCAGCCTTCGCAAGATCAGCACCTTAGAAAAGTACATGCGCATGCATACTAATACACACACACACACACACACATATTCAAGATCGCTTGGGAAAACTTTTATCTGTTTAAATCTACGCTTTAGGATAAAATAAAAAAAAGGAAATAATTCTTCTTCTTCTTCTTCTTCGTTCGCTCAGTTTCCTGTCAAATGAGTGTAGATGCATCATGCTGCCGTAATGCGCCTAACTAAGAAATAGTTAGGCCCAGCATGTCCGACTTCGGCTGAAGAAATCTTTCTATCTAAGAATTTATAGAAAAAAAGGCAGGGGAATGGACCAGTGAGATAGAAAGATAGCAGATGACAGTAAGCAAAGGGAAGAGGCAGAGTCAAAGAGAGTGACAGATTAGAGGAAGTTACAAGCACAGAACTTCCAGAAAGTGGGGGAACTATTTGTACAAAAGACCCCCGGTATCCCCACGGGAGGGAAATCATAATTATGACCAGAAACAATATTCCAAACTCTTTGGCACAAGTTAATAACAAATCCTTTTCCCTTCACTCTCACACTTGTCTTTCTTTTATTATTATCAAGTTAAACCAACTTTGTAAAAATCTATCAACATTACATTTTTGATCAGAGAATTCACAAAAGTAATCGCTTGTCCCGCTAGAAATCTGTTTTTGAATATTCCCACCAACACACGTGGAGAAACAAATGCATGTGCGAATCAAACTGGTGTACGCGAGTGTGCATGCAGGTACGCGCATGCACACACACACACACATTTAAATAGCAGCTGTTAAAAAAAAAACCAAAAAAAAACCCCAAGAACTTCCAGTTTAATTTTTGACACACAACTGTTACAACAAAACAACAAAATCAGCCAAACACAAAACCAAACTGCAATGCATTTTTGTAAGGGAGATAATTCATAGACGGAAACCAGATTGATAAATTCTTCATTCAGCCACTCAGTTATCTCCTCTTACAGGATAAATATGAATAGTGTCCTCTTACAAAACAAAGAAAGATAAGGAAAAAAAAAAAAAAAAAGTCTGTTAAAAACATTTAATCAACATTTAACAAAAACTGAAATACAAACTTCCACCGCTTATTATCAATAAACAATATATTGTCGGTGAAATTCAAAAACCTGGTATCTCGATTTATTTATTTTTGCCCCGCCACCTTCAACCAAAAGCTTGTATCTCTAACGACTTTCTATCTGGGGTAGTAAATCAATCTAAATGAGGTTATGTAAATGGAAAAAAAATTACCAAAATTGAGATACGAGGTTTTTGTATTTCACGACGATATCATGTTTTTTTTTTAAAAGTTATAGATTCAAAGGGAAAAAAAAGAAGAAAAAACAAACCCCACCAGAAACATGCCCTACTTAACAGAAAACATAGTTCATCCCAAGCACATCAGTGATGCAAACGAACTGCGTAACAAACAGGCTCCCTTAATAACAGCAGCATTTTGTCATAGCGTTTACATGGGCGCTCCTGGGAAATTTCAAACATCCTGCAAGGGGGCGGCCCCGGCACACACATTTACTGCTCTGTTTTCACCCCTCTAGACTAGTACCAGTGCTACGTTCCTTTGAATATAGCATCTGCTTATATAGGCCCTTTTTATTGTACAAGTGTGTGTGTGTGTCTGTAAGAAAATCGTTGCTTCTCAAATTCAGCGACGCCGGCTCTAGGCAATTTAAAAGTCCCGCAATTCAGGACATCCTGCAAGAAGGAGCATCCATGCGCTTAGCAATATTAGAAATGACTACTGCATTTTTTGGACTATAAGGCGCACACCCTGAATTTCACACAAAATTCAGATTTAAAAAAATCCATTTTCTTACTACACCAGTAGTCACATCATAGGGTCTCACTCTTGGGGGGAAAAAGCATCGCCTTTTAGTCCGAAAAATATGCATATGAAATAGAAACACCCCAAGGTGCTGACGGGACCCAGAGATGCACCAGCCACGCCTGCCCTATCAACGCGAGAGCAGCCCTGCCCCAGCCTTGGAAGTCCGTGTTGTGTTACTGGGGGGCAGGCACACACGGAACATTCCATTGAGTATACAAGGCGCATAGCTACTCCCGGCTTGGTGACCATCGGATACGATACAAAGGAGTCCTTGCGAAAAAAAGCATCGCCTTTTAGTCCGAAAAATATGTATATGATACACAAGTCTCAACCAACAATTCATTTTGATAAATAGTCAGCGTATAGATTATCCCAAGTCTCCGTTGAAAGCAAGCTTTGGTAGAGGACAGTTTAAACAGGAGTGGGGTGGTGTGGGGTGTGGAAAGATCGAGCATAGGGGAGGTGGGGGGGGGGGGGGGGGGGAAATGTAAATGTACAATCATTTGCAGCAAAGTTTCATCTCGCTTCGTAAAATATATCTTTTGTGATCTACTCATCTAGAGCCCTTTTAATAATATTAAATGATAAACGGATATTTATAAAGCGCCTTACAAATCAGCATCGAAACACAAACATACACACACTGACTCACGTAGGTGCACGCACGCGGGTGAACGCATTCTTGCACACAGACACACACACATTTCATCCAATTTCTTTCCCGACTCACTGGAGTCATGACGGTAGATGCCTGCCGTCACTGTTCAGGTCATGACAGCAGACCTTATTCAAGGGAGCTTACTTTCGAAAGTCAAAGTACACTCATTTATGCCTCGATTACTTCCCTTAGACCATGTCTCGTATCCTTTAGCCAGTTTCATTGATAGGTTGTGGCCTGTCTGTTGTTCTAGATCTACCTTCAAGTTGTTGTCGCCTGTCTGTCGTTTCCGACAATGACTGCCAGATAGCAGAGGGGGCAGATACTATTCTGGCGGGCTGGGCGAGAATTTGTTTATAGTGGAGATGCCTCGCCCAGGGTACATCCCCTCTCTCGGCCAAAGGGATTTAAGGAGAGTTGGCGTTTGGGGAAGGTCCCCAAAGGCAACCAATCCCATTGGCTGCAGCACCAAAGCCGGTGCAAGGGCTCGCTCGTTCCAGATTCGTAGTCTTCCTCGAAAGACTGAGCTGTACCATGATATTCCAATAGTGTAGAATATCATTTATAGCACAGCTCTCATTTACTGTTGGCCCTTTCTACGGGCTAATGTCAACCAGTCATATACTTGAAATGAAGACACGAGGTTTTTGTCCTCAACTAGATCTGAATTTGGGACTTACGAGTTTTTCGTCTATTTTCACAACCTCATTTACCCCAGATAGAAAGTCGTTAGAGATACGAGCTTTTGGTGGAAGGTGGCGGGAAAAATGAGAGAGCTGACTATGCATATAACTCCCCCCCCCCCCCCCCCCCCCCCCCCAAACAAAAATCGAGATTTGAGGTTTCTGAATTTCACCGACGATATACTAGACAAAGAGAGCGGGAGAGTAAGCAGCATAAACTTCTTTGGTTGCATTTGTGTACCTTTAAAAAAAATACGGTCAAATACTGCATAAAGCTGTTTATTAACACACACAAAATGTATTCATGCTCTCTCAAGTGTTGTTGTTGAAACTCTCTTATTATAGTCAAAGGCAGCAGGCAGCTAACGGATACGCACAAACTACATTCATCCCACGATATTTTATCCACAAAACATGATGGCAAACGGGCGAGACCATACTGGAGATCGAATTAACGCCAAAGATGTTGTTTTTTATGAGAAAATTCCAACTTACGAACCAAAAACCCCACCAACTAAAATCGCACACACAAAAACCCCACCAACATTGAGATAAGGAAAGTTGATCTAAGATATTTGGTTACAGAGATAACGAATACACCATCATATTATCAAAGTGAAAAATGTATTCAAAAAAACTTAAGAGATAATACATTCACCGACATGGTATTTAAAAAAAGAAGTTATGAATATAATATCCTTAATAATAATAGTTATCATGAGTGATCGTATAGTACATAATTTTTATTTTTAAATATGAAAAAGTGAAAAAATAGTTGTTACAAAATACAGTTTTCGTTTCAAGGCATATTATGTATGTTCTTTGAAATCAGTAACCATACAGTTAGGTTGGACAAAAATTACCATTTGATGTGTGAGTACAAGTCAACTGTAGCAGCAACTGGCAACATTCGTATATTCTGAGAGGCTTCAGATTATAAAGCAAACGTACGCCCACGCACGCACACACAAAACTCGTCCTGTAATCCTAACTTGTGTCTTACACACACACCTCTCTCCCATTCACGCACACTCACACACACATCTTCCATTCTCACATACATCTATTCACACACACACATATATATATATCTCCCATTCTCACACACACATCTCCCATTCTCTCTCTCTCTCTCTCTCTCTCACACACACACACACATATATATATCTCTCCCATTCTCACACACACAAACACACACGTCTCCCATTCTCTCTCTCTCTCTCTCTCTCTCACACACACACACACACACACACACATATATATATCTCCCATTCTCACACACACACACATCTCTCATTCTCTCTCTCTCTCACACACACACATATATATATCTCCCATTCTCTCTCACACACACAATCTCCCATTCACTCACACACACACACACACACATACATCTCCCACTCACACACATCTCCCATTCACTCACACACTCTCACCTCCCTCCCATTCTCCCCCACCCCTTTTATCTCCTGAGTTCAAAACAAGAAAAGGGGCTGTTTTTCCTTTTCTTCCCAAGAATGAATACCCAAACCAATCAATGCACAAACCAGACAATGCCCACAGTCAATCTCATATGTTACCAGTTCAAATATGCAAAACACCCAGGCCAATCACGGTGACTTAAACATATTGACCACTTCTTCTTCTCATTAAAAACAAAACAAGCAAAACCGAACCAAAACAAAACCGACAACTCTGTAGCGCAAAACGTGAAAGTAGCAAAGCTCCAAAATCACCAATTCCTCAAGCACCCACATGATCCTACCGACCCGATAAATGCTTCGATTTCATTGGCTCTAGCGCAGCGGGGCGAGCGACAAAATTCTTAAAACTCTCGAGATTAAAAACAAAAGTCACACACACTTAACGCAGTTTCTATTTCTTCGTCTTAACCGTCTCTCTCTCTTACTCAACGTTCTTACGGCAGAATATTTCATTTTCTTTCATCATGTCTTTGTTTCAGTTTTAAAAGATAGAAATGGTAAGATTTTTTTTCTCCTAACGTCTCTATTTACGTTTCACCAACATCTTCATCCCTCGCCCCTCTCTCTCTCTCTCTTTTCTTTCCTCTCTTCTTTCTCTCGATGGCTGCTTTTTAGTTTTATCGTTTCTTTTTGTCTTTCATTCATTCCTTCTTTCTTCACTCTCTCTCTACTTTATTCTGTCCTTTTCTCCCCATCTTCTTCTTCTTCGATCGCTCAGTTTCCTGTCAATTATGAGCGCAGATGCGTCATGCTGCCGTTATGCACCTAAGAAATAGTTAGGTCCAGCAAATCCGACTTCGTGAAAAATGGCAGGAGAATGGACCAGGTAAGGCAGAAAGAATGACAGTAAGCAAAGGGAAAAGGCAGAGTCAAATAGAGTGACAGATAAGAGGAAGCTACAAGCACAGAACTTCCAGAAGGTGGGGGAACTATTTATACAAAAGACCCCCCGGTATCCCCATGGGGGATCTCCCAATTTAAACTTTTAATTCACGTACCCTTCTCTCTCTCCCACCCTTTTTCTTTCCACTTGGCGATAATAATGATCTTTCTTTGATAAAAAAAAAAAGCAGCCTACAAGTCATGTCAGTTAACCCCCTTGACTGCCACCAACCTATCACGTACTGACCTGATGACATCACTGATGATGTCATCAGATGAAGAGGAATAACCCTGATATGCTGGCTTTTGCTCTAACAGTCAAGAGAGTTATATCCCCAGACCATTTTGCCAGATGGGCTCTGCCTTTATCAGTTGTCTTTTTTTATGGCATGATTTGCCTAATGATTTTTTTTTAAATTTTCTCTGGCAGTCAAGGGGTTAACATTACACACAGCCTTTCTTTCATTCTAAAAAAAAAAGCATACGAATCACAGTTTACCAGTACGAAAAAGACCCCACGCTTCAGCCACAATCAATTCATTTTACGACCGTAACACACTTCTCTCAGATACTTCCATCGATGTTTCAGCACGGGCATGAACCACGTATTTTCTTCATTTATTTCTTATTTTTAAATGTGGAGATACAACTGTAGTACATTTTACATTCTGAATAAAAAAACTAAAAAAACAAACTGCACAACCCATAAACACTTGGGAAATTTCACAAGTCCTGCAAGGGGGCGGCCCCGGCGGAGTGCAGGAGCAGCGCACACACACACTTCTTCTTGCATACAGCGTCCTCCATCAACAATTTGATGATTATGACGCTCATGACACACACACTTACTGCTTCTTTTTTCACCCCTCTAGACTAGCACAACTACAAGTGCTACTACTTTCCTTTTCATTGAACAAGTGTGTCGTTGCTTCTCAAATTCTCATAATCCGGCGACGCCGGCTCTAGGCAATTTAAAAATCCTGCAATTCAGGACATCCTGCAAGAAGGAGCCTCCATGTAGATGTGTCTTTGTAATCTATACATAATGGGAAGAGGTGGGGGCGGGGGGGGGGGGGGGGCAGGGAGGGGGGGGGGGGGGAGCAACAAAAACAACAACCAACCCAACCCACACAACTCATCAACCAAGCAACTGGCCAAAGTTAGTTTCCGTCTCTTTCAATTATTCACCAAACTCAAGCTTCGTTCAGTCCGATCGGCTAAACAGTGCCGCAGTTTTGCAGAGTGATGCGACTTTTACACTGAGCAGGTTTTAGGTAGGTAGGTAGGGTCACCCCACCTCACCTCTAAAAAAAAAGAAAAAGAGATTCGCAATAAGAGCAGGCAGTTAAAACAAGTATCGGCAAAACGAAGCAAGCATGCTTACAAACTTCAAACACAAAAATAAAATCTCCCAATCTGTTGTCCTTCTCTTCTCTCTCTCCCCCCCTCTCTTTCATTTCTTTCAGGCGTTTACACCACCCCCACCCCCTCTCTCTTCTTCTCTCTCTCTCTCCTTCATTTCACTCATTATTTTCATCTCAACTCTGTTTTCCATGTGGGCTTTTTTTTCTACTTCAATTCCTTATTCACACACACACACACACACACACACACACACACACACACACACACACACACACACACACACACACACACACACACACACACAAAATAAAATCATTTCAATCATTTACGCAACCTAAAAATGTCCCGACTCCTCATTCTCTCTCTCTTCTTCTTCTGTTTTTTTTCTTCTTCTTCTTCTTCTTCTTCTTCATTCAGTAGTCCAGGCACTGTTACTTGACACACACGTCTTCCTGAACGTCTTAGTTCCAGCCCTCTAAAACCTAGCACTCATTCCAAGGGCATAATTCTTTGTGGGAGAGAAGTTTGGGGGTTTCTCAAGCAGACCACTGCCTGAACCTGCATCAAACAGCCCGGAATTCAGGCTTCAGGCACACCCACACGCACGCCTCGTCTGGTCTTCTTCCCAGCCTATCGTGTCAAGGAATACCGGGGCTATAGTATTAGAAAGATAACCGGCAAGAGTTGGATGACAAAGGCGACAATAATGATGATGACCATGTCTTTGTCTTCTTCCTGTCATCGCTAGGAATACCGGGGGGGGGGGGGACGGCACAGTGTTAGAAAGATAACCGGCAACCATTTACTGACAAAGGCCGATAATAACGATAATGTATTTGTCTTCTTTCCAGTCCTGTCATCTAGAGGAATACCGGGGGAGTGGGGGGCACAGTGTTAGAAAGATAACCGGCAACCGTTCGATGACAAAGGCCGATAATAACGATAATGTATTTGTCTTCTTTCCAGTCCTGTCATCTAGAGGAATACCGGGGGAGTGGGGGGCACAGTGTTAGAAAGATAACCGGCAAGAGTTCGATGACAAAGGCTGATAATGATAACGACGACGATAATGTTTTTCGTCTTCTTTCTGATCATGTCATCTAGAGGAATACCAGGGGGGCACTGTGTTAGAAAGATAACCGGCAAGCGTTGGATGACAAAGCCGATAATAATGACGCCGCCGCCGATGATGATGACGATGAAAAGCGACAGGAAGAGGAATAACCAGAGGTCACACAAAGGTCAGGTCAGGTCACGCGTCGGAAGAAACAGGGGACATCACTCCGAAGCTGCGTGAGTCCTCCTGCGCTCGCTTGATGTACAGGTTCAGCAGCTTGGTCTGTGGAAGAACACATACACACACACACACACCATGATTAGTACGTTGGTCCTGTGATCTGGAACAGCCTACCTTTCTCTGTCCGTCATGCACAAACTATGTCCTCTCTTAACCTTTACCGTACAGTGGAACCTCCCTTATAAGACTCCCTCCCATATAAGACCTACTTTTCTGAGACATTGCCCTTCTTTGTAAGTATTAAAATTATCTCCCTTATAAGACCCCTCCCTTAGAAGACCTCATTTTGGATGATTTTTGAGGGTCTTATAAGGGAGGTTCCACTGTACTTCGTGGGTCGTCCAAGACCCAGAGACGCACAAATGACTTAATATCTCCATACCTTGCTACTGTTGAGGTCCGTCAGGTCGGGCTGAAGACTCTCCCCCACTTGGACGTAAATATGTGTGTGCGTGTGTGCCTGATTGAGCGAGTGTGTCAGTTTGTCCGAACGTGCATTTCTTTACTATACCTTGCTGCTGTTGAGGTCGGTCAGGTAGGGGTGTAGACTCTCCCCGACTTGGAGGTAAATGTGTGTGTGTGTGTGTGCGTGTGCGTGTGCGCGCGTGCATGCCTGATTGAGCGAGTGTGTCAGTCTGTCCGTATGTGCGTTTCTTCACTATACCTTGCTGCTGTTGAGGTCAGTCAGGTAGGGCCGTAGACTCTCCCCGACTTGGAGGTAAATGTGTGTGTGTGTGCGTGTGCGTGTGCGTGCGTGTGTGTGTGTGTGTGCGTGTGCGTGCGCGCGTGCATGCCTGATTGAGCGAGTGTGTCAGTCTGTCCATACGTGCGTTTCTTCACCATACCTTGCTGCTGTTGAGGTCGGTCAGGTAGGGGCGTAGACTCTCCCCGACCTGGAGATAAACGTTGACCAGACAGAACACGGCCGCCTTCCTCACACGACTGTCGCTGTCGTCGTAACCCTGGGGAAAATTGCAGTGCAATGTTTACAGCATTTTTGTGGAGATTTTTAACAAGTTTTGATGCACAGTGGAAATTCCACCCCTCCTGCTTTTATTCCAGCCAAAATCGCTCAGCCAGAAGTGTGTGTGCTTGGCTGTGTGTGTGTGTGTGTGTGTGTGTGTGTGTGTGTGTGTGTGTGTGTGTGTGCTTGGCCGTGTGTGAGTGTGTGCTTGGCCGTGTGTGAGTGTGTGTGTGTGCTTGGCTGTGTGTGTGTGTGTGTGTGTGTGTGTGTGTGTGTGTGTGTGTGTGTGTGTGTGTGTGCTTGGCCATGTGTGTGTGTGTGTGTGTGTGTGCTTGCCCGTGTGTGTGTGTGTGTGTGTGTGTGCGTGTGTGTGTGTGTGTGTGTGTGTGTGTGTGTGTGTGTGTGTGCTTGGCCATGTGTGTGTGTGTGCTTGGCCGTTTATGTGTGTGTGTGTGCTTGGCCGTGTGTGTGCTTGGCCGTGTGTGTGTGTGTGTGTGTGCTTGGCCGTGTGTGTGTGTGTGTGTGTGTGCTTGGCCGTGTGTGTGTGTGTGTGTGTGTGTGCTTGGCCGTGTGTGTGTATGTGCTTGGCCATATGTGTGTGTGTGTGTGCTTGGCGCGTGTGTGTGTATGCTTGGCCGTGTGTGTATGTGTGTGTGTGCTTGGCCGTGTGTGTGTGTGCTTGGCCGTGTGTGTATGTGTGTGTGTGTGCTTGGCCGTGTGTGTGTGCTTGACCGTGAGTGTGTGTGTGTGTGTGTGTGTGTGCATGGCCGTGTGTGTGTGTGTGTGTGTGTGTGTGTGTGTGTGTGCTTGCCTGTGATTTGCCCGTGTGTGCTGAGCATGAATAAGCATGTTTGATGTGTAAGTAAATGAACTTAAAGCGTGTTTGTGTGTGTTTGTGTTTGTGTGTGCGTGTGTGTGTGTGCATGTGCGTGCGTGTGTGCATGTGTTTGTGTGTGCGTGTGTATGAACATGAAATGTCGATGTATGTATGCATGCATACGCCGGTGTACGTACATGGGTGTGCTTCCCTTGTATGTGTGCATGCGTGCACGGTTTCGTGTCTTAATATGCGTATGCACATACCATGGGTGCCACTGGGTTCCGGATTTGCCGGATTTCCGTTTTTAAAAAATTCTGAATCCGGAAAATTCCGGATTTTGAAAAATTGACAAGCAACGTTCTCAAAATCTAAAAGCGCGTTTTAGCTGATTTCGAATTTGCGGACTGGATGCCCATATGTGCCGACGTCACGCTTTCCGGGCGCCATTTTTCCTTACCTAAAGTCTCCACGACGCTAACTGCTCTTGCCAAATTCGTGAGGAAAATGCGTTTTCTTTTTCAGCCCGATTCAGGGCAGATTGAAAAGGAGGAGGAAGGCATTAAGAATAAGTGGTCATTCACTTGGTTAAAAGTTGAAGACGTGAATGGAGTTGCTCACGAACGATGGTTGAGAAAAATCGACCGACCAGGCGAAGCCTTCTGCTTGGTTTGTTCCAAAGCTACGGAAGCAGTGGAAAGAAGGTTTTTCTTCTACACGCTTCCAACCAGCGTCATCAATAAAACCTCAAGGTATGATTTTCGTTCGGCACAGTTGTTTGTTAGCTTGTTACAGTGGTTTACCACCCCCACCCCCTCTCTCTCTCTCTCTCTCTCTCCCTGACTCATCTCAATAAAATAGGGTATCTTGGGTATTTTTATGGAGCCGTTCACATAATTATGAGGGAAAATAAAAAGAGAATAGAGGGGGATGCTTTGTGCTTTCATGATTGTGTGTGTGTGGGGGGGGGCTGATCACTTCTGTCCCTTTGTTGTTTTGTTTTGATCATAGATTGTGACTGTGAGTAGTCAGTGGATGTCTTGTGCTTACATATGGGGAGCTGGATAGCTGAATCATTTGTTGTTTTGATCAAAGATTGGGAATAGTGGGTGGGTGCCTTGTGCTTCCATACGTGGAGCTGGATAGCTGTAACCTGTCGTTTGTGCTTTATAATCTCAATTTTTTTTTTTTTTTAATAACCGGGGCATAGTATGCATGTGTGTGTAGGGGGGGGGGGGGGAAAGGGGGTATGTGTATCTGCATATAATGTGTGCATTTATGGTTGTGTCTTACTGCTTACCTGCTTTTTATTTTTAATTCATTGGTTCTCTGTGTGTGCATTTGAACAAGAGATTGTTGTTTTTTAACTGAAAGTGCACCAAAAAGCCTGGAAATACCATTTGAAAACAAATTTTTCCTTCAGCTTCAGGGGGGCAGTGCCCCCCTGGCCCCCCAACAGGGGCTCTGCCCCTGCACCCCGCCGGGGCCTGGGCGGCCCCTGGACCCCTGCCTTTCAGGATTTTTAACATTTCACAGTAGCACCCATGACATACACACGTTTGCGCATACACATGTGTGCATAGCATGCTTCCGTGTGTATGCAGTGTGTGACTAACCATGATCAGTCCAGGCACAGTGTTGGGTAGAGAGCGTTCCAAGACAGCCGCAGGCACCAATTTCACCACCTGAAACAATAAAACGTAACCATCTCAGACCTGTTTACCTCTATTTTGCCCATTTGTAATTTCTTAAACCAAAAAAAGTATTTTTGAAAAAAAACTAAAAACTGTAATCCAACGCACGGCCAATTCTTTTTCTTCACAAAACCTGATTAACAAGAAAACTATTTGTAATTACACAATTATATGCAAGCAACAGTGCACTGCGAGACCTTTAACCCTTTCACCGCCAAAGTCGCATTTTAGCACCACAACGATTTAACACCCATGTCATTAAAACCCTTGAAATTAGGGTCTATTATTCAATAATATTGTGTTCCTAAATTTGGGCAGTAAGGATTGACCCCATTTCTAAATGTGTCACAAAGAAATTCCACAATATTGCAGATGAAAACTTTTCTGTAGCCAAGTAAGCTTAATGGAAATTTTTGGCTCAAAGATGGCTGGCGGTGAAAGGGTTAAAAACATGTTTTAAACCATGTTTTTGCCTTTTCTTTGGCGTCTTTCCAACCATGTTTTTGCCTTTTCTTTGGTGTGTTTCCAACCATGTTTTTGCCTTTTCTTTGGCGTCTTTCCAACCATGTTTTGGCCTTTTCTTTGGTGTCTTTCCAACCATGTTTTTGCCTTTTCTTTGGTGTCTTTCCAACCATGTATTGGCCTTTTCTTTGGTGTCTTTCCAACCATGTATTGGCCTTTTCTTTGGTGTCTTTAAAACCATGTATTGGCCTTTTCTTTGGTGTCTTTCCAACCATGTATTGGCCTTTTCTTTGGCGTCTTTCCAACCATGTATTGGCCTTTTCTTTGGTGTCTTTCCAACCATGTTTTTGCCTTTTCTTTGGCGTCTTTCCAACCATGTTTTGGCCTTTTCTTTGGTGTCTTTCCAACCATGTTTTTGCCTTTTCTTTGGTGTCTTTCCAACCATGTTTTGGCCTTTTCTTTGGTGTCTTTCCAACCATGTATTGGCCTTTTCTTTGGTGTTTTAAACCATGTATTGGCCTTTTCTTTGGTGTCTTTCCAACCATGTATTGGCCTTTTCTTTGGCGTCTTTCCAACCATGTATTGGCCTTTTCTTTGGTGTGTTTCCAACCATGTTTTTGCCTTTTCTTTGGTGTCTTTCCATCAGATTTTGGATCATTTGACCTAGAACTCTAGAACTAGACCTTACTTTTGTATAAAAAAAAAAAATTTCACCCACCTTCTGGAAGTTCTGTGCTTGTAACTTCATCTAATCTACCACTCTCTTTGACTCTGCCTTTTCCCTTTGCGTTCTATCATCTAGTATCGCTCTGACTTATTGGCCCATTCTCCTGCCTTTTTTCAACAAAATCTTTGAAATAATTGTTCTCCTTTGAGCTCCTCCGAAATCGGAATGTGTCGGCTGCACGCAGCGGGGAGACCAGTGAACACTGAATACCGGACACATACGTACGTACCTTACCCATTATGGCCATATGGCCTGGGAACACAGAAGAAGAAGAAGAAGAATGAAGGCAGGGCTTGCTCTGGACTGACGGCAGAGAAGACGATGATACCAACATAGAAAATCATTAAAAGAAATAACAGACAAACTCTATACATACTTCCACAATCATGTGGGTGAAGCGGATGATGGTGTTCAGTACTGACATGTGCATATTGATCAGGGCCGGACCTAAGTTTTTAAGGGGTGGGGGCTAATTCATCGAAGGTGCGAAGCACCAAGACCCCTAGGGGGGTCCAGGGGCATGCTCCCCCGGAAAAGTTTAAATCCGAGAAGCAAAATAGTGCAATCTGGGCATGAAATAAAGGACTAATGCCATTACTGTTCATACCCCTATTGAAACATGTTTTGAACCATTAAGTACACATCATGCTGCTTCCACACAGTCCTACAAAAGGGAACGACCATAACACATACAAATACATGTGGAAATATCATATATTCCTCCAACAGACAAATCAAATATGTTGAACAAATAGGTTTTTGAGGAAAAAGGGTGGGGGCTGCAGCCCCCTAAGCCTCCCTCGTATGTCCGGCCCTGTTGATGACAACGACGATGATGATGACGATAAGGATGATGATGACGATGATGATGATGACGATAAGGATGATGATAGTATCGCACATCAAAATACCTACCTCGACTTGCATCTTGATGGCTGCCCAGTGAATGGGGAACTTTGCGGTGTGGATGATGATGATGATGATAACGATGATGATGACGATGATGATGATGACGATAAGGATGATGATAGTATCACACATCAAAATACCTACCTCGACTTGCATCTTGATGGCCGCCCAGTGAATGGGGAACTTTGCGGTGTGGATGATGTTGTTGAGGATGGGCAGGGCCTGCTCTGGGCTGATGGCCGCGGGGATCACCAAGGCACACTCCTCCGCCGCGCGCTGCACCTGCAATTCCCCCGCCTGGCTCCGGTGAAACGGGACCAAGAAATGGAGGGAGGGGGAGGGGAAAAGGAGGGGGTGGGTGGGTGGAAGAGAACGGAGGGAGGGAAGGTGAGGGATGGAGGAGGAGGGAGGGGGTGGGAGGACGAGGGAAGGGGACAAAACAGAGAATGTTAGTAGCGTTAGTTACAACGTTGTAAAAACCATGCGTAATGTTAAAAGCGACAGAGAGAAAGTGAGAAAGAGGTAACCAGGCATTGAACTGCGATAATTACGCCTTGCAAAAAATCTACACACAGTGGAGTACTCTTAACACAAAACTGGATAACAGGAAATATTGGTTAACCCTTTCATCGCCACTGTCGCCTCTTGGCACCACAATGATCTGACATCCATGTCACTAAAGGCATCAAATGAGGGTCTGGTATCACTGTCTCATAATTCAGTCTTTTGGGGTTATCTTTCTCTACTGTCTCGTTTTGAAGTCGGTTTGGGGTAGTTCCGGTTCAAAAATAGAATTAAAAAACGGAAGTTACCTACCTTAAACAACAACTATATTTTGTTCTTGTCTTAAAGTCTTGGGGTATTAATGTGGTCGTATCAAGTAAACAAATAAGAACATAACTGTTTATAGTCAACGAATGTAAACACTTTAAGAAAAAAACATGAACGAGGACTTAATATTATTAAATCTCCAAACTGATAACTGAGCAATTAAACACCCCTCCATTACAATTACGGAGCAGCCATGTCGTGTTTACAGCATTTTCTAACCGGAACTAAGCGTCCTAACGGGCACAGAACTCGTCTGTTACTTCCATTTTCATTTCGCAACAGTGCTATAGCCTTGTTCTTCATTTTGGGAGGTAAGGGCAGGCCCTATGTTACGCACGTCACAGAGGAATCCCCAATATTGCAGACCAAATCTTTTCTCTACCCGGGTAAGTTTAATGGTAAATTTTGGCTGAGGAATGGCTCGCGTTCAAAGGGTTAACGCACAAAAATCTGTTTGAATTAATGATACCCCTCTTAACTCATTCGCATCGCAATGATTTTGAATTATTAAAAGAACTCACAAATCACTCCAGCCTTACACACAAACGAAGCATACATAAACAAAAAGGGAGGGGGGGTGGGGTGTTGAGTTAGATACATAGTCAGCTCTCTCAATTTCCCCCGCCACCTTCCACCAAAAGCTCGTATCTCTAACGACTTTCTATCTGGGGTCCCAAATTTAGATGATACTTAAGGACAACAATCTCGTATCTTCGTACTTTTCAAGTATATCTAAGAACATTAAAGAGCAATGGTAACAAAATTCAGGACTAAACTTGCAATGTCTTGATATTCATCATAGTTCATAAATTGTTGTAAACGCGGTTAATTTTTTAAAGGTTTTTTTCGTTTTTTAACAAAACTACAAAAAATCAAGATACAAGGTTTGTGAATGTCATCGGCGACGTACCAATCCAAAGTTTGTATCCTTTTTTTGCTTGTCGTTACCATTTGTAAGGTCTTTCCCTGTCCCTAACAACAATCATTGGAAAGAAACGTTGCCTGTGTGAAGGGAAATAGCTTGAAACAAAGAGATCTCTGGGGTAAAACTAAAAGCAGTCAGAATGTGGGGACTCCGTGTACTGTGTGAAAGGAAATAGCTTGAAACAAATAGATCTCTGGGGTAAAACTAGAAGCAGTCAGAATGTGGGGACTCCGTGTGCTGTGTGAAGGGAAATAGCTTGAAACAAATAGATCTCTGGGTAAAACTGAAAGCAGTCAGAATGTGGGGACTCCGTGTACTGTGGAAGTAATATTGGGACAGACCTTGCAATATAAATATCAGAGATGAGATTCTCAGAAAACCAAGGAGGAAAAAAGAAGCTGGGGGTCCGGGGCCCGGTGTAGGCTACATCAACAAATGGATTTAAATTCCGCTTTAAGCTTTGCAAACTGCAAATTAATAATAAATAGAGCAGTCTTGGCTTCCCCAAGCAGTAACCGGAAATGTCCATTTGAGAATGAACCGATCGAGAACAAAATATCAATCGAACTTCTTGCCACATTTTAACGTTTCAACACAAAGCCTAACACCCCCACCCCACAGTTTTATCAATGGATTTACACTGATCTAAAAAAAATTACCCTTGGGGCCATTGGAGGAAAAATCTCATCTCTGAATTATAATAACCAATCCTCCCCCACCCCCATCCCACCCTAACTTGTAATTCTTTGTAAAAAATATAAAAAAAGGTACACATCACAGCATGAACAAAACACACAAAAACAACAACATTGCAACAAGGCACTATTACACCAAATCATGAGTGCATGCAGTGACCAAAGCTGTTGCCTCAACTGTCTATCACAACCCTTGCACCACCAACGTGACATTTTAGCACCACAGTGATTTAACCCTCTCAAGGCTACATACGCCAGATCTGACCGATTTTTTCTTTACCATTGGCTCCCGCAGCGCCGATTGCGCCCGCTGAACGCCCGGTCTAGTAGTTTCACTTTCACTTTTGCCCTACCCACAATGCAATATACTAAGTTAGTTCTTCCTGTTCCTGACTCTCAGTGGTCCGTTTTTGGTTCTTACAGCAAGGGAAAGGACCCACTAGTCTTTTTGAACAGATTTTTCGAAGTGACCCCAAATTTGTTTCTTCTTTCCACGTGACGTGCGCAGTATTGACTCGGCGCGATGCTCGGAGCGCCATTACGGATTTTTTAAATTCCAATTCATGGTTTGTTGTGTGACAGTGTGTTAGCTTTGGAATGAAACTATCATCATTGCTATTCAATATGCATCTTTCAGAAATTAAATGTGAGTTAGACTTTATTCTGGGTGATTTTTTTAAATAAAAGATTTGGTGTGACGTTCGGAGTTACTTCCCATCACTTTGCACTCAATATAGATTCTCGGTTCGATTGATCAGAGTGAGAGAGTTAACACCTGTGTCACTAAAAGGCATAAAAATGGGATCTATTATCCAAAGACCCTGTTCTTAGTTTTGGGAAGTCAGGATAGACCTTATTTTATAATATATATATATATATATGTCACAGAAGAATCCCCAATACTGTAGATGGATTTTGTTCTCTACCCAAGTAAATTTAATAGCAATTTTTTGTACTGAAATATGGCTGGTGGTGAAAGGGTCAACAGTCAATTTAAGAGCACAAATACAGACCTGCCTACCCAATTTTTTTTTTAGGTACTCCACGAAATAAAATTCCGTACTTTTTCTCAAAATTCTGTATTTTGCAAGGAGACCCCAAAACGGAACATTACAGAACATTAAACCGCCATGTGAAATGACGAAAAACAGACTGATTTTGACCGATCTTAGAAGACCTTAAGTTCAAATTTTTGCCGTATTAATTTTCCATTTACCGTACTGCTGTACTGGGGCTCAAAATCGTGTACAAAATACGGACAAATTGTATGGGTAGGCAGGTCTGCAAATAGCATGAGAAGAGCTCTGTTTTCAGGCAGACCACTGCCTGAACCTGCATCAAACTGCCCGAACTCAGGCTTCAGGCAGACCCACATGCACCCCTGCAACATGCATACATGCACACAAAAATACACTAACTTCTGCATACATGTGATAGCATAACAAGAAATGGTGGTGGTGGTGGGGGGGGGGGGGGGAGACTGTAGAGGGAATCACACAACTAGTAAAAAGCACACACTCTAATTTTCTTTTTTCAATGCAACTATTTTTAATTTTTATTTTATTTTATTAAGTACCGTAATTTTCGGATTATAAGGTGATATTTTTTCTCTCTCCAATTTCGACCTATGCGCCTAACGAGGGCGCCCTATTAGTGAACAAAATGATGAGAAGAGAGGCAACGATTGCTGTGCTCAGCACAGTTTACTGTGAATCAGACATCGAAAGTGGTAGCGAGTCGCCGATACGACGAATACTCACGTTAAAATGCTTCAAAATCCCTGTTATCGTCCTTCCCAGAAAACATCGTTGTAGAGCTTAAAATGCCATAATTCTATCCGTTTACGCGAAGAATTGTCCAAACACAACAACAGGAAGCAGCTCAAACGGAAAATTGATTACTTGAAAGGGGAGCCAACTCTCGTTTATGACAGTAGTAATGGCGGTCGGTAAACGTTTACAGGACGTATACGGGTTTCAAAGTTTGACTTTCTTTTGCGAGGTGCCTTATAAACGAGGGCGCCTTTTACTTTTATTTTTTCAGAGTTTTCTTGAAAATTGCCCTATTCGCCTTATACACAGCAGCGCCTAATGATCCGAAAAATACGGTACACATCACACAACATGGACAACAAAAAAAACCCACAAAAAAAACCTGCAACACGGCGAACAATATATCAATTCAAACAAAAATACACTAATTCTGCATACACGTGATAGCAAATCAAAAAATGGTGGAGGGGGGAACTGTCTATGTAGGGGGATCACACAACTAGTAATATATTTAAAAAAAGCACACAACACTAATTTTCTTTTTTCAATCCGACTTTTTTAAAATTTTTAG
>CM065712.1:4246968-4261968 GCA_017654935.2 Phymorhynchus buccinoides | reverse complement strand
CAAAGACTTGCCAAAACCATTGAACCCCGTCTGCAAGAACCAACAATATAATCATCATCATCTTCATCATCATAATCATCGTCATCACTGTGAATATCATCTTCAACATATCATCAAACATCAACATCCTCGGCGTCTTCACGTCTTAAAATCATGACCATCATTTTCACCATCGTTAGCATCATCATAGTTGTAATCGTGGACATCATCATTGATCACGAACATCATCGTCATCTTTAATATCATCATCATGATAAATTTCTATAAACTTTTTAAAAAGACAATAAAAGAATTATGAATTGTTACACACATTTCATCAAACACACAAAAAAAACCATTATCACTGAAACGCACACACACTTACATAAACATACACTTGTACAAACATGCGTGCACACACACACACACACGCACACTCATATACACAAACACACACGTGCACTCACACTCACAGACACATACTCGCACACACTCACTCCCCCCCTCTCTCTAGCCGAACACAATCTCTCCTGCGCACACATACACTCATACACATGCAAACACATATACCCACACAACACACCTGCTCGGAAGAGCAGCCGTAGGCGCATGCACTCACACTCGCGTACACGCTCACAAATTACATACATACACAAATTACATACATACAATGATACATACATACAAACATACATCGTACAATCACACACACACGTACGTACGCACGCATACAAACATACACGCGTGCACACACACACATGGAGATGGGGGGGGGGGTGGTGTTATTGGAAAGACTGCCGCTGTAGCTGGTTTTTCTTAAACAGTAAAGACGTTCTTTCATTTTGCAAACACAATTCACTCATGCACGTGCCAGAGCGCGCATGGTACACAGACGCATGCGTGTGCACACACACACACACACTCCCCACCCCACCCCTTTCCCCACTCACCTCTTCCTGATACAGGTGAGGGTTATACACATTCCCCCCTCCTACCCCTCGACTCCTAGAGTCCAGAACAACATCAGGACTGTCGTTCCTCAGCTCCTGTTAGACAAAGAATAGAGAAATCATCACATGTAAAAAGGTATAAATATTAGGATGCAGAAAAAACCCCAGGAGGAAACATATGCACGTGCGCATGCACGCAAGTACGTACCACAAAGTATATGTACTCGATAATTCGTAAGATAAAAAAGTAACAGAGGAAGTTACAAGCTACAGAACTTCCAGAAGGTGGGGTAACTATTGTACCAAAACATCCTCCTCCTTACCCCCACAGTGTTGGCCTAAAATCAAGACTTCTTCGCAGTATGCGTCCAGCTGTTTGGTGAGAGAGAGAGAGAGAGAGAGAGAGAGAGAGAGAGAGAGAGAGAGAGAGAGAGAGAGAGAGAGAGAGAGAGAGAGAGAGAGAGAGAGAGAGAGAGAGAGAGAGAGAGAGACAGACAGACACACACACAGAGAGAGAGAGAGAGAGACAAAGAAAGAAACAGAGACAGGGAGACAGAGACAGACTCACACACAGAGAGAGAGAGAGAGAGAGAGAGAGAGAGAGAGAGAGAGAGAGAGAGAGAGAGATAGAGAGAGAGAGAGAGAGAGAGAGAGAGAGAGAGAGAGAGAGAGAGAGAGAGAGAGAGAGAGAGAGAGAGAGAGAGAGAGACAGAAATACCTGAATGCCGCTGTCCTGCGACGAGGCAAAGTCCCGTTTCTTCTTGACGTCTTCGCAGTAAGCGTCCTGCTGCTTGATGAGAGAGAGAGAGAGAGAGAGAGAGAGAGAGAGAGAGAGAGAGAGAGAGAGAGAGAGAGAGAGAGAGAGAGAGAGAGAGAGAGAGAGAGAGAGAGAGAGACAGACAGACAGAGAGAGACAGAACTACCTGAATGCCACTGTCCTGCGACGAGGCAAAGTCCCGTTTCTTCTTGACGTCTTCGCAGTATGCGTCCTGCTGCTTGATGAGAGAGAGAGAGAGAGAGACAGACAAAGAGAGAGACAGAGAGACACTGAGAGAGAGACACAGAGACAGAGACAGAGAGAGAGACAGAGAGACACTGAGAGAGAGACACAGACACAGAGACAGAGACAGAGAGAGAGACAGACAGACAGAGAGAGACAGAAATACCTGAATGCCACTGTCCTGTGATGAGGCAAAGTCCCGTTTCTTCTTGACGTCTTCGCAGTAGGCGTCCAGCTGTTTGGTGCCCAGACTGAGGCTCTGAATGTCCGCCGACGTTTTCTTGATGGAGTTGTAGATGTCCTCTGGGTTCATGTTCTCCGTTTCGCAGTCCTCCGGCCGGCCCAGGCTCTGTCTGTTTGTTGAAAAAAAGCGTAAGAAAGAAAAATACGAACTGAGCTAACAAGCATTGGAGGGAGGGAAAAAACAAACACAAAAAAACAACTGAAACAGACTGCAACGTCACTGGAACATACAACTAACAAATAACTACACGACAAGTGTAAAGTGACGGCATTTTATTCACAAGAGACAAAACAAAACTACTGGATATTTCGGCGAATGCGCCTTTATCAACATAGACAAATAAATTAAACAGCAAACAGCAAAACATAGCAAAAGGAGCAGCAAGAAGCAGTGGTCAAAATCTGCAAATAAATCTAGTGGATTTTGTTATGAAATGATGTGTTCTGGGTTTGTGTTCTCCTTTTCGCAGTCCTCCAGCCGCCCCAGGCTCTGTTTGTTTGTTGAAAGAAAGCGTAAGAAAGAAAAGTATGAACTGAGCTAACAAGCATTGGAGAGGGGAAAAGAAAAGAAAAATGAAACAGACTGCAACGTCACTGGAACATACAACAAGCAAACAACTACACGACAAGCGTAAAGTGACGTCATTTTATTCACGAGACAAAACAAAACTACTGGATATTTTCGGCGAATGCGCCTTTATCAACATAGACAAATAAATTAAACAGCAAAATACAGCAAAAGGAGCAGTAAGAAGCTGTAAATAAATCCAGTGGATTTTGTTGTGAAATTATGTGTTCTGGGTTCATGTTTTCCGTTTCGTTTTCGCATTCCTTCGGGTGAGTCAGGCTTTGTCCGTTTAAAGCATAATAAGACAGAAAAGTAAAAACTGAGCGAACAAGCCTTGCTAAAATCTGTAAACTTTAACCTTTAGCACACTGAATTTTCTCAAAATTCAACCTAGTAGTGGAAATCGGCACCGAATCATGATCACCGCTCGAATCGATATCGGTTCATCTTCATCGAGTCACACTGACACTGTCTATCCCCCCCCCCCCCCACTCTTTTGATACCCTACGATCTATCTATGGCTCATTCACTGTCGAAATCCGACCTAACAAAGCCTAAAAATGCATTATCTAAGCAAACATCGACGATATTTTCCAGTCAGAAAGCTTCTCCAACACAAAAATCTGCCACGTTTGACAGGGAATTTGACTTTCTGACAGGTTAAATAAAAGAATAAATTAAAATCAAGTGGATTTTGTGATGAAATTGTAGATATACTCGAAAAGAGTAGAGTAAACAGGTCTGACACATGCATGCACACACACACACTGCATCACTTAATTTTTCTTTCATATTCTTAGCTGCTTGTTTAATTAGCTACTTCATTTTTTTTAATACTATCAGACGACTGGGAATATTATAATAAAAATCTAACATATGAATATAATGGATGATTATCAAAAACGTGAGTGCACGATAAACCTTGCACATTATAAATGATATAATCAAGGATGGGACGTTTGAAAGCCTAACGGCTATGTTTAGTCCCTATAATCATAAAGAAAGCTTATATAGCGCACATTCCAGGCTAGCTGCTCATGGCGCTTTACAAAAAACACATTTAACCAAATCACATCAATGCCCATGCTCGCACGCACACAAGCACACACACTGACGAACACAGCATATCATTTACATGCGCACATACATACATATGTACGTACATACATACACAAACACACACATACATACACACTTATGCCTACACACGCACAAGCACACTCACACACGTGCATGAACAGAAATATGCGCACATGCATAAGCACATGCCAGCGCGTGCATGCGCGCACGAACACACACTTTCTGTCTCCCACCTTTCCCATGCCCTTTCTCATCCGCACACGCTTTCATTCTCACAATCCGATCATGGTGGACAGTAGTGTTCAGAGAATAGATGGGTTTTCAGGTTGGTTTTGAAAATTGACAGGGAGTTGGAATGTCTGAGAGACAGAGGGAGTTTGTTCCGAGTAGCTGGGGCCTGAAAAGAAAAGGATCTCTCGCCATAAGTTTTCGTTTTAATTGAGGGAAGCTGTAGAAGACGAGAATCAGAAGAAGAACGAAGCTGACCTTATCTCGCCTTCCTGGGGCGACGTACCATTTCCTTAATTGTTTTGTTTCCTACCTGGAAGGGGGACGACTGCGCTGCTGTCCCCCCACGGGCGACGTGGCGTTGCGCGGCGACAAAACGTCCGACATGCCGCACTCGCTGGCCGACCGCATGTGACTGTGTAGGATCTTGGTGGCTCCGTCCTGCAGACGCAAAAACAATGCAAACTTCTACTGGTCATCACAACCTCGGGTCCTGCGGTCCTGAGTACGAATTAGACAAGTCAACCCGGGGAACAGTATGTAAATTAGACTCAACTCCAAAACGATTGGCTGTTAAGCCTAAGTTACATAATTAACGTACTAATCCCCGTTTCGAATGTCTAATGCACGCTCGCGACTACAGGGCTGGGTGCAAAACAACTTAGGATTTCCTGTCATCAAACATCTGTGTTTCCCTAAAGAAAAAAAAGACACACATACATACACACACACACATGCATGTGTGCACGCACATGTGCGTGTGCATGTACACACACACTCTCACACACAGACATGCGCACACACTCACAGACACACGCATGCTCACAGACACAACACACACACAACAAAACACACACACATACGGACGCGCACATGCGCATGCATACACACACACTTACCTGGAATGCTTTGGGGAGAGCAGCCAACATGAGGGAGAACTCCGGAGGGTTCAGGTTGAACAGACCAATCAGAACCACCTGCGCGCTCTGAAAACAACAACAACACACAGTATTAATAATACACTTTTTTTATTTTAACTATTTTTCTATCATTGTCCCGTCAACAGCTCAGGACTGTCAACGCATAAAGTTCAACCACTTATTACAAAACACTCATCAATGTATCTCACCAACGTTCAACAACCCGAAAGAAAGAAAAAAAATATAGTACAATTCATAACATGACACCTCCATCATTGTCCCCTATAGCACATAATTCCAGACAGTGCTGGAAACGTCAAACCATTCCGCTCCATTTATCGGATTCAGGTTATAAAAAAAAAACAGTAAAAAAGGATAACAAACACATACTACGAAAAAAAAGATATATATAAAATACCATATAGGCAAATATGCACTGCAGAATGGACAGGTGCCCACTCAAGTGCGCAAGGGACTGTATTAATAACATCATAAACGAGACGACCTCATCATTCAGAAAACAGACTGGCAAAGCTAAGTCACTTACTTCACAAACCTGTCGAAAGCGAATTGTTGCTTTGAGACAGGACGCAACACACAGAATTATCATCAAAACTACCCTATTTTACAGACTATTTTTTGTTAAAAGTATCACAAACATGACACGATATAGTACAAGTTATTTTTAAGACGATCAGTTACTAACATTCGCAAGTTTTACTTTTCTAACCGAGTTGTTCAATACTGGAATAATTTCTCAACTAACATTAAGGCTGCACCTAACATAAATACATTACAAAATCTTCTGGACAAAGACACAATGATGTCACATTTTTATATTTTCGATGAATATAAAAAAAGAAAAGAAAAATTCCATTCCATATTTGTGTTAAATGTTATAGTTTAGCTGTAGAAAGCAAGCCACCTTGAAACAAATCAAAGTCACAAACGAGAAAGGGCGTAAAAGGGCCGCAAGGCCCACTTCTAGCCCTAATTACTACTACTACTACAGTTACTACTGTAAAGCGCACCTGATTATAAGGCGCATCAAGGGAGACAAACTGACCTTCCTGACTTCGACGTTCCGCGGCTCCATTGTCCAGTTGATGATGCGGGAAACGGCCAGACGGGTGTCCATGGTGTTGACGAAGTCTGCTGGCTCCATCACCATCACTAACCCGTGGAGGTAGTTCAGCATGGAAATCTTCACCTGATGATACAGAAAATATCGTAAAATGTAATGTAATGCATATTATCACAATATATAGTGTCCATGGGGGGTGTTGATGAAGTCTGCTGGCTCCATCACCATCACTAACCCGTGGAGGTAGTTCAGCATTGAAATCTTCACCTGATACAGAAAATATCGTAAAATGTAATGTAATGCATATTATCACAATATATAGTGTCCATGGTGTTGACGAAGTCTGCTGACTCCATCACCATCACTAACCCGTGGAGGTAGTTCAGCAAGGAAATCTTCACCTGGCGACGATACAGAAAATATCGTAAAATGTAAAATAAGGCCGATTTATCCATGCATATTATCACAATATACAGTGTCCAAGGGGGGAGGGGGTTGACGAAGTCTGAGGGCTCCATCGCACCATCACTAAGCCGAAGAGGTAGTTCAGCAAGGAAATCTTCACCCGATGATGATACAGAAAATATCGTAAAATGTAAAATAAGGCCAATTTATGAATGCATATTATCACAATATGGTGCTGACGAAGTCTGAGGGTTCCATCACCATCACTACCCCGTGGAGGTAGTTCAGCAAAGAAATCTTTACCTGGCGATAGAGAAAATATCGTAAAATATAAAATCATAAATTCTTAAAACAATCACGATTACAGAACAGAAGCTTCCTTTTTCTCTCGCCTACCCCTCTACCAAACTTGATCAAAATCCGTCCAGCACTTATTTGAGAAGTTCGATACACGCAGAAACACATGCACGGACCAAAAACGATACCCGTTGCAGAATGCCTGGCTGCGTACTAACAATACTACATACCCCCATACAGGATTCAACTAAAGTTTGAGAGGCTCATCCATCTAATCACTGCAATTAGGTCATAAAGTAATCCAGCATGAAGATTTCGACCTTGTGATATTGACAACATTAACGTAATTATATCAACGTAATATATCACAACACATCACACTGTCAAGACTGGCATCCATGATGCGCACTTGCTGCACAAATGCGCACACACACACGCATGCTCATACACACATGCATGAACACACATGTATATACGTACACGCATACTCACGCACACACGTAGGAGAGAGAGGGGTGGGTGGGAGGGACAGATTCAGAGTGAGCAAACAGAAAAAGAGAGATATAGAGTATGACAATAAAAAGCTTAATTCAAAAGGGCTGTTACCTCTTTTGGAGGAGATTTACATAATAAACTTAATAAGAATCATATAGTAATAAGGCAAGAAAGAGAGAGAGAGAGAGAGAGAGAGAGAGAGAGAGAGAGAGAGAGAGAGAGAGAGAGAGAGAGAGAGAGAGAGAGAGAGAGAGAGAGAGAGAGAGAGAGAGAGAGAGAGTGTGTGTGTGTGTGTGTGTGTGTGTGTGTGTGTGTGTGTGTGTGTGTGTGTGTGTGTGTGTGTGTGTGTGTGTGTGTGTGTGTGTGTGTGTGTGTGTGTGTGTGTGTGTGTGTGTGTGTGTCTGAAACACAAAACGGGCCTTATAACTCCGCCGTTTTTCGACTGATTCGTTTCAAATTTGCTGTGAGCCCTAACGGGGCGATGGCAACGGCAACCGAGGCGGCCGTATCATTTGTGCGGTTTCGCAAATGCGCGAAACGCGCATCCGCCGGCCTCTCGGCGCCCGTATCTCCTGTATTTCTGGACCGATTGCCTTCAAATTTGGCAGGTAGATGACCGGGGACGGTGACTATTGATGTGCCAAACCGGAAGCGAATCGATTCAGAAACGCGCGTGACATACGCCGCTTCACCTTTTCACAAATAACTCCGCCGTTTTTTTATCCGAATCGCTTCAAATTTCCTGTCAGGCTTGCTGTGGCCGGGACAAAGCCTGGCAGCAAATTTGAAGAGAATCGGGAGAATGCGTCACTCTCAGAGCAGCGCCAACGGAAAACAGGGCCTTATAACTCCGCCGTTTCAAAACCGAATCGCTTCAAATTTGCTGTACTCAGCGTTACCAGTACTTGGCGTTACCGTTACTAGGCGTTACCAGTACGGTGCATTGCCAGTACTAGGCGTTGCGCTAGTGATAGTAAATTAAAAGAGAAAAAAAGATAAAGAAACGTACTCACGTTATTATGTTAAATACACTTTTTAACTTGCTTGCTGTGTAAACAACTCGACAAAATGCTCTGATTCTACAGACGCACGCACACACACACACATACAGACAGACAGCAGAGAAACGCACAGCCTTCGTTCCCCATCGTAATGTAGTCCCGTTCTTATACAACTGGGACAGCAAAAAGAGAGACAAATAAAAAGAGAAAGGGGTAGACAAAGATACAAAAAGCTTTCTATTCCTAATCCTATCATGGCGCATTTACACTCCGTTTATAGTTTTAACGGCTAATAACCACATCTGTTGCACTAAGCGAAAGAAAAACCCATACACATGCCTTCAAAGCTCACTCGTAGCCCTTTATTCACACGAGTGAGCCAAAAAACATGAAAGCTTATCACGCATAAAAAGACTAGTGCATCAAAACTAATTTCGAGATTTCAAAAATTATTTCTCATCAAAACTTCAAAATTGTTAATAAAGCTTTGAAATGTTTATAAGGAAAAAGTAATGTCTTGAATGAACAACAAAAAGTGGGGTTTTTTTGGGTGTGATTTTAAAATCGCATTCAAAAAGTTATCTTAATAAATTCAATTATCTTTTATTTTATTCACTTCAAACAACTCATCTTCATTCTTGCCATTTTAATGCAAGTTTTAAAAACAAACTGTAACTCCATAGTTGCCCCAGCACCACGAAAGGGACATTAAGTCGCTGAGCTAGTTTCTCACAACAGGCTTGCAAAGTCAAAAAAATCTCATTTTTTGTCAATTTTGAGTTATGAGTATTTTTGTGCTCTCTAACATCTTATCTTTCATATTTATAAAGGGTAATCTTTACTATGGTCTCTAAATGGTCTTATAAGTGCTTTAAAACGAGTAGGTCAATGCATTTTCTTCAGCTAGGCTAGACTTTAGACTGTGTTTTCTCAAAATGACTGACGCTCACCCTACTAACTTTAAATGCTCATAACTCTGGAACGGAAAAAAAGATACAAGAATGGTTCTTACATCATTAAAAAGATAATTGTTTGAAGAATGGTCATTTTGACACTTAATGTCCCTTTCGTGGTGCTTTCCTTTACGGTGTAGAGTGGCACAGTGGTTTCACGCATTCTCCTCGTGTCAAGTAAACCCGAGTTCGAACCTGGGTACAGGGGATTTTTCCTCTCACTCTGCACTAGGCCTTGCGGTCTGAACATGGAGTCTTTCGGATGAGACGATAAACCGAGGTCCTGTGTGCCCATGCACTTAGCATACGCTAAACCCAGTGGCAACGAAAAAGTTGTCATTTGGTCATCAGTCACACAAAAATAACATGCCAAAAAAAAAAAAGAATTGGGTGGCGTGCCTCTGGCTGCGACGCGCTCTCCAGGTAGGAGCAACCCGAATTTCACAGACGCCTCTGTGACAATTTTTTTTTAAATGAAAAAAAGAAAAAAAAACATGGGTCACATTTTGCTTCAGGTGATCCTGTGATTTATCTTTTGGCTCCAAGCCATAGATACATAGGCACATGGGTGTTCCTGGGAAATTTCAAAAACCCTGCAAGGCAGGGGTCCAGGGGCCGCCCAGTTAACAACCTGACTTCAACAATCCTAAAAATATAAAGTTCCTGGTAAAGTCATGTAAATATTTATCTGTATTCATTTCTTTTATATTCTACACATGCGAGAAACCGACAAAACTTTCAGAAATAGGAAATTTGTTGCTTCTCAAATTCTCATAATCCGGCGACGCCGGCTCCAGGCAATAACAAAAATCCTGCAATTCAGGACATCCTGAAAGCAGAAGCATCCATGCAACCATACATGGTAACTCCGTCATCCTGCCATTATTCTTATAAAATGCCATCCCCATGCAAAGCCCCACAACATTTCTGTCTGGAAATTACATATCGTCGGTGAAATTCAAAAACCTCGTATCTCAATCTTGGTAGTTTTGAGAAAAATGAAAAAAAAAAGTGAAAAAAATTAACCGTGTTGACCACAATTGATTAACTATGATGAATATGTTGTTCAAGACATTGCGAGTTTAGTAATGCATTTTGCTAAAATTACTTGAAAACAAATAATTTAGACTTGAAAAGAACGAAGATACGAGTTTTTTGTTATTAACTAGATCTAGATTAACTAGATTTTGTTATTCACAACCTCATTTACCCCAGATAGAAAGTCGTTAGAGATACAAGCTTTTGGTGGAACACTGGAAGGTGGCGGAGAAAAATGTGAGAGCTGACTAAGTATCTAACTAAAAAAATAAAATAAAATTCACTGACGATATTTAGTGGGAAAAGGACCGCAAAAAAGGCCTAGCTCCCAAAGCAAGGCAATCATTAATATATATTTTTTTATTGGTCTTAAAAAAAACCACGTAGCAGCCATAACATTAATAACCTGGGACCAGTTATTCATTTGAAAATCGTAACGCCAAGCTCTCAAAGCAAGATAATCAATTATTGGTCTAGAAGGAAAAAAAGTGCACAAAACAAAAAAAGAATATTATTCACCTGTTGTTTGATATCCTGCATAACAGAAGGAGGGTGGAAATGGCACAAAGGTGCATGACAATGGCACAGATGTACAACAACAGCACAGAGATGTACAACAACGGCACAGAGATGCACAACAATGTCACAGAGTTGTACAACAATGGCACAGAGATGTGACAAATATGACAAAGGTGTACAAAAAAGGTTTTTTTAAAACATCAAACAAGAACATGAAAGACAAAATCTTGCAGAAGAGAGCCACACACACACATACACCGCCTCCCCCACACACACACCAACAAAAAAGAGAGAGAAAAAAGAAAGAAAAAGAAGTTCATGTACAGTCACAGGGCTCCCAATCGCGCCCGCAAAACAAGGGGTCCCAGGGACTCCTTCACTTACAGCAGACCTGTTTACCCAAGACTTGAGTAGTCGGGATAGCTGAAATGAGTAGTTTGGGTGCAAAATGTGTAGTTTTATTTATTAAACCATCAAAACAATTCACTGAATATTAGTAATCATAAATTAAAGAGCATAATTTTCAGTTTTGAAGAGTAGTAGAAGTCCAAATTGAGTAGAATACTACTCAAAAAGAGTAGACAGGTCTGTTACAGTACAGAGGGTCCTAGAGGTGGGATAGGGTCCCAGTGGCATAGCGAATGCTAAAGAGAATTTTTCTATTGCATCCCTGGGACCCCCTGCACATTCTTTTAGAGGGTCCTGTAGAATGTGAGTACTTCATAGACCCCCAAATGGGGGTCCCAGGGAACCCCGACAGTCTACACAAAGAGCAGGTTGGAGGAAGGAAACGGTGAAAAGGAAGCCACACACCTGTGAAACACGCAGACCAAACAGGTGCAAAAATACATGTTTTGTTTGTTCTTTTCACAATCATTTGACTTCAGATTCCACTTGTCTACCTTGTGAGCTAACACCAAACGACATCAACAACAACAAAATTCAATAAACAAAAACAAACCACCACACACACAACACGAACTTACAGCCGTATTAACCCTTTCACCACCAGCCATTTTTCAGCCCCCCAAAATACCAACTTAACTGGGTAGAGAAGAAAAAATCTGCAATATTGGGAATTCCTCTGTGACATGTATAACATTAGGCTTATCCTTGTCTCCCAAAATTAAGAAAAAAATAGGGCCTTTGGATAACAGTCCCTGATTTGATGCCTTTTAGTGACATGGGTGTTAAACCGTTGTGGTACACAAATGCGACATTGGCGGTGAAAGGGATAAGTGTCATTTCAAAATCATTAGATTACAGACCTGCCTACTTGGAATTTTCCCAATCAGTAGCCCAGCCATCAATTTTCAGTAGCATGGCAAAAATTTCCGTAGCATCCACAAACGACGGCAATCAATTTGTTCTCTTCCTGAGCCGAAACGTACTGTTCATGTTTCGCCGATTGAACGTGTTGACGGTCGTCTCTACCGCCATGATTCACAGAGAAGTCTGCATGGCAGAGGTTGCAGTGAGCATGGTTCGCACCAAGTCGACTTCTGGCGATGCAAGGCCACTCCTCCGTGTAAGCTATTTTGAAAACTTGTGCGTCAGGCCGATGTTTTTTCTTAGAACAAGATGGTGTGCCAGATGATTTTCGTTTTCTGGTTTGGGTTCGGTTTTTTTCGTTTGAAACATCTCCTGAATCGCTGCTGCTGCTGGAGTCCGCCATTTTTTTTCAGAGAAAGTAATAAGAACGCATGCGCAGTCACTGATAAAAACGGAAGTGACTAGGTTATCGCGCGTGACACAGCGTCTGCTCTTAGAAGCAGACAAAACCGGGAACGGCATAAGCAAAAATAAAATGCGGCGGCATTTTGTTTTCTCCGTAGCAATGTTAAGGTTGCCGTAGCTCCGTAGCCAAGCTTTATTTTTCGTAGCTGCTACGGCCAAATCGTAGCAGTAGGCAGGTCTGAGATTACGAAAGCACATAGTCTGTGAGTTCATGCACACTTCTGCAGGCCCGCACACCCACACACACACTTTAACTCTTCTAGCGCCATGTACTTTTGTTTTAACCCTTTTCGCCGCCGCCGTCGCATTTTTGCACCACAATGATCTAACACCCATGTCACTAAAAGGCCTCAAACCTGGATCCGTCATACAGAGACCCTATTATCTTTATTTGGGGAGGTAAGGATTAGCCTTATTTTATGCGTGTCACAGAGGAATCCCCAATGTTGCAGACACATTTGTTTCTACCCAGGTAAGTTGAATGGGAAAAAATTTCTGATAAATGGCTGGCGGTGAAAGGGTTAATGTTCTTGGTTGTCCGCTGCATCTCAATCGACAAGAGGAGAGTAACTATTGCTTCGAGAAGTGCATGCGTTGCTTCAACAGGGAAACAAAATCACCGACACAAGCTCTGAAAGGAGACAAACACATGGCAGGGTGCTTGACAGCGAATGCCTTTGCATTTGATGGGAGTGGAGCGTGATGAATGTATTTGCCCACGGTGCTAGAAGAGTTAACCCCTCGACTGCCAAGAGAAAATTACGGAGAAAAAAAATAATTGGGCAAATCATGCCGTGAAAAAGACAAACTGGTCGAGCCAATCTGGCAAAATAGTCTGCGGGGATATAACTCTCTTGACTGTGTCAGAGCAAAAGCCAGCACATCAGTTATTCCTCTTCATCTGATGATGTCACCAAGTCAGAAGGTGATAGGTTATGCGGCAGTCAAGGGGTTAAGAAAAATAATCGAGAAATTGGCAGACCTGTTTACCCCCTACACAAGTCTTGAGTAGTCTGAATGGCTGACATGAGTAGTCTGAATGGCTGACATGAGTAGTCTTGGGTGCAAAATGTGGAGTTTTATTCATTAAACCATCAAACAATGTTCACCGAAAATGAGTAATTGGAGCATTATTTTCAATTTTGAAGAGTAGTAGAGGTCCAAATTGAGTAGAATACTACTGGAAGAGAGTATAGTAAACAGGTCTGATTAGTGGGGAGGGGGTGGGGATGGGGAGGTATGAGATTGCAGGAACAGAGGAAAGAGAAGGGGGTAAAAAAGAAGAGATAAAACTCATGAAAAGACAGAATACAGAAGAATGCAAAACGTACTAAAGAGTGCCGAAAAGTGACTGCGCTGTGGTGGTGGTGGTGGGGGTGGGGAAGAAGGGAAGGGAGGGGGGAAGGAGAGGAGATAGACAACCGCTATTATTATTTTGTAATAATCTTTTACCTTTCCTTGTTTCTCTTTGGTCAATTTCTTGAGACGAAAAAAACACACAACCCAAAGGCATTGTGTTAATCAAACTAAAAAAATTATATATATTACGGAGGTTGTACCAGTGTATAAATATTATACAGTGGAATCTGCTTAATCGGACACTTTTGGGACCAGGAAAAATATGGCCGATAAAGCGAATCGGCCGACAAAACGAACATGGAGATACTGTATGACGCAATAATGCAAGTCAAAAGCAATGACGTCAAAATTAAATGTTGCAGTTCAAATTCAAATTATTTCCCTTTTTGTGATTTTAACGCCATGCAGGGTCTTTCAATTGACAACAGCAGCTCACCTTTCAACTTCACACTCAACCATGTAAACGTCAAAAGCGTGTTGTCAGTTTGTCTGCCTCTGTTGTTCTCCCTCTCAAAAAGGGGTAAAGAGGAAAAATTAGAGAGAAAAAGTGGCCAATAAAGCGAAATTGAAGATTTCAGCTTTGGCCGTAAAAACGAACAAAATAACACATGCTTAAGAAGAACAAATTTCGTTCCAGAGGAAATTGGCCGATTAAGCGGCTTTGGCCGATTATCCGATGGCCAATTAAACGGATTCCACTGTAGTTAATTTTACTGAAAAAGGCAAGTAGGACAGGAGAAAAGACACCCCGACTGAAAACAACCACACACAAAACGATAGATAATGATAATGATAATCTTCTTCTTCTTCGATCGCTCAGACAGTTTCCTGTCAATTATGAGCGCAGATGCGTCATGCTGCCGTTATGCGCCTAACTAAGAAATAGTTAGGCCCAGCAAGTCCGACTTCGGCTGGAGGAGGAAATGTTTTTGAAATTGTGACTTGAAAAAAAGGCAGGAGAATGGACCGGTAAGGCAGAAAGATAGTAGATGACAGTATTGAGTAAGCAAAGGAAAAGGCTGAGTCAAAGAGAGTGAAATAGAGGAAGTTACAAGCACAGAACTTCCAGAAGGTGGGGGGAACTATTTATACAAAAGAGCCCCCGGTATCCCCACGGGGGGGGGGGGGATAATGAACCTTTATT
>CM065712.1:4221968-4241968 GCA_017654935.2 Phymorhynchus buccinoides | reverse complement strand
GCAACTCGGCGCCATCGCGATCAATTTTCACTTCATTTTCCGTATTTTCCAGTGATAATATAATCTAAATTGACTCATTTCAAGCCCTAATTACAATCTCTACCACTAAAAAACTGCCTGGAAAGCTCTTCGAATCGACAGTAAAAGTCTGACCGCCATTTGCTCAGTCCCGAAATAGATCGACCAAAATAAAAACATTATTTCACCCCTTTAACCAATGAAAATGCAGCATTTACTGCATGTGACGTCAAGCACAACCCCTTTTCTGATGACGTAGCGTGTTAGGTACACGTTTCGGTCAACCCTTGCGTCTTTTACTACGAACGGAAACAAATAATAGACGTTTTTTCGAAATCCGGAATTTTCAGCGTTCATCCGGAATTTACTATTTTACCCGGAATTTTAGCAAATTTCCGGAATAATTCCGGCTAAACCGGAATGGTAAACAGGTCTGTTATCTGGACGAATTGGTCTCATGTGGATGCTGGCTGGGTCATAACCTGGAGGCAAGGGCGATCTGGATGTCTGAAGTTAGAAAAATTCCCATTCCCACAGAGGATGTGTCTGTGAGTGTGAGTACACGCGAGTGTTTTGTGTATGAGTGCGCGCGTGTTTGTGTGTTGTGTGTGTGTGTGTGTGTGTGTGTGTGTGTGTGTGTGTGTGTGCGTGCGTGTGCGTGCGTGCGTGCGTGCGTGCGTGCGTGCGTGTTTGTACAAGTGTATGTTTGAGTAAGCTTGTGTGTGTTTCAGTGAGAATGTGTTTTCTGTGTGTTTGATGAAATGTGTGTGGGTCTGTGTGTGTATATCTGTGTGCAAGAACGCAGACCTGTTTACTCTACTCTTTTCGAGTAGTATTCTACTCAATTTGGACCTCTACTACTCTTCAAAATTGAAAACAACGCTCTAATTACTCGTTTTCAGTGATTATTGTTTGATGGTTTAATGAATAAAACTACACATTTTGAGCCAAAACTACTCATTTCAGTCATCCAGACTACTCTAGACTTGTGTAGGGGTAAACAGGTCTGAGAGCGCGTTCACTCGTGTGTGCACGTACGTGCGTGTGTGTCTGTTTTGCGTGTGTCTGTTGTGCGTGTGTGTGCGTGTTTCAATGCTGATTGTAAAGCGCTTTGTGCTCGATAAAAAGCGCTATATAAATATGTTTATTATTATTATTATGATTATTATTCTCTCCTGTTTTCGGTGCAAGAGAAACAACCCCTGTTATAGGTTTGTGGATGTCTTAGCAAGGTTGCCGTTGCTACTTTGGATGTCCCTAACCCCTGCACGCGAAGGAATGTGACCTTGGAATGCTGAACCTGGAATTGGGTTTTTCCACTAAGCAGTTAGCTGACTGGAAGAGGAATTCTCAGAAATAAGATAAACAGGATGCGTCTCTCCTTTCACCCATAAAGTGACTGATCATAACGAAATTTATACGGAGTACTCACCTCACAGTGTCCAGAGTCCTGAGCAGCTTAATGTGCAGACAGCCCCAAGACAGCCTAAACTACCAGACAGATCATCATGAAATTTGTTGAGCACATACCTTACAGTATCCAGTGTCCTGAGCAGTTTGGCATGCAGATAGCCCAAGACAACCTAAACTACCAGACAGATCATCATGAAATTTGTATGGAGCACTCACCTAACAGTGTCCTGAGCAGTTTGGCATGCAGATAGCCCAAGACAACCTAAACTACCGGACAGATCATCATGAAATTTGTATGGAGCACTCACCTCATAGTGTCCTGAGCAGTTTGGCATGCAGATAGCCCAAGACAATCTAAACTACTGGACAGATCATCATGAAATTAGTTGAGCACTTACCTCACAGAGTCCTGAGCAGCTTGACGTGCAGAGAGCCCCAAGACAACCTAAACTACTGGACAGATCATCATGAAATTAGTTGAGCACCTACTTCACAGAGTCCTGAGCAGCTTGACGTGAAGAGAGCCCATGGACAGCCTAAACCACCGGACAGATCATCATGAAATTTGCATGGAGTACTCACCTCAGTGTCCGGAGTCCTCAACAACCTAAACTACCAGACTGATCATGAAATTTGTATGGAGTACTCACCTCAGTGTCCAGAGTCATCAACAACCTAAACTACCAGACTGATCATCATGAAATTTGTATGGAGTACTCACCTCAGTGTCCAGAGTCATCAACAACCTAAACTACCAGACTGATCATGAAATTTGTATGGAGTACTCAACTCACAGTGTCCAGTCCTCAACAACCCAAACTACTGGACTGATCATCATGAAATTTGTGGAGCACTTACCTCACAGTGTCCAGAGTCCTCAACAACCTAAACTACCAGACTGATCATCATGAAATTTGTATGGAGTACTCACCTCACAGTGTCCAGCGTCCTCAACAACCCAAACTACCAGACTGATCATCATGAAATTTGTATGAAGTACTCACCTCACAGTGTCCAGAGTCCTCAACAACCTAAACTACCAGACTGATCATCATGAAATTTGTATGGAGTACTCACCTCACAGTGTCCAGAGTCCTGAGCAGTTTGGCGTGCAGGGATCCCAGCATGTCGGTGCCTGTTTTGTTGAGCAGCCTGGTCAGCAGCACATACAGCCAGTCGGTCAGGTCTCGCCCGTGGACCAGACACAACTCCGTCAGCGTGTCCAAAAACAGGCTGAACACCTGCAACGCACACAACACCAGGCATCAGAACACTCAGTCCAATCCGCGGACGAACAATTCTCGCCATGACTCGGAGTCGACATCGAGTCGGACCCCACAAAACTCTAGTCCGTAGTCGGCATCATTGCGATCATTCGCTACCCGATTTCTCGCGGAAAAGTTCAAAGTTCTCACATCATCGTAGTCTCCCGCGATCATATCCTCTAAATCGACTCATTTAAAACCCAAATCACAATCACTGTCATCAAAACAAACTCTGAAACAGTGAAAGTAAGAGTCTAGAGAGCTCTAAACTCGGAAGAAAAAACAAACATGGCCGCGATTTTTCGTTACCGAAGGCGCAGTATGAAAACAAACCGTTTAAGAATACCATTTGAGAATAAGATCGCGCTGCCTCATGAAGTACAAACCGCGGCTGGCAGTGCTAAAACCGCGGCCAGTGGCTACCAAAACCGCGGATCCGCGGGCTGTTCTGATGCCTGCAACACGCTTACCCATGTGTAGCACGTTTAAAGACGCACCACGTCACGTGTCAAAATCATGGTTTTCATGTCTTTTCCCTCTTATAGCTGGTAAGAAATCTTAAGAAATCTTCCTAGCATAAGAGTGAATTAGACACGTGACGTGGGGGGTCTTTAAGTAAGGTATGCAAGACGAGTCTTCCCCAGGGCTGGGTGGGAAAAAAGCATGTAACTTGCTTATCTCATGTTCCCTGGTTAAATAAAATTTCGTTTTCGTTTTCGTTTTTTTCCTAATTTTCAGGAACAAAAACCATTAAGCCTCCTTGCACTCGTATTTATTGCAGACAAAACTTCTGGTGTTCAGATTCTTTCACACACATGGGTGTCCTCCTGGGAAACTTCAAAAATCCTGCAAGGCAGGGGTCCAGGGGCCGCCCAGTTAACAACTTGACTTTAACAATACTAAAAATATAAAGTTCCTGGTAAAGGCATGTAAATATTCATCTGTATTCATTTCTTTTATATTCTACACATGCGAGAAACTGACAAAACATTCCTAAATAGGAAATTTGTTGTTTCTCAAATTCTCATAATCCGGCGACGCCGGCTCCAGGCAATAAAAAAAATCCTGCATTCCAGGACATCCTGAAAGCAGGAGCATCCATGCAAGTACGGTTCAAACACTACATGCCTTCTGTCGATTTCTTCTTCTCCTCTTTTTCGCACTCGTTCAGCCGGAATGCGGAATGTTTTGTTGCTGATCGTTACAGCGTAATCGGAGGTCTCAAAACGTAATAATTACGAACAAATCTGTAAGGAAAACAGGTCTGCAGCCGCCACAGCCCAGCAGGCATGCAGACAGACAGACGGACGAACAGACAGACAGACAGACGGACGGACTCACTTTACTGTGAGGATCGTGGAACATTCTGGTGAACACCTCTGTCAATTTCTTCAGCTTCACGCGACAAACAATAACCAGCGACAGACAGATGGACAGACAGACAGACGGTCAGACAGATGGACAGACGAACTCACTTTACTGTGGGGATCGTGGAACATTCTAGTGAACACCTCCGTCACCTTCTTCAGCTCCATGCGACTGAAACAATAAAATGTAATACCACGTTCATTAAAACAAAATATTAATAATACTTTTTTTTTAAAACGAAACAAAACAGTTCTTAACTTCGGGTCAAAGTCATGAGGATCAGTGTGTTCTGGGGAGCTGTCGGTGGACGGTCGTGGTGGCGCCCTCGGAGGAGGACCTCACTCACGCTGGCTCCGCGACTAAGAGAATAGTGTCGTCAGTAGGGGGCTTAGTAGGTGGTGTCCTGAACAGGCTCCACTGAACTCCACCGAAGTGACTCAGTCAGCAGTGCAGTGTCTCCTCGGTCGGTTGCCTCCTGACGGACTAAAATAGATTCGCTCCCCTTGGACTGCTGGTCTCGGATTCTGCGACCTGAGCAAGCCGGGGTGTGGCTGCGAATTGGGATTCGGAATGAGCGGCGTGGGAGCAACGCCACTGTACGACCCAGAAGATGGGGCAGCAAAAAAATTAAAATATATTTAAAACAAAACAAAACAGTTCTTAACTATGAATGATATATTTGTTGGTACGTTGCATTCATTCACTAAACTCAGGAAATAAAAAACCCTCTTGGGTGTGTGGGTGTATGTGTGTGTCTTTCATACAAATAGTTCCCCCACCTTCTGCAAGTTCTGAACTTCCTCTAATCTGTCAACTCTCTTTGACTCTGCCTTTTCCCTTTGCTTACTGTCTATCTACTGTCTTTCTGCCTTACCGGTCCATTCTCCTGCCTTTTTTCCCCAAGAAATTCTTACATAGATTTCCTCCAGCCGAGGACGGACATGCTGGGCCTAACTATTTCTTAGCTAGGCGCATAACAGCAGCATGACGTAGATAGTAGATGACAGTATTAAGAAAGCAAAGGGAAAAGGCAAGAGTCACAGAGAGTGCAGATTAGGGGGAAGCTACAAGCACATAACTTTCAGAAAGTGGGGGAACTATTTGTACAAAAGCTACACACACACACACATGCGTGTGTACACACACATATCCCCACATCTTCTCTCTCTCTCTTTCTCTCGCTCTCTTATTGACTGTCAGTCAGTCAGTCTATCTCTCTCTCTCTCTCTCTCCCCCCCCCCCCCCTCTCTCTCTTTCTTTCTGTTTTAAATGTGCTAGTTTCTAAGTCGATGTAATGAATTTCAATGATAATTATTTGGTTGGTATAATTTCGTTTCACACGTTTGATCGATGTGCTTTCAGTTATGTTGTATCTCTGTCATTTCTCTTTGGGAGATATTAAAGCATACTTGAACTTCTCCATACTACTAACCTCAGATATCTGCCGGAGCGTAACAGGTGCTGCAGTGAGATCAGTCCGTCTTTCCGCTCAGAGTAAGACCCGCTCCCTAGGAGACCGATGATCTCCGACATATCCTGAAAGGGATATTAAAGAGACACAAAATCACCACTAGAAAAACAACACACACAAAAAGCTACTGAGTACCTTCACGAGTAATACATAAATAATAATAATCAGATAAATACAGGGTTCATACAGATCTGTGTCAACAAAATTCCAGGACTTTTCCAGGACCAGTTTACTAAATTTCAAGGACTCAATCTGGCATACCGGTCAATGTCGGTTTCATTCCCGCCTGAGTTGTTTGTGCTTCTGGCCACCAGGCCTTGACAATGGCTTTTTACAGCACTCTCGTCCATGCTGGTGATGTCAAAGTTCTTTTTGCACACTGTGCAGCTAGCTTTCAGTTTTGAACCATCTGTTGACGGAGCTAACCAGCTCTGATATTCTTTTTTTTTGCAGCCAAACATCATTGAAAATGCAGTCTCCGTTTTGTTGGAAAACGGAAGTACGGCAAAGGGAAGTAACTTCAGCGGCAGACAACTCGCGCAAATGTTGGCTGCTATGATCGCGATATCGGTATGACCTTAAAAGTTTTTTGTTTTTTTATTTGAATTTAGTTTTAACCTTCAATTATTTTTTGTGGAGGAGAGATTTTGACTTTGATGGATTGAGATTAAGGACGTGGTCAGACGATTTTGAAAATTCCAGGACTTTTCCAGGAGTCTTGGGGCCTTTGCTGTTTTTCAAGCACTTTTCAAGGCCATGTCAATTTTCCAGTACTTTTCAAGGTTTCAAGGACCCTGTACGAACCCTGTAAATAAAAGCCCCAGTGGGGATACCGGGAGCATGGATGCAACAGGAGAGAATTAAAAACAGGCAAGGCAGGCGTCCAGGGGCCGCCCAGCCCCCTAGCAGGGTACAGGAGCAGAGCCATTGCCCCCCTGAAGCTGAAGAAAAAGAAAAATCATACTCAATTTGAAGCGTATTCCAGACATTATTATTATTGCTGACAGACACACACACATACATCAGGCATGGGAATTGTCAGAGACAAAAAACTCTGAAAAGCCCCCCAATTGAAGTATTTAGTAACAAAAACGAAGTATTTACATTTAGTAACAATTTCAATTTTTTTTGGAATTTGCGGACAATTCCCATGCCAGATACACCCCCCCCCCCCCCCCCCCCCCCCCCCCCCCCCCCCCCCCCCCCCCCCCCCCCCCCCCCCCCCCCCCCCCCCCCCCACAGACAGACACACACATACACATGCGTGCACACACAACACCAAAAAACACACAAGCACACACGCACGCATGTACGCACACATGCATGCTCACACACACACACATAATAACAATATCACAATAACCAATCAGCAACCCCCTACTTAACTTCTTCTTCGATCACTCAGACAGTTTCCTGTCAATTATGAGAGCGCAGATGCGTCATGCTGCCGTTATGCGTCTAACTAAGAAATAGTTAGGCCCAGCAAGTCCGACTTCGGGTGGAGTAAATGTTTTTGAAAGTGTTTCGTGAAAAAAGGGCAGGAGAATGGACCGGTAAGGCAGAAAGATAGTAGATGACAGCAAGCAAAGAGAAAAGGCAGAGTCAAAGAGAGTGACAGATGAGAGGAAGTTCTCCCCGTGGGGATACCGGGGGGTCTTTTCTAAAAATAGTTCCACCTTCTGGAAGTTCTGTGCTTGTAACTTCCTCTAATCTGCCACTCTCTTTGACTCTGCCTTTTCCCTTTACTTTCTACCATCTACTATCTTTCTGACTTATTGGCCCATTCTCCTCCTGCCTTTTTAAAAAATAAAATCTTCCAAATTTTTCTCCTTTGAGCTCCTCCGAAATCGGAATGTGTCGGCTGTACGCAGCGGGGAGACCAGTGAAAACTGAAAACCGGACACATACATACCTTACCCATTATGGCCATACGGCCTGGGAACGCAGAAGAGGAAGATACAAGCACAGAACTTCCAGAAGGTGATGGAACTATTAACAATAATAACCAATCACCTCTGAAGTGCGGGTGCTGTACAATGGGTAGGACCGCTCTGAACACACGCTAGACGTCTCTCTGCCCGCATGATATTAACAAAATAATAATAATAACCAATCGGCAAACCCCTACCTCTGATGTGCGTGTGCTGTACGATGTGTAGGACCTCTCTGAACACACGCTAGACGTCTCGCTGGCCGCGTCATCAGAGTCGTACATATCGTACCGCTTCCGCTGTGGTCGGGACTGGAAAGGAAAACAGAATGACATTTTTCACCGCAGACGCACACACTAGAAACGTCATGATTACGCATACCCCCTCATGTCTAAGCGAGAAAAAACAACAGAAGAATGAAAGTATTAACCACAGACACACACTAGAAACGTCATGATTACGCATACCCCCTCATGTCTAAGCGAGAAAAAACAACAGAAGAATGAAAGTTTTCACCACAGACACACACGCACACACTAGAAACGTCATGATTACGCATACCCCCCTCATGTCTAAGCGAGAAAAAACAACAGAAGAATGAAAGTTTTCACCACAGACACACACACAGACAACAGAAACGTCATGATTACGCATACCCCCTCATGTCTAAGCGAGAAAAAACAACAGAAGAATGAAAGTTTTCACCAGACACACACGCAGACAACAGAAACGTCATGATTACGTGCGCATACCCCCTCATGCTTAAGCGAGAAAAAACAACAACAGAAGAATGACATTTCTCACCGACAGACACCATGAACGCATACCCCCTCATGTCTAAGCGAGAAAAAACAACAGAAGAATCACCACAGACACACACGCAGATGATGATTACGCATACCCCCTCATGTCTAAGCGATGACAAACAACAACAGAAATTTGTCACCAGCACACACGCAGACACCAGAAACATCATGATTACGTATACCCACCTCATGTCTAAGCGATGACAAACAACAACAGAAATTTGTCACCGCAGACACGCAGACACCAGAAACATCATGATTACGTATACCCACCTCATGTCTAAGCGATGACAAACAACAACAGAAATTTGTCACCGCAGACACGCAGACACCAGAAACATCATGATTACGTATACCCAACTCATGTCTAAGTGAGAGAAAAACAACCCCAAACAGTGGAACCTCCCATATAAGACCTCCCATTACAAGATTCCCTCCCCTTGGAGCAAGTTTCGATCTACGAATGCATACCGAGTAAAAGCAATAACAGCAAGCTACGAATGCTCTGAGCACACTGTTTTCCTGTCGATAGCAATGGCGGAATGGGTGGAAGCAACGCCCAATCCGTGAAATTGCCCATTTCATCAAATGGGCAAAGCATTTTGCCCAAGTCATGAAATGGACAATGTATATCACATTTGTCAATTCCCGCTCACACAGGTGTTGCTTAAGGTTGCTTCAACAGTAGCACACTTTTCTAACATTGTATTTTCACCCCCATCCCACCTATCCCCGAACTCTTGTGGTGTAAGGAAGCAAAGCGAGATTAGAAGGGACCAAGGCAGACCTGTTTACTCTACTCTTTTCGAGTAGTATTCTACTCAATTTGGATCTCTACTACTCTTCAAAATTGAAAATAATGATAGATTCTACTCATTTTCAGTGAACATTGTTTGATGGTTTAATGAATAAAACTACACATTTTGCACCAAAACTACTCATTTCAGCTATCCAGACTACTCAAGACTTGTGTAGGGGGTAAACAGGTCTGCCAAGGTATGGTGTGCATGCAGATTTACTTCTCTTGAAGCTAATGCATCAAATTACCAGTTATCTATTAATTCCGGACATACATGGCCTTGAAGGGGTTAACCCTTTCCTTACCAAGGCGTCGTGCAAGGCGTCCTCAACGTCTGATCCTGGTCGCAGCACGCGCTGAGACATCAGCCCACTGGGGTGGACCTTGCTGCCGCTAAGACGCCTCTCCCGACCTGCAAAAACAGCAAAGCTCGGTGATCAAAACATAACAACACGACACAATACAACATTGAAATTCATCACACCACAGCACGACACAATACAAGACAATCTCCCGTACCGTAGGTGTGTCGGTTGGGGCTTCAAAACATAACAATATGACACAATACAACATTGAAATTCATCACACCACAGCACGACACAATGCAAGACAATCTCCCGTACCGTAGGTGTGTCGGTTGGGGCTTCAAAACATAACAATATGACACAATACAACATTGAAATTCATCACACCACAGCACGACACAATGCAAGACAATCTCCCGTACCGTAGGTGTGTCGGTTGGGGCTTCAAAACATAACAATATGACACAATACAACATTGAAATTCATCACACCACAGCACGACACAATGCAAGACAATCTCCCGTACCGTAGGTGTGTCGGTTGGGGCTTCAAAACATAACAATACAACATTGAAATTCATCACACCACAGCACGACACAATGCAGGACAATCTCCCGTACCGTAGGTGTGTCGGTTGGGGCTTCAAAACATAACAATACAACATTGAAATTCATCACACCACAGCACGACACAATGCAAATCAATCTCCCGTACCGTAGGTGTGTCGGTTGGGGCTTCAAAACATAACAATACAACATTGAAATTCATCACACCACAGCACGACACAATGCAAATCAATCTCCCGTACCATAGGTGTGTCGGTTGGGGCTTCAAAACATAATACAACATTGAAATTCATCACACCACAGCACGACACAATGCAAAACAATCTCCCGTACCATAGGTGTGTCGGTTGGGGCTTCAAAACATAACAATACAACATTGAAATTCATCACACCACAGCACGACACAATGCAAGACAATCTCCCGTACCATAGGTGTGTCGGTTGGGGCTTCAAAACATAACAATACAACATTGAAATTCATCACACCACAGCACGACACAATGCAAAACAATCTCCCGTACCATAGGTGTGTCGGTTGGGGCTTCAAAACATAACAATACAACATTGAAATTCATCACACCACAGCACGACACAATGCAAGACAATCTCCCGTACCATAGGTGTGTCGGTTGGGGCTTCAAAACATAATACAACATTGAAATTCATCACACCACAGCACGACACAATGCAAGACAATCTCCCGTACCGTAGGTGTGTCGGTTGGGGCTGGTTTCCCTGCTGGCTCCCTGGGAGCGAGGTATCGCCGACTTGCGTTTGCCCTTGGGGGTCATGGGGTCGCGACCTTGAGTGTGGGTCAAATAGCTCCCCCTGGAGGCTGGGGAGGTCGACCTGCTGCCCGCTGAAAGAGCAACCAATGAAGGCTTTGTCGTTATGAACAGTATTTACACACAAAAAATGAAAAAGTTATGGTTTTAACACTTGGGTCAAAAGTCACTGAAATGACGATGTGAGGACGAAACTGCAAAAACAAAACAGAAGCTTGGTCGATGTTTGACCCCCAAAACAAAATTATATAAATGAACATATAGGCATACACACACACATGTATGCAAGCATGCATGCACGCACACACTCACATAGACACACGTACGCAAGTAGGCGCACACACTGATCTCTGATCACCAAATAAACTGACCATAAATCCATCCTCATACACCTCGACATTAATACAATAAATCATAAGCTGATGGTAATATATTTTACGAAAATTAAGAACCAAATACATTTGTTATTTCAGTATCGATTGGAATTTTTAGTTCAATGTCAATAAATAAAAATAAATCAATTTCTACCAATTTCTCTATGCTATAGAACAGATTTTACGCCTATAGTAACATTAAAATTAGTAACGACAAAATGCAATTGCATGAAAAAATTATCAAACCAGTTAGTCAAAATCACTGGGGAAACTACCATTGTTTAAAAAAAAATCTTATGAACTAATTGGTAAAAAAAATTGGAACATTCAAAAATCACCACCAAATCATAAGTTTATCATTCCATATTGATTAATATATTTATTATGAATATTAGGTAATCTTAGTAAACATCTGTAAACTAATATCAAAAAATAAAATCACCACAAAATATAAATCACTAGAAAATATGCTAATTTAACAATATCCTTAAGTATAACACTACAATCAGAGCAAAATGTGACATTCAAAAGGGACATTAAGTATCAAAATGACCATTCTGAGAAAATGGCACAGTTGGAAACTTCAGACAATTCTCTTTCCAATGGTATAAAAAACATCCTCACATCCTTTTTTGTCGAAGAGTTATGAGCATTTAAAGTTGGTAAGGTGATTGTCAGCAATTTTGATAAATCAATCTCTTAAAGTCTAGCCTATCCTAAGAATGCATCTCCCTCCAAATATAAAAGCACTTTTTGGAATATTTAGAGACCATATTAAAGATTATACTTTACAGATACGAAAGATGAGATGTTGGAGAGCAGGAAAATACCCATAGCTAAAAACTGATACAAAAAAAGAGATTGTTGACTTTGCCAGCCTGTTGTGAGAAACTAGCCCAGGGACTTAATGTCCATTTCGGTGGTGCTGGGTCACAAATATGGTCTTCGTAAATCAACCAAACCAAACACTCAATAATCAAGTTAAAAATTTTTTATATAAGTATATTTTATATATACTAGCGCAACGCCGGGTACCGGTAACGCCTAGTAACGGTAACGCCAAGTACTGGTAACGCTGAGTACAGCAAATTTGAAGCGATTCGGTTAAGAAACGGCGGAGTGATAAGGCCCTGTTTCCCGTTGGCGCAACTCTGAGAGTGACGCCCTCTCCCGATTCTCTTCAAATTTGCTGCCAGGCTTTGCCCCGGCCACAGCAAGCCTGACAGCAAATTTGAAGCGATTCGGTTCAGAAACGGCTGAGTTATTTGTGAAAAGGTGAAGCTGCGGATATCGAGCGCGTTTCTGAATCGATTCGCTTCCAGTTTGGCACATCGATAGTCACCGTCCCCGGTCAAATGCGAAGGCAATCGGTCCAGAAATACCGGAGATACGGGCGCCGAGAGGCCGGCAGATATGTGTTTCGCGCATTTGCCATCACCCCATTACCCCATTAGGGCTCACAGCAAATTTGAAGCGATTCGGTCGAAAAACGGCGGAGTTATAAGGCCCGTTTTGTGTTTCAGACAGCCACACGGACACTTTACTATATGATGATGATTTTTGGGACAAAAAAGTTTTGTTACTATCATTCATTTCAAATGCTCTAACTTATGAGTCCTGTAGGCTGGAGGAACGGTGCCAGCAATAAACCAAGATTTTTTCATACCTATATATGGGTGCATGTAGTGACCAAAACTTTTGCCTGAACTTTCTTGCTGAAACCCAATGTACAAAAGACTGATATCATGTTAAAGAGCCCTTTCTTCAGGCACTCAGTTGCCTGAACCAGCATCACATTGCCTGAATTCAGGCTTCAGTCACACCCACATGCACCCCTGCCTATATATATGTATCATCAAACTATATCAGTATATATAAACGATCAAGAATTGAAGAAGAAAAAACAAACACACCATTAAATTTTCCTGTATATATATAAAGAGGTTAGACAGCTAGAATCATCAAAGATAAAAACACCATAATGAAGTAAATATTGTGAAGAGCCAAAGACCAAAGTACAAAGCTAACTTTAGTAGAAAGCAAAGAATCGATAAAACGCTAAGAGTACACGCTTCAAAACAGAGAAAAGAAGGAACACAAGAGAAATGGACAAAATCCGCCAGAGTCCAAATATCACAAACAATTCATTTTCCTCACAACATAACAACAAATTACTCTTCTTTCTTTTGAACCCTTTCACCGCCAAAGTCGCATTTTAGCACCACAGTGATTTAACACCTATGTCACTAAAAGGCATCAAATTGGGGTCTGTTATCCAAAGACCTATTGTCTTAGTTTGGGGAAGTAAGGATAGACCTTATTTTATGTCACAGAAGAATCCCTAATACTGCAGATGGATTTTGTTCTCTACCCAGGAACATTTAATGGACATTTTTGGTTTAAATAAGTTGGCGGTGAAAGGGTTAAAGCTTCAATACTTCATTATTTTTAAAACTGAAATAACTTTTTTTTATCTGAAAAGAAAAAAAATACAAAATTAATTTTCAAATTAAAACATGGACAGGAGAAGGCAAAGGAGAGAAAAAAATATGATAGGGATCAGGATGGGGGGGGGGGGGGGGGGGGGAGGGGGGAAGAGTAATTGGGGAAACACGAACAGTGGTTGGGGGTGGATGGGAAGGGGGGGGGGGGAATGGAAGAGAAAAGGATGGATGGGGGGGGGTAGAGTCTGGGTGGTGGTGGGGGTCTACTACTCACGCTGAGACTGCGACACCCCTATCCTTGATCGGGTTCTCCCGCTGCGCTCCGGGGTGACCAGGCTGGAGTAGGCTCTACTGCCGCTACTACTGCCCATGCTGCTGGTCTTCTGCCGCGCTGGAAACATAACTGGGCGTGTCACAGCGCGTTAGCGCCAAGCCGACCTCTCCAGAAGGTGTGCAAAATAATGCGTTCAAAAACAAAACACACACACACACACAGAGAACGAACGAACGAACACCATTTTATTTATACAGCAGCAGGGTAATGAGGTAAGTATACAACCTTTTTTTACACCCAGCCCTGTGGGCTAAGAGAGAGAGGGGGAGAGAGAGAGAGAGAGAGAGAGAGAGAGAGAGAGAGAGAGAGAGAGAGAGAGAGAGAGAGAGAGAGAGAGAGAGAGAGAGAGAGAGAGAGAGAGAGAGAGAGAGAGTTTTGCTGCGTTGACGTCGAGTCTTAGATCAATTATTATGGCTGCTTTTCTAATGTTATGACATTGTTCTTTCACATTATATTATATAATTTTTCTCAGCTTAATCCCCAAAAGTGTGTGTGTTGCGACAAGGGTTGTTTTAACTTGAAATAAAATAAAATCTTTAAATCGGAAAAGCGGAATCGCGGCCAGAAAACGGAAACATTCCGGGAAAAAAGGAATGGTTGGCAGCTATGCGCACCCCATGTCACTAAAAGCATCAAATCAGGGCCTGTTATCTGAAGACCCTATTTTCGTAATTTTGGACCAATATAATGTTATACAGAGAATTCGCAATATTGCAGATTTTTTATTTTCTCCACCCAAACAAGTTTAATAGAATTTTTTGGTTGAAAAATGGCTGGCGGCGAAAGGGTTAAGCGGTATTTTCACCCCCAGTTGCAAATTTTAACGGGTATTTTCACCCCCAGTTGCAAAGGTGCAAATTTTAACGGGTATTTTCACCCCCAGTTGCAAATTTTAACGGGTATTTTCACCCCCAGCTGCAAATTTTAACGGGTATTTTCACCCCCAGTTGCAAATTTTAACGGGTATTTTCACCCCCAGCTGCAAATTTTAAGCGGGTATTTTCACCCCCAGTTGCAAATTTTAACGGGTATTTTCACCCCCAGCTGCAAATTTTAAGCGGTATTTTCACCCCCAGTTGCAAATTTTAACGGGTATTTTCACCCCCAGTTGCAAATTTTAACGGGTATTTTCACCCCCAGTTGCAAATTTTAAGCGGTAAAGGAGAAAACATGGGAGAAGCTCCATCGCAACTGCAAACCCCCCCCCACCCCACCCCATGCGCAATGAGCTTTCAACGATTTGGGTTTTCTGCGCGATCCAGTAGAATCTTAGATCTAGCCTGGACAGCTTGTGGCAGAAAGGCCTAGCAGACGATTGAAATACGAAGAACGTCATTAACTTACTGATAAGTAACGGTTGTGTTCACACACGCGTCATCATTTTAATGCGTCATCTCACCCCCTAAATGAGATTTTAAAGGGTAAATCTCACGCACAGTTTCAGATTCTAGGGGGTGATTTGAGAGCTCTAGTGCGTAAATATGCACAATCTGTACGTTTTCAGGAGCCCTGGTTGTTTTTAACATTTTGTTCAATAGGGCATTTGCCACGAGTGTTTCGTTCTCTATACTAGACTACTAATTTGCCCGCACTCGTTCTGCCCGAGTTACGCTGACCTTTCTAATTCAACTCTCTAAATTCAACTCAGTGAAATTGAAGGTCGCCGGCATGCGGCTAATGCCCTATTTTTTTTTTTTAATTCAGCAGCTTGTTTCTAAAACATTGATAGAATTAACAAAACACAGAAAGAACATGTAAAACTAAAAATACAAAACAAGGGCACAAATAGTGGTCAACACGCATCCACAGATTCGGGAAAAATAACTGAAAAACACAACAACATGGGGGATGTTAAATATGTGTGTTCTCCTCAGTTATCCTTCCCTAGACCATTCCTCTCTCCAAAATCATTGAAATGCACACACACACACAAACACGCGCGCGTACACACACACACACAAACACAATGTATAAACACACAATACACACACACACACACACACACACACACACACACACACACACACACACACACACACACACACACACACACACACACACACACACACACCACAACAACAACAACATACAGTATTTATACAGCGCTGAATCTTGATATAAATCAAATCAAAGCGCACACACACGTTAGCATTCATAGCGCATTCAAACAAAAACGCAATACAAAGCGAACACACACGGATGACATAAATGGAACATAGCAGAAACAGACCTAATGGCAAGAGAGAGAAGAGAAAGAGAGCGGAGCTTTAATGACGGGGGAACAGGTGGGTTTTGAGAAGCTTTGAAAGCAGAGAGGGTCGGTCGCTGACGGAGGGAAAGAGGAAGTTTGTTCCAGGAGGTCGGTCCTGAGACAGCAAAAGAGCGCCGACCAACAGTTGAAAGCTTATACCTAGGGATCTGGAGAGAAAGAGGGTCAGAAACTGAACGTAAAGTGCGAGCTGGCGTGTAGATGGAAATATTGTCGCAGAGTCGTAAGATGGAGCAGCTTTATGGATAGATTTATAGCAAAGACACACACACACACACACACACACACACACACACACACACACACACACACACATGGGTGCAACTACACAAAATTAAAAAAACCTGAAAGGCCGGGGTCCAGGGGTAATGTCCCCCTTGGCAGCCGAAGAAAAAATTGATTTACGAAAGTATTTTAGTTTGCTTTTTCCAATATTTATACAAATGCTTATTTTAAAGTGTTTGAAAGATACAGTACAAATAAAAAAAGATCTTGTTTTCTGGGTACAAATTTAAAAAAAGGAAATCCTTGCATACCAGGAAAAGTTCCTTTTCGGGTAAAATTTAAACACTAAAAAGGAACACACCAATGCATACCACTGAAAAGTTGCACCACACACACAATGCACACATGCCACATAATGCACACACACACACACACACACACACAATGCACACACACACTCACACACACAATGCACACACACACTCACTCACACACACACACACACACACCACCACAAACACACAACCCTCCTCCACCAGCAGCCTACCAACCCCCTACCAACCCCACCCCCCCCCCCCCCCCCTCCTCTCACAAACAAAGTCTCCAAACGTCAATTCCAAATACCCCCCCCCCCCTCCCCTCCTTAAGTGGTGTCAACATTATTTTCAAAGCAAACACATTTTCTACAGAATCTATTTCTAGTTAAGGACACCTATTTCAAGGAGGATATAATGAGCTGTTCTGGAGGGGTTGCGGTCATCAGCCCTAGAAACAGTGTTCCATTTGAAAGCAGTTTCTTGGCAACATGCAACTCTCTCTCTCTCTCTCTCTGTCTCTCTCTCTCTCTCTCTCTCTCTCTCTCTCTCTCTCTCTCTCTCTCTCTCTCTCTCTCTCTCTCTCTCTCTCTCTCTCTGTCCCTATCTCTTTCTCTATATCTCTTTTCTCTCTCTTTTACTTATAGAGCTCTCTTCTATCCTCTCTCTTCTATCCTCTATCTTTCTCTCTCTCTCTCTCTCTCTCTCCTCACCCCCCCCCCCCCTCTCTCTCTCCCCCCCCCCTCTAGGCAAAAAACAGATTGTGCCTTCTTCTGCTTAACAAAAAGAGAATACTCCAGAGTCCAATCCGCGGACGAACAACACTCGCCATGACTCGGAGTCGACATCGAGTCGGACCCCACAAAACTCTAGTCGGCATCATTGCGATTATTCGCTACCCGATTTCTCGCAGAAACAATCAAAGTTCTCACATCATCGTAGTCTCCCGCGATCATATCCTCTAAATCGACTCATTTAAAACCCAAATCACAATCACTGTCATCAAAACAAACTCTGAAACAGTGAAAGTAAGAGTCTAGAGAGCTCTAAACTCGGAAGAAAAAACAAACATGGCCGCAATTTTTCGCTTCCGAAGGCGCACTATGAAAACAAACCGTTTAAGAATACCATTTGAGAATAAGATCGCGCTGCCTCATGAAGTACAAACCGCGGCCGGCAGTGCCAAAACCGCGGCCAGTGGCTACCAAAGACCGCGGAAATCCGCGGATCCGTGGACAGTTCTGATGCCTGAGGGAAGATATAAGCCAGCGGAGTGATCCCCCGCGGGGGCCACCCGAAGCGCTCCTCTGCATTATTGCCCAACAAGAGCCAGGTGCAAGCAAATAAAGACACATTTTTCTTCCTACACGGCGCTTAGTGCGATGCACCCCACCGGCAATTAAAAAACACCCCGCAACACATTTACTTAGAACGCAGCTGATAGAAGCGACTCTCGTTCTGTCTGTCTCTCTCTCTTCTCTCTGTCAGTCTCTCTATCTTTCTCTCTTCTCTCTATCTCTCTCTGGGCAAAAACAGATTGTGCCTTCTTATGTTTAAGTGACTCTCTCTCTCTCTCTCTCTCTCTCTCTCTCTCTCTCTCTCTCTCTCTCTCCTCCCTCTATGTCTCTCTATCTATCTCTACCCCCCACTCTCTATGCACACTTGTATGGAAATTACTATACACAGTAGCCAAGTAAGCACTTGCGTGCCAACATCGGTAGGGTGCATTTGAGTCACAGAGAGAAAATCAGAGACCGAGACAGACAGACAGACAGACAGACAGACAGACAGACAGACATGAACACACAACCAACAGCTACACCCACTTACAAGTTAACCCATTCTCTCGCACACACACGCGCACACACACACACACACTTGCACGCACGCACGCTCTCACACACACATGCACACACACACACACACACACGCACACACACACGCACACACACACACTCCAACACACACAGCTCTGTCAGTGCAAACCAACCTACACTTTATGATTGCTGTTCATCTTCGTCACCCGTAAGGGCCTAAAACTAAAGGCACGCTCATACGCAACAAAAACCTCAACCTGTCTGTCTGTCTGTCTGTCTCTCTCTCTCTCTCTGTCTGTGTGTCTCTCTCTGTCTGTCTCTCTATCTCTCTCTCTCTTTCTGTCTGTCTCTCTCTCTCTCTCTCTCTCTCTCTCTCTCTCTCTCTCTCTCTCTCTCTCTCTCTCTCTCTCTCTCTCTCTCCCTCTTTCTCTCTCTCTCTGTCTGTCTGTCTCTACCTCTCTCTCTCTCTCTGTCTGTCTCTACCTCTCTCTCTCTCTCTCTCTCTCTCTCTCTCTCTCTCTCTCTCTCTCTCTCTCTCTCTCTGTCTGTCTCTCTCTCTCTACCTGTCTGTCTCTCTCTCTCTCTCTCTCTCTCTCTCTCTGTCTGTCTCTACCTCTCTCTCTCTCTCTCTCTCTCTCTCTCTATCCTCTCTCTCTCTCTCTCACGCACCCACTGCCCCCTTGCCTAACACCGCCTATATCTCAGGGAGCTCCCACATACGACCTGTGTGCTTAACTATTGACTGATCTTTCCCCTTCATTTACCGCTTCATTCACAAGGCACAAACGCTAAGCCCGCAGTTGAAAAAAAACAGCCTGAAGATTTCATACTTTTCCGACATAAGAAATCGACTCTCTCTTGACCCTTTCGCCGCCAGCCATTTTTCATCCAAAAAATACAATTAAACTTACCTGGGTAGAGAAAACAACATCTGCAATATTGCCAATTCCTCCGTGACATATAACATTAGGACGATCCTTACCTCCAACGCCTAATGAGAATGCAGAAAATAGGGTCTTTAGATAACAGGCCCTGATTTGATGCTTTTTAGTGACATGGGTGTTAGACCATTGTGGTGCAAAAATGCGACATTGGCGCTGAAAGGGTTAAAGACCCACTGACCCACCACGACTAAGTCCCTTGGTTTTTTTCTAGGTAGCTGTGACCCACATACAAATGTCCCCAACTTCAAATTGAGGCTGCTCTTTAAAATGTTTCGTTTTCAATTTGGGGCCATTAAAATGATGTATTTGTATGGGAGTCAAACCTGGTCAAAACAAGATTTCTTACCAGCGATAAGAGCAAAAACACGTGAAACCTGTGATTTTTTACGTGACCTTGTGGGTCTTTAAGATCTTGAAAAATCATCCAAAAATAAGGTCTCAAGTGGGAGGGGATTGTATAAGGGGGGTAATTTTAATGCTTACAAAGAAGGGCAATGTCTCAGAGAAGTAGGTATTAACCCTTTCAGCGCCAATGTCGCAGTTTTGCACCCC
>CM065712.1:4211968-4216968 GCA_017654935.2 Phymorhynchus buccinoides | reverse complement strand
ACCCTCTGCTGGAGGTAGTAGTGGTGGGAAGGTCCTGGTACCTGCCGGGACTCAGGTACCGGTCTTGCTCACCGGAGCCTGGGAGGCGGCAAGGGCTGACGTGGTGTCGCCCGGGGCTGCGCGTCCTGTGACCCCTCCTGCGGGGACTCTGCTGCCTGAGGGGGACCCTGGACCCCACCACCACGCACACACTCCCCCCCTCCTCCTCCTCCCTCCCTGCAGTGGCGCCAAAAGATCCGCCACTGTCCGAGCTGTGATGCTCCTCCGTGCAGGCGATTCCCAAGGCCGCATGGCCGAGCTCGTCGTTGACGTTGTCGGTTCGGTCGTTGTTCGGGGCGGGGCGGTTCAGACCCAGCCAAGTGTCCCACTTGGTCAGAAGTGGGCTCTGTTGATTTTTTTTATCGTCATCGTTATCGTCGTCGTCTTCATCACGAGTTTTGCCCTGGTGCCACATTGAGCCGCATCGCTCGGTCGGGAGCTCAACACGCGACAAAACAGGTGCTACTAGTCTTTCCACTTCTTATTTTCTCTCTGTCTCTCTTCTTGAAGACACACTGATGCACCACGATTAAGTCCCTTGTTTTTTTCTGGGTAGCTGTGACCCACATACACACAAATGTCCGCAACTTCAAATTGAGGCTGCTCTTTAAAATGCTTCGGTTTGAATTTGGGGGCATTTATATGGGAGTCAGACCTGGTCGAAACAAGATTTCTTTCCAGCTATAAGAGGGAAAACACGTGAAACCCGTGATTTTGACACGTGATCTGGTGGGTCTTTAAAGGCATTTTCTCCCACTACAATGAATGAGCTTGCCGTCGTCTCACTGCACTCAATTTCAGCTCTGTTGGCGCCATTCACACTGAATTCTGCTGGAATCTTTCTCAGTAGTTTTCTGCAGTGCTTTCCCACTGAGCTCCACTCTTTCTTTGTTTTCACAGTATTCACATCGTAATCCACTGGAATTGGCTTTCTTGTTTGTTTTTAATTAATATTATATGGGTGCAACTACGCAATATGAAAAACACTGAAAGGCCGGGGTCTAGGGGTAATGTCCCCCTGCAGCTGAAGAAAAAACAAACAAAAAGACTGATTTATGAAGGTATTTTAGTTTGCTTTTTCCACAATTTATACAAATGCTTATTTTCAAGTGTTTGAAAAATACAGTAGACACACAAAGATCTTGTTTGACAAATTCCAAAAAAAGAAGGAAATTCTGAATCTAGTCCACCTCTCCTTCCAATACACACATTTTCTCACAGAATCAAGGTGCGCAGCTTTTTATTATTTTTGTCTCAACAGTAAGTTTATCCACAACAGCGGCCTCTCACTCTCCAGTCCACGCTCCGCTCAGGACCCTACTCTACTCAGGACCCTACTCCGCTCAGGACCCTACTCTACTCAGGACCCTACTCCGCTCAGGACCCTACTCTACTCAGGACCCTACTCCACAAGACAACAAAGTCGATTTAAAACCCTTTCATCGCCACTGTCGCCTCTTGGCACCACATGATTGAACACCCGTGTCACTGAAAGGCATCACATGAGGGTCTGGTATCCAGTGACCTTATGTTCTTCATTTTAGGATATAAGGGTAGGCTCTATTTTAGGCACGTCACAGAGGAATCCCCAGTATTCCAGACGAAATCTTTTCTCTACCCGCGTAAGTTTAATGGTAAATTTTGGCTGAGGAACGGCTAGCGTTGAAAGGGCTAAAAAAAAAAGAAAAAGAAAAATTCAGTCCATTTACTCGAGCGTGTGATCCATCAACGCACAGTTTGTAACTCCGACTATAAACGATACGGCGTGACTGACTGACTGACTGACGACCGTGGCTCAGCGAACTCAATGAACATGAACGAATATAGACCAACCTGGCAGGCTAAGCCAAGGAAGGGAAGAGAGAGAAGGAAGAGAGAGAAGGAAGGAAGGGAAGGAGGAGAGAAGGAAGAGGAGGAGAGAAGGAAGAGGAGGAAGAGGAGGAAAGGCCATGAGTTTGACAAATAAGATAACCCATTGACACCTGGGCCCTAATTCCTCACTTGAGTTTTTCACCCTAACCCTCAGGCTAATCCTGTTGAGGGTTGTATACCCCCCCCCCCCTCTGTGGGGATACCAGGGGGATGGTCTTCCATACAAATAGTTCCCCCATCTTCTGGAAGTTCTATGTTTATAACACCCCCCCCCCCCCCCCACCCACCCCGTGTGGGGATACGGGGGGTGTCTTCTATACAAATAGTTCCCCCACCTTCTGGAAGTTCCGTGCTTGTAACTTCCTCTAATCTGTCTCTCTCTCTTTGACTCTAACTTTTTCCTTGCTTTGTGTCATCTACTACTAACTTTCAAACTCTTAAGCCCCATTCTCCTGCCTTTTTTTATAAAAAACAAAAACCCCACACCCAATCTTCCATATAGTTTTCTCTTTTGAGCTCCTCCGAAATCGGAATGTGATGGCTGAATGCAGCGAGGAGACCAGTGGAAACTGGAAAACGGACAGATACGTATCCATTGTGGCCCAGGAACGCAGAAGGAGAAGATCCACACTCGCTCGCGTTCATTCATCCTTTGTTTTTCTGTCCGTTCGTCCGAGAGGGAAGGAGAGAAGCTTAACCCAACTCCAGTCGATATTTCTCTCTCAACCACACCATCCACTATCACTAGTTCACAACTACCTATCCACTATCACTAGTTCTTGACAAAAATCTAATCTTTTACGTTCAATTTTCTTTCAGAGTTTTCACATATTTATATTTCTCTTCCATCAACCACACTTATCCACTATCACTAGTTTTTGACAAAAATCTAATCTTTTACGTTCAATTTTCTTTCAGAGTTTTCACATATTTATATTTCTCTTCCATCAACCACACTTATCCACTATCACTAGTTCTTGACAAAAATCTAATCTTTTACGTTCAAATTTTCTTTTAGTTTTCACACATAAGTGATTCACAAATGCACAGCAGACTTTAAGAAGCGGGGAAGAAGGAAAAAACCCAAGTAAATTTGCTCACTTTTGGAATTCCATAAAGCAACCCGTTAATAATGCAATACTGTGACACTCAATCTTCCAGTTTCATGGAGTTTTCGCGCGGTTCTCATGCCATGTACTACAGACGATTTCCACGCACAACCTGAAGAAGAATTAAACTTCCAGGAATTTCCGTCACAAAGCAAACAGGAAACAGCTAACCAAATCTCTCTCTCTCTCGCACAACACAAAATCTACTCAACGTTGTTTTCATTTTAACCCGCTTCTCAGAACTAGAGTCTCCGACAAAACACATTTTACTCCTCGAACGATTTATCGCCAACACCAACAGATCCCTCCAGGGGTAACAAAATCCGCTTAATAACTGTCCCTGAGCAAATTTTGGCCTTTTGGTTTTAGTACACAAAATCTTCCACCCCCCACCCCCACCCCCGTCTTTAACAGAAACATGTTTGAAAACAGCACACAAGTGTAGCTAAGCATAAACATCGCTCACAGGTGTAACTTCAACCAGTCCACAAAGCACACGGGCAAAATGGTTAGAAAAAAAGGGGGGGAGGGAGAGGAAAAGAGGGTGAGGGGATGTTGTGTGAATGATATGGGTGGGTAAATATGAATAGGGGGGGAGGGAGGGGGGGTGTAAAGAGGGGAAGGGGGAGGATACCAGAGTACTTCACCCCATTATGAATTTTTTTATTTTAAAGACCCACCAGATCACGTGTCAAAATCACGGGTTTCACGTATTTTTACGTCTTATAGCTGGCAAGAAATCTTGTTTTGACCAGGTCTCACTACCATCATACAAATGCCCCCCAAATTCAAAGCGACATCATTTTAAAGAGCAGCCTCAATTTGAACATGGGGACATTTGTATGTGGGTCACAGCTACCCAGAAAAGAACCAAGGGACTTAATCGTGGCGCGTCAGTGTGTCTTTAGGGTGAAGTGAAAAAATGAGGGTGGTATCTGCGAGAACACAATACTCCATACAAAAACATGAAGCATGTATTGAAGAGGGAGGAGGGGTGGTGGAGAAAAAGGTTAGTGTGAGGGTGCGAAGAGGGGGGTGGGGTGGGAGGCATGAAAAGGTGTATTGGCAGGGTGTGTGAACTAATTCCAGTGTGTGCGCTTGTCATGGTCGGGTCAAGGGACTTCATCAAACTATTCACTGTACAGTCGTTTACTAGCAAGCTGACATGACACACACCGTTAAATGGTCGATTGACAATGTAGCCTCTCTCTCTCTCTCTCTCCCCCTCCCCTCTCTCTCTCTCTCTCCCTCCCTCCCTCCCTCTCTCTCTCTCTCTCCAGTGCGCTCGCACATAGCCATGCACACATGCGCATATGCGCGTGCGCACGCACACACACACACGTACAAGTACACTTTCCGCCATTACTATCTCTCTCTCTCCCTCTCTCTCCCTCCCTCTCTCTCTCTCTCTCCTCTCCTCTCCTCTCTCTCTCTCTCTCTCCAGTGCACTCGCACATAGCCATGCACACATGCGCATATGCGCGTGCGCACGCACACACACACAAGTACACTTTCCGCCATTACTATCTCTCTCTCTCTCTCTCCCTCTCTCTCCCTCCCTCTCTCTCTCTCTCCCTCCCTCCCTCTCTCTCTCTCTCTCCAGTGCGCTCGCACATAGCCATGCACACATGCGCATATGCGCGTGCGCACGCACACACACACGTACAAGTACACTTTCCGCCATTACTATCTCTCTCTCTCTGTCTCTGTCTTGCCCTCTCTCTGTCTTCCCTCTCCCTCTCTCTCTCTCTCTCTCTCCAGTGCGCTCGCACATCTCTCTCTGCGCACGCACACACACACGTACAAGTCTCTCTCTCTCTCTCTATCTCTCTCTCTCTCTCTCTGTCTCTCTCTCTCTCTCTCTCTCTCTGTCTCTCTCTGTCTCTCTATCTCTCTGTGTCGCTCTCTCTCTGTCTCTCTCTGTCTCTCTCTCTATGTCTCTCTCTCTCTCTCTCTGTCTCTCTGTGTCTCTCCCTCTCT
>CM065712.1:4189468-4206968 GCA_017654935.2 Phymorhynchus buccinoides | reverse complement strand
AAAACAGGGACGTAAATGGTAGAATGGGGAAAAACTCACCAGGGTTTTACTTCAAACAATTTTTATATCCTAATTTTTCAAGGGGCTGCTTAAAAAAAAAAAAAGCCACAAAAGCACCATTTGCTCTCTTTCTCTCTCTCTCTCTCCCCTCTCTCGGAAGAATAAGCTTCGCCTAAAATCCTTCATAAATAAAGCTTTCAGTGTTTAGTGTTCAGTAACCTCTCTCTCTCTTCTCTTTCTGTCTCTGTTCATTTTTTGTTTGTTTGTTGGTATTTTGGTATATTCTAGTCACAGAGACTTATCTCTGTGAAATTCGGGCTGCTCTCCCCTGGAGAGCGCATCACCTCAAGTGCAGCGCCTACCCATTCTTTTTTTTTTATTAATTTTTTTTTCCGGGGGGAAAACCTAGCTATCAATTTGGGCATACCAGGCAGCGGGATTTCTCCCTGCTCTTACCTAACGACTTTCAACTGCTGTGGGATTTTTACGTGCGTAAAAAACCCGGTTCTGGCTAGCTTTAAGTCCCCATCCGAAGGACTAGACGTTCAGTTCGATTTTCCTGTCAAACTAGAAAGAAAGGGGCGTGGCAGGCCGGGATTCGAACCCGGGTCACTCACCGGTTGCAGTCACGCATTACATCTGGCAGGCGAACGTCTTAACCACTCTGCCACCTCTCTAAACATGCATGCACGCACGCACACAAACATGCCCTGTACAAACACATCCCCATCCCGCCACCCTACACCAGATTAGGAAGCGTTTACCTTCAGCAAGCAAAGAATATTGAATTCCAAACCATTTATCTCATCATTAACCCTTCCACCGCCAATGCTCATAGTTTTGCACCACAATGGTTTACTCTCCATTCACTAACAGGCATCAAATCAGGGCCTGTTATCCAAAGACCCTATTTTCTTCATTTTGGGAGGTAAGGATAGGCCTAATGCTATACATGTCACAGAGGAATTCTCAATATTGCAGATAATTTTTTCTTTACCCAGTTAAGTTTAATGGTATTTTTTTGCTGAAAAATGGATGGTGGAGAAAAGGTTAAAGCCTTCTCATTCCCTCCACAACCAAACCCAAACTGTTAACTTGATGCAATGCTCCTTTAAAAAAAAAAAAAAAAATTAAATTCAGAATTTATTGAGCACACAAACAAGCTTCTACTAATCTAGCTAACTTGGATGTTTTTTTGTTTTTTTCTAACTCTTGACAAAATGTAATCACACTTCACCTACTAAACTGATAATTTAAATTATATTTTTATGTGCAATCAAATTTGCAGTCCAGATTATTAACTAGGGGGGTTCTTTATAACAAAACAGCCTTTATCAGCACTTCCCACTGCAACAGTAGCTTCTAACAATCCTAAACCTCTAGCCTACAAGACAACAAAAAAACTTGAAGCCAAGCCATGCCATCAACCTTGTGATCTTACAAACTGCCTGCGTTGCTACTCACTAGTTTGAAATGAATAAGGGGAAGGAACTGCTCGTAATAGGCGAATAGGTGCCATAAAGAACTGTAGTAAAAGGGAGTTAATTATGAGAAGTTCCTTCCCCTTATTCATTTCACTATACCCTCTCTCTTAGCCCCACTTTTTCATTTTTAACTCACTAGTTTATCATTGCACTAACTAAATATTGAATGACGGGAAGCCCTACAAAATTACCTAAACAGTGAGAACCCTAGTTCTTAGTTTTATAACCCTTCCACTAATAGGAATTGTTCGGAAATAATTAAGGGGAGTAATTTCATGGTGTGTGGGAGTGATCTTGCCTAATTCAATCGGTCAAACAGGGGAAGTCACTCTACCATCAGCTCTCGTAGCCTATCGACTCGTGTGCTTGAGCAGACATACAGCACTTAGAACACTGTGTGTCATTCTAAAAAAAATTGTCATTTATATTTTTACGTCACATTAAAAAAATGTTTGCAAGTCGCTGACTCGCATCCTGCGGTTTCAAGCTTCGACGCCATTGTTGCTATGGAGGTAAACAATTTTTATTTTCACGAAGTGCTCTCCCCTAGTTTTTTTCTCCGAAATTTGTCTATTCAACTAACTCTCTCTCTTTCTCCAACCCCACCCCTCCTTGCCCTCTACGTCGTAACACGCTGTAAAACCCTTTGGCTCAGAGTTATACTGAAATGTTACTCACACACGCATATCACTCTCTCTCCTTACAATCTTTCCATTTTCAAACACACACACACACAAGGTTTGGGGAGGGAAACGGGAGCGTTACGTTATCACGTAGTGTCGCTGTACGCCCCCTTCTCTATTTCAACGAACCCCCTGAAGCCGATTGGAGTGTTACTATTTCCGACACATACTCTCTTGTTCTTAACTTGTCTTATTTTGCATATATGTGACCCAGCACCACGAAAGGGACATTAAGTCGCTGGGCTAGTTTCTCACAACAGGCTTGCAAAGTCAAAAATCTCATTTTTGGTCAATGGTCAACCTATGGTGATATGTTTCACGCCAGAGGGCAGTCAATGCACTAGGGGCTTATCACGCGATTTTCTTACTTGGGCGTAGTGAGAGAGAGAGTGATGGTAGGACCTCTCACTGTCTCTCTCTCTTTCTTTATCCCCAACTAATAATATAGAGAGGATTAGCCCCACACGAGCGTCATGCCCTCTCATTTTGAGTTGTGTTCTCTAAAATCTTATCTTTCATATGGTTCTTGTATCATTAGAAAGAGAATTGTCTGAAGTCTTCACACGACATGTATGCTTTTCTTTCGTGGTGCTGGGTAACATATACATTGGTGCTCCTGGGAAATTAAACAAATCCTGCAAGCCCCGGCAGAGTGCAGGGACAACGCCCTTCCTGAGGGTTCCGGGGGGGCAATGCCCCCTGGAAACTGAAGGGAAACAACAGTTTCCAATGTAACTGACAGGGTATTATTGTTGCACTTTCACTTCTGGTTAAACTTTATGACCTCTATAACCAGCAAAATGCATCTTCTCAATTTCTCATAATCCGGCGACACCGGCTCCAGGCAATAAAAAAAATCCTGAACTTCAGAACATCCTGGACAAAAAAATCCTGAAAGCAGGAGCGTCCATGCATATACAAGGATTGGGAGGGAGGGGGGGGACAGGAACATGGTGTTTCCTTACGTAGCGAAGCCGTGTGCCCCTTCTCCATCTTGTGCACCCCTAGCTGGGTGGAGGCCCGCGGCCGGTTGGAGTTGACCTTGGCCTTGACCCCGCTAAGGTCAATGTCGCTGCGGGACCGAACCATGTGAACGGGGGTGCGGGGGCTTATGGGGACGCTAACGTCTGCAAAACCAGGCACTAACATCAAAGCAAACTAAAATAGGGGGTGGGGTGGAAAAAAAACCAATAGAGTTACTGGATGGAGGCTGCTTGTTTTCTACACTGCAAAGAACATTAAAAAATTAAAATAATTTTTTAAAAAGGGGAAAGAAGCTTCACCGACACCAGATTGCTGAAAACGAAAAACGAGAAGAAAATTTGAATCGGCTAAGGGAGATAATTGTAGCATTTGCGCACACACACACACAAAAAAAAAGGTATGATACACGCACACATCATGCTCGTTGTAATTCGTGCAAACTAACGAAGAGCAAACGAAAAACACTAGCATAAAAATCAGCCTAAATAAGTACACAATTTCGTACGCCACAAAATCCAAAAAAAAATACAAAAGAAGAAAAAAGATATCGGTTGAGTTCCACTACAAAAAGATCAAACTAATAAACAACAGGCATCAGAATAGTCTGAAGTCCAATCCTCTGAAAACCGCGGTAAAAGGGCCATCAAGGCCCCAGACTATAGTGTGACAACACTAAAATGAGTTCCCAACATCACCAAAACGGCTTTATGCAGTGATAAATCACTTTAAAATGCTATTTAACAGAAAAGATAATACTCAATTGAAAGTAAGTTAATTCTGATCGCTTCTCGGCCTTTTGGCTAGGACAGTGATTCAGGAACATACATTTTTGTTTATGCCATGGTTGGTTTGTTCAGCTCGTCGTACATGGCGAAAGCCGATACGCGACGTTAAACTGAACTTCCATCAATTGAAAGTCAAAACCTCTGACAGAAGAGGCCAATCCTCTGTCAGAAATTCTCAATCCTCTGAAATTAGCTGATCCTCTGACAATTCTGATGCCTGAAACAAACAAAAACTTATACAAATATAAAAAAAATAAAACAAAACTTTAAATTGAGTACACAAAGAAAGCTACACAGTAGCTTGAAAGTCCTTCCATTCCCCAAATTAGAGAAAATTCAAAATAGAATTCAGTGCACAGAATCCATTTCTACAAACTGCACATAATAAATATACATATATAAATAGCGTGTACTGTGCTTTGCAAAGCTAGCAGGCTTCTATTAATGAATGAAAAAACCAGAAAGTAACTGGAGCCACCGCCATTCGTTTCAAAACCATCTAGTCCGTTCCATTAGGGATGAAAACATCCGAGCGCACCAAGTACACGCACAGCAAAAGAAGCAACACTCCCACATTAGTATCTCAAAATAGCACACTCACGTGGGCGCAACTACATGGGCGCAACTCCCCAAAATGAAAAAAAATGAAAGGCAAGGGTCCAGGGCCCCAGCAGGTTACAGGGGCAGAGCCCCGTCGGACGATTCAGGGGGGCAAGTTAAGAGAAGATATAACGAGATAGACAGACAGTTAAAATGATAGACAGAGACAGCTTGAGTCTGATAAGCCTCGTAAAATTATTACATTGCCTTTGTAAACTTCCAAGATAGAACAACTAGACTAAGTTCAAAACGCCCCAAATCGCTTGAGGTCAAATTTTTTTTGGGGGGTGGAGAAATGAACAAAATTCTGGTAAAATTAAAAATACTGAAATTAGTGTAACACTGAAAGAGTAGTATCCATGTGAAAGGCCAGGGGCCAGGGGTAATGTCCCCCTGCAGCTGAAGAAAGAAAAAAAATAATTATGAAGGTATTTTAGTTTGCTTTTTTCACAATTTATACAAACGCTTATTTTAAAGCGTTTGAAAAATACAGTAGACACACAAAGATCTTGATTGACAAATTTAAAAAAAAAAAAGGAAATTCCTTTTCTGGTAAAATGCAAAAAAACAGGAAATCCTTGTATAGCAGGAAAAGTTGCACCCGTGTACACTTTATGGACCAAACCACCCACTAGGCAAAAAAAAAAAGAAAAAGAAAAAAGAAAAAAAAAAAAAAAAAAGAGCCTTTTTACCAACAGTTAATAGTTCAAAGTACGACAAAGCTACATTTTTTTTTTAATATGAAAGATGCGGCTAAAATGTGATACTTTGATGTGGGCTAATTTCATGATAATAATAAGATACGTCTAATAATTGACGTGGCAAAGTACACAGATATTATAGCCAGCTCAGAGCTAAAGATATATTCGGATGACTTAGCCACACACACAGTTCGGCTAATGCCATTTCAAAAAAGAAAAAGCAAACAAAAAAAGCTTTACCTTCCTGACGAGGGTCAAAATCCACCTCCACATCTGCCATACAATCATTCGTGTGTTTTTTTAAAAACAAATTACACTTTAATGGAATAAAATAAAGAAATCTGAAGACCCTCTGCGGTCCAGCTCACCACAGAGTTTCTCTGCACTATTTCTTACAAATGTATTCGTACAACGCTTACAGTCCTGTCAACAGCAATGGTCTTCCCTGGACTGTCACCGCAGTAAACATCAAACATGTTTGCACTAGACAGACGGAAATTTGGTACTTTGGTCAATGGAAATTCAGGTTGCTCCCACCTGGAGAGCGCGTCGCAGACAGAGGAGCGCCACACTTTTTGATTTTTTTTTTACTTGCATGCGATTTTTGTGTGACTGATGATGAGGAAGAAGGGGGTAACCAAATGACAACTTTTTCATTGCCACTGGGTTTAATGTGTGCTAAGTGCATGGGCACACAGGACCTCAGTTAATCGTCTCGTCCGAAAGACTCCACTTTCAGACCGTAAGGCATAGTCAGGCATGGGAATTGTCAGAGACAAAAAACTCTGAAAAGCCCCCCAATTGAAGTATTTAGTAACAAAAACGAAGTATTTAGCAACAATTTCAACAAAAAATCCGCGGACAAATCCCATGCCTGCTAGTGCAGAGCGAGAGGAAAAAAAATCCCCTGTACCCAGGTTCGAACTACGGTTTATTGTGTATACGGGGCGAACGCGTTACCTATGTGCCACTCTACACCTAAAATAAATAAATAGAAAGAACATAAAGACAAATAAAAAGAACACGAGACACCAACTGAAATTTTTTTCTAAAAGTTTGTTAAAGGGGCACCCTGACGGATGAGGTTTTGCAAGAAACACGTCGAGATCACCAGGAAAACACCCTTTACAGAGATCGCAACACTCACTTTGCTCTGGTTTCCAAGAAATCAAACCGTCAAAACGGCGATTCCTCCTTCTAGGAAACCAGAGCAAAATGAGTGTTCCGATCCTTGAAAAGGCTGTCTTTCTGGTGATCGAGACGTGTTTCTTGCAAAAACTAATCCATCAGGGTGCCCCTTTAAGGCAACAGGAATTTCAACACAGCGCTAAAACACCGCAAACAGCAACAACATCAATGCACAGTGGAACCTCCATATAAGACCTTCAAAAACATCAAAAATGAGGTCTTATAAGGGAGGGGTCTGATAAGGGAGGGGTCTTAAAAGGGAGGGGTCTTATAAGGGAGAGGTCTTATCAGGGAGGGTCTTATAAGGGAGGGGTCTTGTAAGGGAGGGATCTTATAAGGGAGGGGTCTTATAAGGGAGGTAATTTTAATACTTACAAAGAAGGGCAATGTCTCAGAGAAGTAGGTCTTATGTGGGAGGGAGTCTTATAATGGAGGGGTCTTATAAGGGAGGGTCTTATAAGGGAGGGATCTTATAAGGGAGGGGTCTTATAAGGGAGGTAATTTGAATACTTACAAAGAAGGGCAATGTCTCAGAGAAGTAGGTCTTATGTGGGAGGGAGTCTTATAAGGGAGGGGTCTTATAAGGGAGGGTCTTATAAGGGAGGGATCTTAAGGGAGGGGTCTTATAAGGGAGGTAATTTGAATACTTACAAAGAAGGGCAATGTCTTAGAGAAGTAGGTCTTATGTGGGAGGGAGTCTTATAAGGGAGGGGTCTTTAAGGGAGGGGTCTTATAAGGGAGGGTCTTATAAGGGAGGAGTCTTATAAGGGAGGGGTCTTATAAGGGAGGGGTCTTATAAGGGAGGTAATTTTAATACTTACAAAGGGCAGTGTCTCAGAGAAGTAGGTTTTATGTGGGAGGGAGTCTACTAATGGGAGGTCTTATAAGGGAGGATCCACTGTAGCTCAAAATTCAAAAAAAGAAAGGCAAAACAACATGGTTACAACTAGAAGTAAATGAAAGAGTACTTTGCGTGTGTGAGTGAGTGACTAGTGTCATGTTCAGTGGTGTTAGCATCAAACAATGCATGCAGCTTAGAGTAATGGTCATTTTTGCTGTCCTCCAATATAGCACAGGCATGAAAGTGGATGAATATCAAAAAATAGATCTTTTTCAGCCGAGAAATCCTTCCACCTGGATTTTCACCTAACGTCAGAAGTTTTGTTGAGTGGCAGAACGTTCGCCAAAAAAAATTCAAGCCGAGTTTTCAGCTAACTAACGTCAGAAGTTTTGTTCAGCGGGAAGGGGAGCTAATCTATTCCAAAAATTTGGTTGGCACAAATATCCTTCCACCCACATTTTCAGCTAACATCGCTACTTTTGTTGAGCGGGAGGTACTCATTTCGCCTTCCTTCGCACAAATGAAGCGAGTGAGCTAAAGCGACTTCCGGTTAACCAGTTTGAGAATCGCCAAATAGAGACTTGTAGATATAAGAATACGGCAAGATCGGTCCTTTACTTCTATACAAACATTTTTTGGAGAAAAAAAAAAATTCAGCGGATTTTTTTTTTTCCGGCGGAAGTTTTTAAAAAATTCAGCTGATTTTCTGCGAAAAGCAGAATAATTCTTTCATGCCTGATAGCAGTAGTAGTAGTAGTAGTTCAGGGCAAGAAGTGGGCCTTGCGGCCCTTTTATACCCTTTCTCGTTTGTTACTTTGTTGTGTTTGTGGTGGTTGCTACTGAAGCTAAACTAGAAGTTTATCACAATTTGAATGGACTTTTTTTTTATTCATCAAAAATATTTAAATTTTTTGACATTAAAGGATCTTGGTCCAGAAGATGTTTGAAAGAGTTAGTGTTAGGTGCAGCTTTAATGTTATTTGGCAAATTATTCCATTCTTGGACAACTCTGTTAGAAAAATAAAATTTGCGAATGTTAGTAGCTGGACGTCTTAAGAATAATTTCTCTGTACTATTTCGTGTCTTGTCTGTGGTACCTTTGACAAAAATGTGTTAAAGTCTATATCCTCAGTCAATGTTATTTACAATTTTATATACTTGTATGAGATCTCCTCTGAGTCTTCTTCTCTTTAGAGAAGGCAAACCCAGAACTTTTAATCTTTCACTATAAGTCTTATCCTTGCACGCTTTTTTTGTTAACAGAAACAAATTTTTATTGGTTTTTTTAAACAATGTTCCACGCTTCAAGGCCTTTTTTCCTTCCCTTATTTTCAATTTTATCTTCCCCTCCTAAGTCTATCCACAGATTTTAGACTTGCATTTTCAGGGCTCACAATCGTCCCACAAAACAAGGGGTCCCAGGGACTCCTTCACTTACAGTATAGAGGGTCCTAGAGGAGGGGTAGATGGTCCCAGTGACATAGCGAATGCTAAAAAAAAAATTTCTAGTGCATCCCTGGGACCCCCTGCACATTCTCTTAGAGGGTCCTTTAGAATTCTAGTGCTTCATAGACCCCCAAATGGGGGTCCCTGGGAGCCCTGATTTTACATGCTCGTTACTTTTTCGTTACATATCTGGCACGCCATGCATAAAGGATGGTAGTTACACAAGCCAGACCTGTTATTGTTATTGTTATTATTTAAATTTAAACATAAGGGATCAGCGAAGACGCAGGGGGAAAAAAGCACGTAAATAAATTACGCAAATATCTCTTTCTCTCAGCCAATCGTAACAGATCATGGCACATGCTAAAAGCGTCCAATCAAAGACAGCCTTAGGCTGCGCCCGTCCAATCAGGAAATCGCTTGCTGTGGGAGGAACAAACTAATGAGATGCAACAGGACTGATTCTGCGAATCATCAACGTCAAAACATTGACAAAACGTACGGGTACGAAATCGTTTGCGATGCAACAATTCCCAAACCAAGAAAAAAATGAAATGGTTGTAATTTGCATAAGAATAATGCACATTCTGAATATTGTCGGTGAAATTCAAAAACCCTGTATCTCAATTTCGAAAAAAAATAAGAATTTTTGTTTTTTTTAAATTAACTGCGTTTACCACAATTGATTAACTATGATGAATATGTGATGCAGCACAGGAAAACGAGGCTAATGTCGTAAATTATCACTTTTGACTTATTCATATTTTCAGAAAGGCCAGAGACAACAGATTAACAGGAAAACAACAGAATTCATCTATCTCTAATAGTTTATTTGTAACAATTTTACAATCAATCAAATCTCTTTCTCTCTCTTTCTCTCTCTCTCTCTTTCTCTCTCTCTCTCTCTTTCTCTCTCTTGTGGCTGCCCGATTTTAGCCTCCTTTTCCTGTGCTGCATCACATATGTTGTTCAAGACATTGCGAGCTTAGTCCTGCATTTTGCTAAAATTACTTTTTTTTTAATAAGTAATTTTTTTAATACTTCAAAAGAATGAAGATACGAGGTAAGTAGATCTGAATTTGGGACTTACACACCCTCATTTACCCCAGATAGAAAGTCGTTAGAGATACGAGCCTTTGGTGGAAGGTGGCGGGAAAAATTAGAGAGCTGACTATGTATCTAACTAAAAAATTAAAAAAATCGAGATACAAGGTTTTTGAATTTCACCGATGATATAGATTATACACATAATACACACTCACCTTTCCGCCAACCCCCGCACCCCCCCCTCCCCTCCCCCCCCCCACTCACACAACATATGCGCACCTATTCACACCAAAACGCATAGACAGACATCACGCCAAACGACCTTCAGACTATAAGTAAAATGAAGAATGACTGCTGTGCAAATATAAGGCTAAGACAAGGCACATTAGTGGGGGGGGGATGATACTCTGAAGGCAAACCAAAAAATACACCAGAATTGATCTGGTATTTGGTATATTCTAGTCACAGAGACTTATCTCTGTGAAATTTAGGCTGCTCTCCCCCGGAGAGCGTGTCGCCGCAAGTGCAGCGCCTACCCAATTTTTTGTTTTTGTTTTTGTGGGGAAGGGGCTCAGGGTGAGGAGGGGGTGTGGGCACACTTGGAAAACATAGCTATCAATTTGGCCATACCAGGCAGCCAGGATTTCTCCCTGCTCTTACCGACTTTCAACTGCCGTGGGATTTTGACATGTGTAAAGCGGCACGGGGTCAGACTAGCTTTAAGTCCCCATCCAAAGTGACTCGACGTTCAGTTCGATTTTCCTGTCAAACTAGAAAGAAAGGGGCGAGGTTGAGGCCGGGATTCGAACCCGGGTCACTTACTGCTGCGGTCACGCATTACATTTGGCAGGCGAACGTCTTAACCACTCTGCCACCTTTCTCCAACATTTATCTAATTAACCTATTTTCATATTAGCAAGCCATTACTTTAGAAAAACACACACAAAGAAGTCACAAACTTACCACTGCCAGCGTCACTGCGTGAGGAACTGATTCGAGACGACCCAGCTTTTCGTATCGATCCCGTACGTCTGCAAAAAAAACATGCGCACACACAAAGATTACAAGCATATACATTACACACTCCTTACACATAATGTCAGTGAAATTCAAAAACCTCGTATCTCGATTTTGGGGGGGTTTCTAATTTTTCCAGCCACCTTCCACCAAAAACTTGTATCTCTTAACGACTTTCTACACACACACAGTGACACACAAAACAATCGCACATTCACTCCAGCGTCCCATATTTCAGCACACACACACACACACACTCCAGCGTCCCATATTTCAGCACACACACACACACACACTCCAGCGTCCCATATTTCAGCACACACACACACACACACTCCAGCGTCCCATATTTCAGCACACACACACACACACACTCCAGCGTCCCATATTTCAGCACACACACACACACACACACTCCAGCGTCCCATATTTCAGCACACACACACACACACACAGCGTCCCATATTTCAGCACACACACACACACACACTCCAGCGTCCCATATTTCAGCACACACACACACACACACACTCCAGCGTCCCATATTTCAGCACACACACACACACACACACACTCCAGCGTCCCATATTTCAGCACACACACACTCCAGCGTCCCATATTTCAGCACACACACACACACACACTCCAGCGTCCCATATTTCAGCACACACACACACACACAGTGACACACAAAACAATCACACACACTCCAGCGTCCCATATTTCAGCACACACACACACACACACACGCACACACACACACTCATTTCAGCATCCCATATTTCAGCGCGCACACGCACACACACACACACACAGACTGACAAACACACACACACACACACACACACACAGAGTGACAAACACACACACACACACACACAGAGTGACAAACACACACACACACACACACACACACACACACAGTGACACAAAAAATCACACACTCACTCCAGCGTCCCATATTTTACCACGCACACGCACACACACACACACTCCAGCGTCCCATATTTCAGCACACACACACACACACACACAGTGACACACAAAACAATCACACACACTCCAGCGTCCCATATTTCAGCACACACACACACACACACACACACACACACACACACACACTCATTTCAGCGTCCCATATTTCAGCGCGCACACACACACACATACACACACACACACACAGAGTGACAAACACACACACACACACACACACACACACACACACACACAGAGTGACAAACACACACACACACACACACACAGAGTGACAAACACACACACACACACACACACACACACACACACACACACACACACAGTGACACAAAAAATCACACACACACTCCAGCGTCCCATATTTCAGCACGCACACACACACACACTCCAGCGTCCCATATTTCAGCACACACACACACACACACTCCAGCGTCCCATATTTCAGCACGCACACACACACACACTCCAGCGTCCCATATTTCAGCACACACACACACACACACACACTCCAGCGTCCCATATTTCAGCACACACACACACACACACACACAGTGACACACAAAACAATCACACACACTCCAGCGTCCCATATTTCAGCACACACACACACACACACGCACACACACACACTCATTTCAGCGTCCCATATTTCAGCGCGCACACACACACACACACACACACACACACACACACACACACAGAGTGACAAACACACACACACACACACACAGAGTGACAAACACACACACACACACACACACACACACACACACACACACACACACACACACACACACACACAGTGACACAAAAAATCACACACTCACTCCAGCGTCCCATATTTTACCACGCACACGCACACACACACACTCCAGCGTCCCATATTTCAGCACGCACACACACACGCACGCACACACACTCACTCCAGCATCCCGTTTTTCAGCACACACATATACATAGTGACACAAAAATCACACACTCACTCTAGCATCCCATATTTCAGCACAGACACACACGTGCACACACACACGCACGCACGCACACACACACACACCTGCACACACACGCATACACACACACACACAGAGTCTGGTTTACACCTTCTAGTTCTACAGCACCAGGTCGAAGACATAAGTCGAAAATCCGTGCTCTCAAAGGGGGTGTTTGGTGAATTATTGACCAAGACACACACACACAGTGACACACACACACTCACTCCAGAGTGCCATATTTGGGCAGGGACCTCTCCTGGCTGGCGGATCGTGCCCTGGACTTGCTGGGGGGCCGAAGGGAGTCCGCGGAGTTGAGGGAGTTGCTGGAGGAGGAGTTGCTGAGCTCCCCTTGGAGCAACTTCTGCTTGGACGGTTCTAGGCTGTTCAGCAACGCGTCCGCCTGAGATCTGAAGTGCTCAGCAAAGCCCCAGAACGCTCTGAAGTGGAAGGGGAATAGAAAAAAACACACAGCAAAGTCATATAAACGTACTGACAGTTCAATAAAAAGAAATTTAAAAAAGAGTCAAACCCTGTCTCTGTCTCTCTCTCTCTCTGTGTCTCCCTCTCCCTCTCTCCTTCTTCCTCTCCCTCACCCACCACTTACTTTCTGGAGAAGGTCCTGGCTTCAGAGTCGGCGTCGCTGATCCCCCGCCGTATGGAGTCCTGGAGGAGGGCGATGCATGTACCTGTGCTTAACACACTCTCTCTCTCTCACTCTCTCCCACACTTACTTTCTGGAGAAGGCCCTGGCTTCGGAGTCAGTGTCGCTGATGCCCCACCCTATGGAGTCCTGGAGGAGGGTGATGTGCTTCTCCACGGTGCGCCTGTATTTAATACTCTCTCTCTCTCTCTCTTTCTCTCTCTCTCTCTCTGTCTTCCTCTCTCTCTCTCTCTGTGTCTCCCTCTCCCTCTCTGTGACTCTCTCTGAGTCTCTCTCTCTCTGTCTCCCCCTCTCTCTGTGTGTCTCCCTCTCTCATCTATCTGTCTCCCTCCCCCTCTCTCTCTCTCTCTCTCTCTCTCCCTCTCTCTCTCTCCCTCCCTCTCTCTCCCTCCCTCTCTCCCACCACTTACTTTCTGGAGAAGGCCCTGGCTTCGGAGTCAGCGTCGCTGATCCCCCGCCGTATGGAGTCCTGGAGGAGGGCGATGTGTTTCTCCAGGGTGTGGGTGGCCCAGGAGTGCAGCAGCTGGTTCAGGAACTCGCAGGACTGCCGGCGGATCACGTTGGACTTGGTGCTCATGTGGCTCGTCACGATCGGGATCAGCCGGTTGGTGTGAACAAACTGGAACCAGCAAGGATAAATAGGGACCCTTGTTTTTGTTTTAGCTCACTCGGCATCGGCGAGTCGCTTCTTCCCCTTACAATTATCTATGGCAGGGGGAATCTCAGGGCCGGACCTAAGTTTTTAAGGGGTGGGGGCTGATTGATACACCAAGACCCCTAGGGGGGTCCGGGGGCATGCTCCCCCGGAAATTTGTTAAATCCGAGAAGCAAAACAGTGCAATCCGGTGCAATCTGGACATGAAATAAAGGACTAATGCCATTACTGTTCCCACCCCTATTCAAACATGTTTTGAACCATTAACCCTTTCGCCGCCAGCCATTTTCAGCCAAAAAATACCATTAATCTTAACTGGGTAGAGAAAATAAAACATCTGCAATATTGCGAATTCCTCTGTGACATGCAAAGCATTAGGCCTATCCTTACCTCCCAAAATTAAGTATATAAGGTCTTTGGATAACAGACCCTGGTTTGATTCCTTTTAGTGACTTGGGTGTTAAACCATTGTGGTGCTAAAATGCGACATTGGCGGTGAAAGGGTTAAGTTCCTATCAACAGGTGGTGCTGATGAGTGCTAGGTATAGCCCGCGAGGAAATTTAGCTGCTGCTCGGAGACATGAATTTTTTTATTAAAAAATTACGAAAACCAGGAACACAGATTTATTTCCAGGGGCAAACATCGCAATGTCATGCATCAGGGTCAAAACGAGCATTAACTTCTGATTATTTCATCATCTAGCAACATTTCTGTGACTTTTTGGGGGGTAGTCTTCTTGCAGCTTTTTGGTGCCTCAATATTCAAGATCGCTTGGTGTTCAGTAACCTACGTATGTTAGGAAAAATGGAACAGTGTTGTGTTGGGTGTTCCTGTGTTCAATAGCAAGGCCAACAAACAAGAAAGTGATTGTTCGACAATTTTTTTTATTCTACTCAGTTTCCAGGGACGCCAGACAGAAAAGTGGATTTCAGGGACAGGGTGCCATTTTTGACTGTTTCCAGGGACAAATACCCCTTAGGGGGGACGGTTGGCAGCCCTGTAATTGGGTGTTCCTGTGCTCAATAGCAAAGTCAGCTAACAAGACAAGAGATTGTTCGACACATTTTTTGAATCTACTCAGTTTCCAGGGACGCTTGATATGAAAGAAAAGTGGATTCCAAGGACAGGGTGCCATCTTTGACTGTTTCCAGGGACAAAGGTGGCAGAGTGGTTAAGACGTTCGCCTGCCAAATGAAATGCGTGACTGCAGCATAAGTGACCCGGGTTCGAATCCCGGCCTCGCCCTTTCTTTCTAATTTGAAAATCGAACAGAACGTTGAGTCCTTCGGATGGGGACTTAAACCTAGTCTGACCCGTGCGCTTTACGCACGTAAAAATCCCACGGCAGTTGAAAGTCGGTAAGAGCAGGGAGAAATCCCGCTGCCTGGTATGGTCAAATTGATAGCTAGGTTTTCCAAGTGTGCCTACACACCCCTCCTCACCCTGTGTCCCCCCCCCCCCCCCCCCCCCGCCCCCCACCAAAAATTTTTAAAAATGGGTAAGCGTTGCACTTGCAACACACGCTGTCCGGGGGAGCAGCCCAAATTTCACAGATAAGTCTCTGTGACTAGATTCAGGCATCAGAATAGTCTGAAGTCCAATCCTCTGAAAACCGTGGTACAGGGCCATCAAGACCCTGGACTATTGTGGGACAACACTGAAATCAATTCCCAACACCACCAAAAAGGCTTCATGCAGTGAAAAATCACTGTAAAATGCTATTTCAGACACAAAATATATCTAAATAAAAAGGCAAAACCTCTAACAGAAGAGGCCAATCCTCTGTCAGAAATTCACAATCCTCTGAAATTAGCTGATCCTCTGACAATTCTGATGCCTGAGAATATACCAAATACCTCAAAATACCAAATACCCCAAAATACCAAATACCCTTTCATCGCCACTGTCGCCTCTTGGCACCACAATGATTTAACACCCATGTCTCTGAAAGGCATCAAATGAGGGTCTGGTATCCAGTGACCTTGTGTTCTTAATTTCGGGAGGTAAGGATAGGCCCTATTTTATGCATGTCACAGAGGAATCCCCAATATTGCAGACAGAATCTTTTCTCTACCCAGGTACGTTTTATGGAAAGTTTTGGCTGAAAAATGGCTGGCGCTGAAAGGGTTAATATGCGCAAGCAAAACTGTTGAGAGACTGACCTGGATGATGAAGCGGATGCAGACACACCCAGAGGTGGACATGATCTTGACCGAGTTGGCAATGAGGCTGAACATGGGGGGCAACACAGCCTCCACAAACTTGTCCATTCTGTTGCCCAGCTGTTGACACAGGTACCTGGACGAAAAACACATAATGGGTGTATATATATATATGTGTGCAGGGTTCAAACAAATTTTTCATATCAAAATTCACAAACTTTCAAAGACACACACACACACACACACACACACACACACACCACACACACACACAGACAGACAGACAGACAGACAGACAGACAGACACACACACACACACCACCACACACACACACACACACACACACACACACACACACACACACACACACACACACACACACACACACCAGAGTTCCCAGGTTTGGGGCATGAGTAAAAACAAAAAGGACATTTAAAGGACTTCTAAGGACCTCATATTCACAAACTTTCAACAACAAAAACACACACACAATCAGTGTTCCCAGGTTTGGGGCATGAGTAAAATAAAAATAAAAAGGACATTTAAAGGACTTATAAGGACCTCATCTCAATTTAAAAGGACCTTTGCTAGCAAAGCAACATACACCCCCAAATCAGTCTCTGCCCTCATAAAAGTCTGAAATTTTTAAAAAAGGCAAAAGCTCTTACAATTAAACATTTTTACATCACAAAAAAGACATTTTTGCACTGCATTAGTGCTTTCTAGTTCATACAAACCGTCACTGCAAATTTGGGGAACGGTTCAGTCTGTGAAATAATTTACATTTGATTTGTACATGCAGTACTTGCTTCGTACATCCATTTTTTACATTGGGTTGTTTTCAATTAATCATTTTTATGCTTGTTTAATTTCAGACATCATTTTTATGCAAACTGTGATATTGTTTTCCCCTTTACAAACAACCAACTTCAAATCAGGTATGTGAGAGTGCCCCAAGCAAAAAAGCGTAGGCGATGGTATCGTCTAAGCACTCGAACAAAACTTAGCCTCCAACATAAATTATTTTTTCGCTGCTCGCCTACACGGACTTTGTGTTGGCATCCTTTGTCAATCTCCTCTTTCCTCACATCTATGGTGTAATAAATAATGTTCATAGCTGAAGATGAAACAGTCACTGAATAGCTTTGAAAACATCAAAATCCTCCTTCGAAATCATAGCCGAACATATAAAAATGACGCATTACCATTGGGCGTTATTGGCCAACCACAGAGAAGCTTACAAAATTCAGTCAAGG